>CM069131.1:180826066-181236983 GCA_035221665.1 Okamejei kenojei | reverse complement strand
TCCTGGACCATGACACCGCTGACGAGCTCCAGGCACCAATCTCAAGCACCATACCCGACAACATCAACCCGGCTCGCTGCGCCTCCGACCCTCCAACCTCATCGTTTCTCCACCCCGCATGGCCCGATTTTACCTTCTCCCCAAAATCCCACAAACCTGACTGCCCCACAGACCCATGTCTCTGCTGTTCCGTGCACCACCGAACCACATTTCCACATACCTTGACACCATCCTATCCCCCTTTGTTAAATCCCCTCCCCACCTATGTTCAAGACACCTCAGACACTCTCCGTCCGCTCCCTTCCTCTCAACTTCACCATGACGTCCATGTCACTCTACACCTCATCCCCCACCAGGATGGTCTCAAAGCCCCTCCAGTTCTTCCTCGACCAGAGGTGCAACCCAACCCGTCCACTGACACCCTCCTCTGCCTAGCGGAGGTTTTGGTCTTACCCTCATTAACTTCTCTTTTGACTCCTCCCAATTTCCTCAAACACAAGGCGTAGCTATGGGCACCCGCATGGGCCCCAGCTACGCTTGCCACTTGGCGGGTACGTCAAACAATCCTAATTCTCGCGTACCAGGGCCCCACCCGACCTCTAACCTCCGGTACTTGACGCGTGGGTGTCACCTCCTGCACCCCACACACAACTGACTGGACTTCATCCATTTCACCACCAACTTCCACCGGCCACTCAAATACACATGGACCATTTTCCGACACTTCCCTACCATTTCCTTGACCTCACCATCTCATTGCATGTATACACTCCCTGACCGACATCCACTCAAAACACTGACCTCCCACAGCAACCTGACTACTCTTCCCTCCCACCCAGCTTCCAGTAAGGACTCCATCCCCTATTCCCAATTCCTCCGTCACGGCGCATCTTGCTCCCAGGATGAGGTGAACCACACCAGGTCACACAAATGGCCTCATTCTTCAGAGAACGGGGATTCCATTCCCCACTATAGATGAGGCGCGCACCAGGGTCTCCTCCATACCCTCCGCAACACTGCCCTCTCTCTCCCCATTTTCCCACACTCACCACAAGAGCAAGTCCCCCTGTCCACACCTTCACCCCACCACAGGCCATACAACACATAGTCCTCCCCGCCAGTTTCCGTCGCCACCCCCAACGTGACCCCTCCACTCGCCATCATCTTCCCATCTCCCCCCCCCTGTCTTGCCTATCACAAAGACCGCACCCTCCGCAACTCCCTTGTCATTTCTTCCCTTCCCTCCCACGCAACCCCTTCCCCGGAGCACTTTGTCCCCTTGCCACCTCAAAGAATGCTACATTGTCTCTCTTTACCTCCCCCCCTCCACTCCTTTCAGGGATCCTAGCAGTCCTTCCATGGCCGACAGAGTTCCACCTGCACCCGCCTCCTACCTCATCGTACTGCATCCGCTGCTCTAAATGCCAGCTGATCTATATCGGTGAAGACCAAGCGGAGGTTTTGGCAATCGTTCACGAACACCTCCTGCTCGGTCCGCAATACCCAACCCGACCTCCTGGTGGCTCCCCCCTCCCCTCCCATTCCGTATCCAACTCTCAGTCCTAGGCCCCCTCCACGCAGAGTGAGCAATCGCCGCAAGTTGGAGGAACAAGCACTCATAATCCGCTTTGGAGTCCAGCTCCCCCAGGTCTGAACATTGAATTTTCTCAATTGTGTTAACCCATGCTGTCTCCTCCCCTTCCCCCTCTCCCTCAGCTCCGTCCGGGCTCCCCTCCTCCTTTTTCCTATCTTCTTCCTGGCCCCCCCCCCCCCCCACCTCCCCATCAGTCTAAGAAGGTTTCTGCCCGAAACTGTTTCCTACTCCTTTGCTCCTTAGATGCTGCTGCCACCTGCTGAGTTTCTCTCAGCCTTTTTTGTGTACCCCCCGATTTCCAGCATCTGCAGTTCCTTCTTTAACACCATCACCTTCTGCTTCCTCCATGGAGCCAATTTGCTGGTCTATTCAGCTTATCTCTCCTTGGATCCCATCCGAAAAACCTTCATATCATTGGACACCTTGTCGAACGCCTTACTGAAATTCATACATACAACATCAACAGCTCTGGCCCTCACGAAAACCTTTTTGGTCACGTCTTAAAAAAAAATCAATCCACGATATGAGACAACGACCTCCACAATACAAAACTATGTTGACTATCCTCTAATCACCGCCCCAACACTGCTGAACAAAAGGATGAAAGACTGACCGAACTTTATTGAGAGCCTTCCTACAGTGATCACTGGTGGATTTTAAGTTAAGTTCTAATCATTTTACTTCAGGAGTCACGTGAGTGACTACGTGAATTAGAAACCCTTACACCGTTGTGCGTCATGACGTCAGACGCAGGTGAGTCGGCCGGTGGAGCAGCAAGCGCTCCTGCCGATCGGTAAGTTTAAACTAGGTAAAGGTTTTTAAAAATTTTTACCAACAGGTCATTTTGCGACGGTTTGGAGTTCTGGTAATATGTTGCAGAAGTGAAGAAGGTGTCGGCGAGGCGCATCCGGGGGTAGCAAGGAAAAATGGACAGGAGATGTTGAGGAATGGAGGCCCGTCGGTAAAACCTGGACGGTGCGGCTAAACCGGCCGGGGGCCCCCCCCCCCAGTGGTTGACCGGACCCATGCCGGGGGGGCAGTGGAGCTTGCCTGGTAGGGCGGAAAAGGCCACTGCAAGTCTCTGTGGCCCGTAGATGAGTCGGGCCCTGGAGGTTTTACCCTCCATAGAGTGTCGTTTGCTCACGGCTCTCCCACGTCGAGATTTTATTACAAAAGAATGCTCGACAGGACCAGCTCCGTGAGGAGGAGCGGTGCCCAAGCCAGGCTGAAGGAGAGTCTGTGCTAGCAGCACCTGTTCAGGGCTGCAGAAACTCTCCTGCCTGTGAGGAGGAAGTTCTACAGTTGCAGTTTTGCTGACAACTGACATCTCTGCTGGGGTAGGCATTTAAAGGAGTTTTTTCGGGTGGAGGTAATATCCGAACATTGCTGGAAGTTTGCTGACGAAGAGGCAGGAAAGGCGCTGGATGTAGAATTGGCCAAGTAATTTTCAGTAAATGCTCCTCCCACCAGTTACATGAGCTTAGCTATGGATGACGAGCAAAAAACTATAAATCCCTGTTAATTGTGATCTACCTGAAGGAACCGTGGTTTTAAACACCAAATTTTGGTCATAGATGGTTTAATGCCTGATAGGGCCCAGGAGAATGAAATTTTTTTAAAAGGGGGCTTAACCTGTCGTCAGCCAGGTAAATTAACAGCTGGGAGAAAGTTATTGATACAACAGCAATATGGGTTGAAGCACACCCAGGACGAACTGGGATTCCCTTTGTAATGCATTTTTGAAAATTAATAATAACGGGAGGGCCGCTATTAGCCCAGTGCTATTTTCCCGAATTTGGCGAGTTTGTGCAAACCGACCAGTGTAACCACCACAAAATCTGTTGTTTGTAGGAAACCTTGCAAAAAGGGTCAAAGACTGTCAATGGGTGTTAAAACATGGCCCTCATTAAGCCCACTGCAAGCAAGGCACAAAGGGTTCTCACAAGAAAGTCGAGGATAACAAGGTCCGCAAGGAAAGAGCAGGTAAAGGAATATAACATTGACAGACGATGAATTAACTGATGTTCCTGTTCAAATTGGGTAATTGGGACGTTAAAATTGTTTCTCAAACAATGGCAGCAGTTGACATCAATTTGTTCCATACATAGCGCATTGAAGGGTGAAAAATGAAAATTTTTACTCTAAGACAGTCTACCTAATAAAAAAAATCAACATTTCCAAGTCGTAAACTTATTTTTCAATAAGGTAAATGTGCATATTCAAGCAGAGAATTCCATCGTTACATAAGAAAGGGTAATTGAGCCTTACTGTCTATCAAAGTCAACAATTTTCGTCAAGTATATTTTCCCAGATCTAAAAAAGACCTGGGGGATGTAGAATTATTCTGGATTTATCGAGTTTGACCAAATTTGTATGTTAACGGCCTTCAAAAAGGAGAACTTTACCACGGCAAACACCTAGTGTCCAAAGGGTATTATATGCAAACCATTGATTTAAAGAATCGTATTACTCAGTGTCTATTCATGGTGATGATAGAAGATATATGAAATTTATTTGGAATACTGAGCTGTGGCAATTCAGGGCATTGCCGAATTGATTAACTCAGCTCCTAGAATATTTACTAATTGGTAAAACTGTGTTAGCATTACTTTAGAACTCAGGGGCAATGTGATAATGGCCTATTTAGATGATATTCTGATTGTTGAAGACTCATGCGAAACTCATTAACAACTCATCAGTTTCAGTGTTAAAATCACTTTGAACAAATGGGATTAGTTATCACCCAATAAATCTAAATATCACCAGTCCAAAATTATTGATAATCTGTAATTACCATAAATTCCAATCACATGTTGGTAACTTTGCCCAGGGATAAATTGAATCATTAATTGAGGACTGTGTTAATCTCGTTGGAGTACAACGCCCTTCGATTAGACAAGTAGCCAGTTAATTTCGGAAGTTTGTTGCTGCATTTCCAGCTGTGCAGTATGTCCCCTCTGCATTATCAACAATACAACGATCAAAGGAGCAGGCCACTGAAATAAAAGGGGCCATATTGATAGGCCTATGCAGTTGTCCAGCTGGGGGCGATGCTGACATACATGGTGGATAGTACATGTTCAAAAAGTTATTAGAAGGCTTTGGTGGAACCATCGTCACTGATATTTACAGACTGATGTAATTGCACTGGTTGGGGGTCAACAGATATTCCTTCTAGTTGTGGAGGCAGATGGATGTGGCATGAGACTCGCTTCTTCAATAAGAGGATGTCAATATTTAGAGTTGTTTTGGGCACCTGTATGGGCTCAAAGCTTATTGTTCAACAACACCCCAGCAGTGGCGTAAGTAAAACCACATGGGTGTGAGTTAAGTCTCAGTCTTGTGATAGACTGCTAACCAGATTTTGGACTGGTTTATTGACCAAAAAATCTGGCTTTAAGCACTTAATATTGCCAGGAAGGTTCAACCACGGTAGCTGACAACAGTCATGTCAAGTTTTAAATGTCAACCTAGAATGGATGTTTAAATCAGGATGTAGTAACCAATAATTGTTCCAGTAAGGATTGCCAGATATTGACGTGTTTGCATCTCGATTAAATCATTAGAACCTAGATGTTTTCATGGAACCAATCCTGGGCAGTACAGTGGAATGCATTTTTCGCTGCATGGGGAGGAAAGTTTGTTTATGTATCTTCCTTCATTCTGTCTCATCAGCAGATGTTTGCAAAAGATCAGAGGACTCTGCTTCAGGGTATTGTAGTGGCAGATTGGCCTACCAAGCATGGTTTCCCGTTTTATTACAAATGGCTAGGAGCCTTACATGCCTTATTCCCAAGGATAAAAATCTACCAGGTAAATCCCCCAGTCACAGGGGGATCAACATCTTTCATATGATGGTATTGATCTGTAATTGCAGAATTTAAGGAGGCCATACCTGGGGAGAGAACAGTCTCATCGGACAGTGGATGTTCTCACTTGGCCTGCAAGGGATAGTACACAGGCAGCAATATATCACCTATATAAGGAAAGTGGGAGCAATTGTGCTACAGCAGATATTGAATATCACACTGCAGGGATCACGGACGTATTGGGTTTTGTCAACTCTTTATTCGCCCTAAAATTAATGTTACAGTGCGATTATTCAGCCAGAAGTGCTCTGTCTTCTTATTTACCTATGACTGCAGAATTGCATACAGTTAGGACACATCCGTTTGTTTCACGATTCATGAAGGAAGTTTTTTCAATTCTAATCCTCCCAAAACCCAGGTAAGCCGGTATTGGAATGTGAGTGAGGTTTCTTATGGTTCTTCGCCATTGGGCGCCGGTTACAAACCTATCTATAGCCAAATTAACTATGAAGGTGGTCATGCTTATTGGCGTTGGTTTCAGCTCAACGAGTACAAATGGTTGCAAAAGCTACGGCTAATAGAAATGCATGTTTCGGCAGATGCCGATATATATTATTTCTATGATTTGCTTAAAACATAATAAAGAGGCAATGATAGGATGTAAGATGTGTTTTCAGCATACCCCGCAGATGATCGCTGTGTGTAGTCTCACATTTATCTCGTTACATGAGATTACTAAACCTCTGAGAGGAATAGAGTTTGGGCTTGTTCATTAGTCACAAAAAACCACACAGAAAGGTGTCGTGCAACGATTTCAAGGTGCTAAAGCAGGTCCCTGACCAAGTGCAGGAAATGATACTGATAAATTCAAATCTCATTCGCACCAGGGCGCATCACCGCCCGCGGCAAGGGCTATGGACTTGCCAATAAACCAATCCTACGCGGCCGCAGAATGGTCCAGTGAGCTAACTTTATCAAACACGTATTTATCACAAGCCGATTTTCAAGTGCTCGGGGTGTTGCTGATTCTGGTTTCAAGCACTGTTAACACTTTTTCCCCAGTTTAGAGGGAATAGTTATGATTTGTTTGTAATAACTGTTATTCATTTAACAAATGTATTACAGATGCTATTGATTGTTAACGGACTTTTGAGTCAATCTCAGGCAGTGTGAACGACGATTTTGGGTCTGCGGCGTGATTTCAACAGTGCTTTGAAGTCTTCACTAGTCACTCACGTGACTCCGAAGTAAAATAGTAAGATAAACGAGAACTTACCATTTGAAGTTGAATCCTTTATTTTATGAGGAGTTCGAGTTGAGGGACTACGTGCCCTCCGCTCCCACCCTCATAGACCTCATCTGGTATTCTAGTTTTATCAACTTATAACCATTATACTTCATCCATTGTTAGCTGTGAATTCATTCCCGCTGCTTTGAAAGATTGTCGCCCGAAAAAACCAACGGCTGTACGGGCGTTTCTATTCACGTAAGTCCTCATCTCGACTCCTCAAAAATAAAGATCAAACTACAAACAGGTAAATTCCTCGTTTAATCTTGACTATTCTTTTTGATTGTGTTTCTTTAATTGTATGGCTGCATGGTAAACTCAGATAACATTGTACCTTAATTGGTGCAAATGTGAACAATAAATGTGAATGTGAATCTGAATTGAACTTAACTCTAACAGCCTTTCCCATCCAAATGCCCTGTGTAACCTATCCCTCAGAAAACTCTCTAGTAAGTTTTCCAACTACAGATGTTAAGCTCACCGCCCATTAGTTCCTCACATTTTCCCTGCAAGCCCTTCTTGAAAAGAGGCACAACATTTAGCCACCCTCCAATCCTCTAGCACCTCTCCTTTATTTAATGACAACTCATAAATATCAACCAGGGCTCCCGAATGTCCTCGGAAATATCTGATCAGGCACGGATATTGTTTACCCTCATACACAACATACCTTCCATACTCTTCAATGGTACCACTTACTGGCTGATAAACCCTTCCCGTGACTGCTCAATTTCGACCGTCCTACTGGTATTTCTCCCCGGTAAATACAGAGGAGAAATACTGATGAGGACCTTGCCCATCTCCTTTGGCACCACACACGGTGACCATTTTGATTCCTGAGAGGTCCCCACTAATCTAGATACCCTTTTTCCCCCTTATAAAATCTTTTAGGATTGTCCTTAATGCTACCCGTACACCGAGCATCTCCTGGCCCCTTTTTGCCCTCGATCACCTTTTTCAGTTTACTCTTCTCCTTAGTAACCGAAACTCCTCCAGGATGCACTTGAACCCATGCATCCTTCTAGTTTTTCGACCAATGCCCAATTTTCCCCTCGCCAGCAAAGCTTCATGTTGCTTGCTTTTGCTCTTCACTTCTGGGGCGTATATGAGCTTCGTCAGCACACATTGAAAAACAATTCACTTGCCGATGTTTCCTATCCCTCAATAAACTGCTTCCATCAACTTGAGCGAGATCTACTCTCAATACCCTCAAAGTGGCCTTACCCAAATTGAGCATTTTACCATGGGAGACCCTCTCCGTCCCGATACAAACTATCTTAAAAACTAATTGAACTGTGTCACTGGTCCCCAATGGCTCCTCCACAACACTTCATTTACTTGCCCTTCCTCATTTTCAAATACTAGATCCTGGTGTTTCCCCTCTCACGTGGTGGGGACCTCCACATACAGCTTAAGAAAACTCTCCTGTACGCTTTTGAGGAATTAACACCCCATCTAAAACCCTTCACACTAAGATTTTCCCAGCTATATGTAATGTATATCCCCTACAATAATAACCTTATTTGAACTGCAGCTCTCTCAATCACCAGCACAATTGTTCTTCTAATTCCCCATTGACTATTTTGGGGGTTCTCTATACTCCCTCCCAACAAGTGTGATCATCCCTGTCTTGTCCGCAGCTCCACCCATAAAGCTACCTAGATGAACTGTCGCTAATGTCACCTCTGAACCAGCCATGACAACCACCTTATCAACAATGGAACCCACCCTTACCATGCCAAGCCCACCACCTTACCCGCCAGCCCCATGCGTATAAAATACGTCAGCATAAACCAACCCTCCTGCCTGCACACACTCTGCCTTCACCTGCCTATTCTGTCTATACTAATCTTTCCCACACCACCCTCCATAGTAACTTCTAGCCTCTCAACGTGGGGGGGCCTCTGTCCCTGCACAAGATCCCCCCCACCCCCGCCCCGCGCATATAGTTAAACCCTCCCGTTGCTGCATTTGCATACCTACCCACTAGGATTTGGTCCCCCTCCAGTTTAGGTGCAACCCGTCCCTTTTGTACAGGTGCTCCCTCCCCAGAATAGATCCCAATGGTCCCGAAATCTAAATCCCTGCCCCCTGCATCAACACCCTCACCACACATTCATTTCCCAAATCTTCCTATTGTTACCTTCACGACAACAAGGCACCTGGGAAGCAATCCTAGATCACTACCCCCCCGCAGTTCCTGCTTTTCTGTCTTCTACCCAATTCCGTACACTCCGTGTTGCAGAACCTCCTCCTCTTCCCGACCAATATCGTTCTGTCAACATGCACAACAACCTCCGTTCGCTCTCCCCCTCACTCTTGAGGATGTCGTGCATCCGCGGTCCGAGACCTTCCTGAGACCCTGGCACCGGGGAGGCAACACAACCATCTTGGAGTCCTCGACTGTTGCCGCCAGAATCTCCCTGTTCAGACCTTCGCCTATTGAGTCACACGCCTTAGACTATGACGGTCACTCTTCCCCGTTGAGCCCCGCACCAGGGTTGGTCACAGCCCTGGCAGAACACTCAAATCTATTTGAGGTCGTCAGGCTCCAACAGCCCCCAAGAGGGGTGTAACCTTTTATCAACAGGTAAGCCACCGGGCTCCTGGCACTCCATGTTTACTTCTCCACCTCGCTCTTCCTGTATCGGTGACAACCTCACTGTAATGTCTTGTCCATGAAACTCTCGTTATCCCAGATGTCCTGAGGTCATCCATCTGCTGTCCTTCCAGATCCCTAACGTTTCATTCAGGAGCTGCATTCTGGACACAATTCTGCAGGTGTAGTTTGTCACCAATGTTGGCCATTTTTGTTCACTTTGTCCTACAAAAGGTCCTCCATTAATAATTTCTAATTTGTTAAAGGACCGGCGACAGATGTAAGTATTGGTGAAAGGGAAAATCAGAAATCCGATCAATGTTGAATCTCATTCCAGTCAGTCTAAAAAATCGCAGTTACCATATTCTCCTGCCCACCAATGCGATTTAAAATTATAAAGTTATATAACTAAGGGAAGAATGCAAATACTTACATTTTGTTGAAGATAATACCTGCAAATGCTGGAAAAATTCAAAGGTGGACAAAAATGGCTGGCGAAACTCAGCGGAAGAGACCAGCACTATGGAGTGAAGGAATAAGTGACCTGAAACGTCACCTAATCCATCGCTCAAAAGCTTAATGCACTAACTACAAAGTTTACTCGTGTAGAACTGCGATATTGTTTTAACACCAAAGAAGACACAAAATGCTGGGTTAACTCCATGGGACAGGCAGCAATCTCTGGAGGGAAGAAATGGGTGGTGTTATCTGGGAAAACTGTTCTTCAAGAAAAAGAATGCTTCCCTGTTATAGCATGTCGAATGGTTACATACAACTTTTTCAGTAAAACACATTTCCAAGAGGCTTAAAGTTAAAGACACCAACTCCTGGTGAACCAGCATGTCAGGTACATCCCTGGAAAACATGGATAAGTTGACGTATTCGGATTGAGACCCTACTTCAGATTGATGGGAAGGGACGTGGGAAAAAAAAGCAGGAAAAAGGAGGGGAAGAATAAGCCTGGCTGGTAATAGTAACACCAGTGAGGGTAATTGGATGAGCAAATTATTGGACAAAGGCCAGGATAAAGAGGAAGACAGGTGTGAACCCCAAAAGAACAAGGAGTTGTGACCGATAAGCGGCGGAGACGGAAATGGTGCAGGGGAGGGGAAGGGGGAAGGGTAAGAGTGAGGGGAGAATATGGTGCAAGGTCGACCAGGGTTCCTAACTGCATGTGATGTCCCGTAGGTGACCTCCAGTATCTCGGTGAGACCAAGCGTAGACGCTGCGAATGCATGCTGAGCCGCTTGCGCATGATCCGCCAAGACTTACTGGATCATGCCGGTTGCTAACCATTCAAATATCCCCTTCCCATCCCAACTGTCCCTGGGCTTCATCCATTGGCCAGATGGCAGCCACACGCAACTTGTAGGAACAGTACCCTCATATTCCCTCTGGAAAGTTTACAACTCAACGGTATGAACCTTTAATTCTCCAATTATGTCAAAACATCCTCCAGTTCCTCCTCCCTTTTCTCGCCCAAGAACCCACCCCACACCACACCCGCCTTTCCACCCACCACCCCCCGCCACTGCCCACCACTGAGCACCCACTTCCTCTCCACCTGCCACTGAAGCCCTTTTGCCCTTTTGTCCAACAAACTGCCTATCCAAAACACCCCTGCCTGTGTTCACCTCTTACCCTGTTACTGCCCTTTCTCTTTCTAGCATTCAGTCCCACTTCCCTGCAATCATCTTAGGTTTGTTTTGACCCGAAACATCACCTGTCCATTTGGTTCCAGGAACGGCCTGACACACCCGAGTTACCCATCGCGTGTTGTGTGCTTCTTTGGTATAGACCATAAAACAGTACAGCATAGGAAATGGGTTCCTTTGGCACAACAATATTTGTGCCAAACATGATGCCGTTAAATTGATCTCATCTGCCTGTAACATTATTCATATCCCTCCATTCCCTGCAATTCTGTGCCTAAAATTTTCCCCTCGAGCCTCTTAAATTCTCCCTCCCATTGTAGCTGGCTTTCTCGTGTTGGAACATTTCCACCTTGGAAAAATATTCTGACTGTCTACCCTATCCATACCCCTCATAATTTTTTGTATACTTGGTATAAACCACATCTGCAAGTTTCCTTGTTATTACATTAAAATTAGATTAATTGGTTGGAGGATGGGAGGCGGTGAAGTTTTGGAATTCCTCTGCATGAAAGAATGCTATATTTGTTATCTATTTATTTTTCTGGATCTGGGCTTCACTGGCAATGCCATCATTTGATGCCCCACGTTGAATTGTCCTTGAGAACATGTGATAAATTGCCTTTGTGAACCTCTACAATCGTCCTTGGGAATGGGTAATCCCATGGTGTGGTTGGGTACAGAGTAGCAAGATTCATCACTGCCATAATAAAGGGCAAAAGATATGTTTCCAAGTGGGCGGCTAGGGTGTGCAGCGGTAAGATTGCTGCCTTATGGGGCGGTCCCCCACTGTACAGCTATTCATTGAGTTCTCCCGAGTTTCCCCAATTCGAACTCGGAGATTTACGTAAATAACACGCTTGTAGGAACTCGGTCCCTTGTGGACATTCTTCAACATGTTGAAAAATCTTCACACAGGTCTTCCTGAGCTTACCAAGTTTCCCGTGAACCTGTCGTTAGCAATTACTAGCCGCTTAAGAGAGTCCCAGCTCCGCCGTACCGCGTTTGATTTTTTTTTTAAAACTCGGAGAGCTCTTAATTAACTCGTACAGTGGGACAGCCCCTTTACAGCGCTTGCTGCACCAGAGACCGGGTTCGATCCCGACTATGGGTGCTTCTGTACGGAGTTTGTAACTTCGCCTCGTGACCGCTGAGTTTCCCCGAGACATGTCGTTTCCTCCCACACTCCAAAATGTACAGGTTGACAGGTTTAATTGTCTTTGTGTATGTGTAAACATTGTCCCTCTGTCTCGGATAGTTTAATGTGCAGAATTGCTGTCGGTGCGGACTCAGTGGGGCCGAAAGCCTGTTTCCGCACTGTAACTCTAAACTAAAACTAAACTAAACGTGAGTGGCAATATGCGAATATGTGGACAGTAGTGCTGATGCCTCATGGCAAAAACAACCCCCAGTTAGATTGTGACGCAGTGGACCTTAGTATGCCTCTGTTTTCCATATGAGGACATCCCTGGCTCTCAAGTTCGCTCCCATGTCCAAAGACAATCTAATGATAGCCTAATGGTTAGAATAAATTGCCCCCAGTTATTTTAAGAGAAGGAGTGGTCAGTGGCATGGGAGGGAGAATCAATTTAGAAGTTAATAAATGGGGAGTGAGGTTGCATCTGTGAGCCCAGTAAAAAATATGAAGGCATCACGGCTCCTTCAAGTTCCTTTAGGTGTATAAACCACCACCACCAACTCTCCATCCAGCATCAATTACATTGGTGCGCACTAAAAGATCACACCAATCCCTCATTCCCAGAAAGCCTAAGGAAAGTACAGCATGCCTTCACTTTTACCAATTTGTCATAGATGCGCCATAGTAATTATGCTATCCAGATGCATCACAAGCTTGGTATGGCAACTGGCTGAACACTAGCAAATCCATAATGTTTAAGACAGAACTGCAATGCGGGTTTTACAATTGACGAAGATACAAAATGGCTGGATAACTCAGAGGCAGCATTTCTGGAGAGAAGGAAATTGGGCGAACGTCGGGTCGAGACCCTTCTTCAGAACTCATGTCAGTGGAGGGGGCTAGGGCAAAGATAGAAAGTGGGCGGCGAGCGTAAGACTGTGGAGAACTGGGAAGGGGGAGCGGGTGGAAGAGAACCGTGCTATCTGAGGTTTAGAGAAGTCAATGGTCTTATCGCAGGGGTGTAAAACATAACCAAGCAAAATATGAGGGCGCAGTTCTCCAATTTGCCTGGGCCTTCACCTAACAATTGAAAAAAAAAAAGAGCGGCCCAAGACACAAGGTCAGATTGGGAATGGGTGGGGGAAGTTGAAGTGCGAGCCACCGGGAGATCAGATAAGGTTAAATGGACTGAGCGGAGGTGTTCGGCGAAATGATTGCCGGGGCCTGCGCATTGGTCCCTCGCCGAGTAGAGAAGTTGACACCTGGGACAAGCAGATACGGTAGATTGAGGTTGGAGGAGGTGCATTGACCCACACCTGGAACGACTGTTTGGATCCTTGGATGGAGTTGCATGGGAGGTAAAGGACAGGTTTGCTCTCCGTGGTTGCATGGGCAATACCCGGAGAGGGTGGTTTGGGTGGGAAGGAACGAGTTGAACCAGGGAGTTCGGAGGGAACAGTCCTCTGGCAGAAAGGCAGAAAGGGGGTGGAATGGAAGATGTGGCCAGTAGTGGCAATCCCGTTGGAGTGGCGAAATGTTAAAGGCTTATACGCTGTATGCGACGGCTGTGGGTGTAAGACAGGGCAAGGGAGACTCTGTCTTTTACGAATAAGGGGAGGGGGGGTAAGAGCAGAGCTACAGGATATGCGGAGGAGACCCTAGTGGAGACCTCATATCTATAAAGGAAGAGGGGGAAACACCCCCATTCCCCAAAAGGTGATGACAAGCTCCAATGCCTGTATGGAACACATTATCCTGGCGCAGATGCCGACTTCGACAGAAGAATTGGTAAGTCGTGATAGAGTCTTTACAGCAGGCAGGGTGGGAAGAAGTGTAATAAAGACAGCTATGGAGTTAGTGGGATTTGTATAGATGTCAGTCTATAGACTATTTTCCTGTGATGAGAACGTGACTCCATGCGGCATTCAATTTCACTTGGTTCCATCCGGCACTCAATTCACTTTGGTCTTTACCTCCGATACATTGAGGACTGCATTGGTGCTACCATCCTGCATCAATGGCAGAAACTCACTGACTTCATCAACTTCACCACTAATTCCATCCTGCACATCAAATTCCTCTTGGACCATCTCCGACAATCTGACCTGTTTCGAATCTCACCATCTCATCACAGGAAACAGCAATTGAGACTGCAGGAGATCGAGAGAGGGGCTACCTATGTGAAAGAAATCAATATTCATACCTCGGGCCTGTAAGCTCGCCCAATCGAAATATAGATGCTGTTCCTCCAATTTGCATTTAACCTGACTCTGACAATGAAAGGGGACCTAAAACAGAAATGGTCTGTGGAGGAATTGAAGGATATTAAAGTGTCCAGCCACAGGGGGGATCAGGTGTATCACACCGGGCTGCGTGACGTTGCCCGAAACGAATCGCCACTCTGCGTTTGTTCACGCCGATGTAATAGTAAATCCCCATATTGAACAACGGATACGTAGATAGTTGGATAACCTCTGCCTAATCTGAAAGACGTCCCCTGGACAGAGTTTGGGGAGGAGGTTTAGCGACAGTGTGTCGAGGTCCCGGACAAATAAGATCGCTGGTTGGGCACGGACACAAGGGCCGAAGGGCACTAATGCTTCCTAAATTAAACCAACTAAATTAAGTTAAAAGTAAACTAAACTAACCAGCTTCTCATGTAGATGCTATTAGCAGACACTTAAAAAGGCTTATCATCAACGATGACTTCTTGATCTTCCTCATTTCATTTTGTTTATTGTCATGTGTACCGAGGTACAGTTTTTAAAGATTTTATTGCGTGCCTAACCAGTCATCAGAAAGACAATACATGATTGCAATCGATCCATTTTACAGTGTATAGATACATGATAAGGCAATAACGGTTTAGTGCAAGGCAAAGCCAGCAAAGTCCAATCAAGGATAGTTCAAGGGTCTTCAAAGAAGTAGATAGTAAGTTCCAGCATAGCTCTCTGGTTGTGGTAGGATGATTCAGTTCCTGATAATTGCTGGGGAGAAACTGTCCCTGATCTGGTGGCGTGCATTTTCACACTTCTTCCCACCTTTTGCTGATGGGAGAGGGGAGAAGAAGGAGGGCCAGGGTGCGACTCGTCTTTGATTGTGCTGCTGACATTGCCGAGGCAGCGTGAGGTATAAATTAGGTCAACAGAAGGGAGGAGCGGTTGTGTGATGGCCTGAGCTTGCATCCTCAATTTGCCACAATGTCTTGTGGTCCTGAAATGGAGCTGTTCCCAAACCAAGCTGTGATGATCCTGATAAAATGCTTTCTGTGGTGCATCTGTAGAAGTTGGTGAGAGTTGTAGGGACATCATGCAAACTTCTACAGCCTTCTAAGAAAGTAGAGGTGTTTGGTGTGCTTTCTTGGTCATTGCTTCAATATGGGTGGTCCAGGAGAAAGTTGTGGTGATTAGTGACTCAGGAGGATTTTGAAGTTTTTGACCAAATCAATTTCTGCATCGTCAATGCAAACTACCAAGTTGCGACCTTTGCACTTCATTTATCGGTACTCTCTCTGTAGTTGTCACACTATGTTCTGACACTCTGTTTATTTTCACTGTTACACTATCTGATGCATGGTATGATATGCATGGATTGATTGCAAATCAAAATGTGTACCTGTTATTGGTACAGGTGACAATTTTGGAGCATACCTTTGTGTACACATTGTCCCCATTGCACGCAATGGAAAATTGGACAGCAGATCTCCTGTTGAAAGCAGTGGACTGTCTTTTGAAGCATGGATATTACTTGCTATGATCAAATTTATAGTTGGAAAGCAATTGATCCAAGAGCTAGAATGGCGCCTAAAGCAGAAAATCTTTTTGCGAGCCGAGTTGGGCTGATTTGGTCTCTCGTGGTCATAATTCTTTCATGTTTCAAAATGTGAGTGGCTATTTGCATGTGCACCAGTGAAGGAGAGCAATGTTACCCTTGAGGCTGGCACTTCATCAGAATGCCAACCCGAGATGTCACCTTTACATTTTATCTTGACCCATTTACCTGTGGGTATCGAGATGAATTCACAGGAGATAGGACACACACTGAATTTCAGTTTGTCAGCGTATATCCCTGTAAATTTAAGCGTCAAGGGAGAGTCAAGAGTATTTCATTACTAATGTGGGTCTAAAAAAAGATGCTGGACGAGTTCAAGCAGTACTTCTACTGGCTTTGTATAAAATCTTTCTGTCGGAAATATATTTTTACATGCCAATAAATATCAGAAGATTTTCAGCAGGAAAACTTTTGTGCCATAGATAAGGATAATTCTCAGGAAAAAAGTAACAATCATTTATTTTTCAAAAATAGCTGAGATTTGAATGTAGAAATAATGTCTCTTGCCAAAGGGGGGGAATCGAGTGAACCGGAGGACATAGGTTTATGTTAATGGGAGGAAAGATTTATAGGAATCTGAGGGGGTAACCTTTCCACACAAATGGTGGTGGGTGTATGGAATGAGCTGTCAAGAGGAGGGTCGTGAGGCAGAGACTATTACAATGCGTTTAAAAACAATTAAAAGGGATATAGGGACCAAACGCAGGTAGGTGGGCTAGTGTAGAAATTGGTCATGTTGGTCGGTGTGGGGAAGTTAGGCCAAAAGACCCATTTCCACGCTGTTTGACTCTATCATAAAGTTTTGAATCTCCATCATTTATAACATGGTATTTTCTTTAATTTCAAGCATATTAAAAGGTACAATTAATTGATCCCATGATGGTTCTGGGGAACTGAACTAATAAACAAAGGAAAAGTCGAAACAAATCTTGCCTGGTACATATACTGGAGTCTTTGAGGAAGTTAATAGCAGGGCAGACGATGGGGGAGATGCTGTACATGTTGTTTACCTAGATTTTCAGAAAGAAAGCTTCGATAGCTGTCGTACATCAGGCTGCATGGGAAGATAAGAGCCCATGGTATTAAAGGGAAGATCATCGCATGGATAGCGGGTTGGCTGGTGTTGGCTGGATGGCTGAATGGCAAAGAGCTGCAATAAAGCTGCTTTTTCAGGTTGGCTGCCAGTGACTGGTGGAGTTCTCATGGGCCGGTGCTGAGGGCCACTTCACTTCATGTTGTATATTAACGATTTGGATAAGGGGATTGAAGGCTTTGTGGCTAAGTTTGCAAGATGATGACTAAGATAGGTGGTGGGTGCAGAAGCAAGGACTGCATTTGCACTTGCACAGTTTTGGAGATTAGAGTGGCAGATAAAATGCATAGTGTAGCAAAGTGCGGAATGATGCATTTTTGGTTATAAGAATAAAGGGGTAGATTATTATCTAGTGGAGAGAGCGAATCCAGAAATCGGAGGTGGTGCAAAGAGACTTGGGAGTGCTGGTGCAGGACTCCCAAAAAGTTAATTAATTTGCAAGTGGATTGGTAGTAAGGAAGGCAAATTCAATGCTTGCATTATATCAAGAGGCAGGTATACAAAAACAGAGATGAAATGCTGAGGCTCTGGAAGCGCTGGTCAGGCTGCATTTGGAGTACTGTGACCAAATTTGGACTCCATAATATAATAGGAAGGGATGTGCTGGCTCTGGAGGGGGAGATACAGAGTTGTTTACAAGAATTGATTCCTGGAATGAGTAGGTTAACTATGATGACCATTTTTTTACAGCACTGGGCCTATATTCGCTGGAGTTTAGAAGACTGATGGGGGACCTCATTGAAACGTACAGAATAGTGAAAGACTTGGATAGAGCAGATGTGGAGAGGATGTTTCCACTAGTGGGGGAAAGTCTAAGACTAGAGGTCATTATCTCAGAATTTAATTATTGTTATTTTAGGAAAGAGATCGAGGAGGGATTATCTTTTGTCAGAGGTTGGTGAATTGTGGAATTCTTTGCCGCAGAAAGGGCTGGGGGGGGCAAAGTCAGTGGATATTTTTAAGGTAGTGATAGATAGATTCTCAATTAGTATTGTTCGTCAGAGGTCATGGAGAGAAGGCAGGAGAATGGGGTTCAGAGGGGAGATAGATCATAAGAAATAGTAGGATTAGGCCATTCGGCCCATCAAGTCTACTCCGCCATTCAATCATGGCTTATTTATATCTCTCCCTCCTAAACCACATTCTTCTGCCTTCTCCCCATAACCCTATGACACCTGTACTAAACAAGAATCTATCTATCTCTGTCTGAAAAATATCCACTGACTTGGCCTCCACAGCCTTCTTGTGGCAAAGAATGCCACAGTTGTCCACATATTCACCACCCTCTGACTAAAGATCAGAGATCCGCCATGATTTGAATGGCGCGGAATAGACATGATGGGCAAATGGCCTAATTCTTCTCCTATCACATGATCTTATGATCTAAGTTAACATGAGATTTGCAAAAATTCATGTGCAGTGGAATGGAATCAAAGACCGCTTGCGTAAAAGGATTGTTTCTTTAGAAGCATACGTGACACATCGGTTAGAGTTGCTGCCTTACAGCGCTAGGAGACCCCGGTTCGATCCTGACCATAGGTGCTGTCTAGAGGGGTTTGTGACATTCTCCCGTGACAGCATGGGTTTTCTCCAGGTGTTTCTGATTTCCTCCCACATTCCAAGGCGTACAGGTTTGTAGATTCATTGGTTCTGTAAAATGTCTCTAATGGTGCAGGATAGAACTAGTGTGTACAGGTGATTGCTGGTCGCTGTGGGCTCGGTGGGCTGAAGGGCCTGTTTCCATGCTGTATCTCTAATCTAAGCTGAACTAAAAAAAAATCTTTGCAATGTTTCTACCAACGGGCAGTGACTACCTCTCTCTTAGTGACAAATACTCGCATCTGCCCATGACTCTCAACTGGATGGGTCCTTAAATTATAAGATAATATCATACATCTTATATGATTTAATAAATCAAAGGTTCAAGGGGGATGCAGCTGGGGCAGGTACTTTCATGTTTAAGAATCATGTTTAGGACAGGTGGGACCTGGATGGCGATAGGTTTGGAGGGATAATGTGCCAAATTTGCAGGCATGTTGGGCTAGGTGTAGTGTTAAAGAAGGAACCTGCAGATGCTGGAGAATCGAGGGTACACAAAAGGGTGGAGAAACTTCAATGGGTGCACCCTAGCATCTAAGGAGCGAAGGAGATCAGGCGATGTTTCGGGTCGAGACCCATCTTCAGGACTGGTCAGGGATCAGGGAAACGAGAGATATAGTCGGTGATGTGGTGAGATAAAGAACAATGAATGAAAGATATTGCAAAAAATATCCGATGATAAAGGGAACAGGCCATTGTAAAACTGTTTTTGTGTGTGAAAATGAGAAGCTAGTGCGACTAGGGTGGGGGAGGGAGATAGAGATAGAGGGATTGCCAGGGCCCGAGGCTGAGGGAGAGGTGGGAAGGGGAGACAGCAAGGGTTAATCAGAATTGAGAAAATTCAATGTTTCAAAGCCAAGAGGATGCAGACTCCCCCAGAGCAGAATTATGAGGTGCTGTTCCTCCAACTTGCGGTGTTGCTCACTCTGGCGTGGAGGTGGCCCAGGATCGAGAGGTCGGATACTGGAATGGAGGGGGAGTTGAAGTGCTGAGCCGGCTTGGTTATTGCGGACTGAGCGGAGGTGTTCGGCGAAACGATCGCCAAGCCTCCACTTGGTTATCCCCGATATTGATCATCTTGGCATTTGGAGCAGGCGGATGCAGTAGATGAGGTTGGAGGAGGTGCAGGTGAACCTCTGTCCCTGAAAGGAGTGGAGGGGGGAGGTGAAGGGACAAGTGTTGCATTTCTTGCGGTGCAAGGGAAAGTGCCCCGGGGAAGGAAGGGTAGAGCGGGAGGGAAGGGAAGAGATTGACAAGGGAGTTGCGGAGGATGGAGCGGTCTTTGCGGAAGGCAGACGGGGGGCGAGATGGGGAAGATGCTGGCGAGTGGAGGGGTCACATGGAGGTGGCGAAATTGGCGGCGGGGACTATGTGTTGTATTTGCCGGCTGGTGGGGTTGAAAGGTGAGGACCAGGGGGACTCTGCCCTGTTTAGCGAGTGGGGGAATGGGGAAGAGAGGGCAGTGTTGCGGGGGTATGGAGGAGACCTGGTGCAAGCCTCATCATTATAGTGGGGGAGGGGAATCCCCGTTCTCTGAAGAATGAGGCCATTTGTGATGACCTGGTGTGGAACACCTATCCTGGGAGCAGATGCGGCATAGACGGGGAATTGGAATAGGGGATGGAGTCCTTACAGGAAGCAGGGTGGGGGAAGAGTAGTCCAGGTAGCTGTGGAAGTCAGTTGGTTGTAGTGGATGTCTGGTCAGGAGTGTATCACCTGCAATAGAGATGGTGGTGGTCAAGGAATGGTGTAGATGGGGCATTGTGTCAGTGTGGGGCTAGTTGACTGATAAAGGCCTGTTTCCATGCTGTATCCATCTATGACTATCATCATAACACATAGGAGCAGAATTAGGTCATCAATCCCCCCCCATCGGTTCTGCTCCATTATTCAATCATGACTGATTTGTTTTTCCGTTTCAATCCCATTCTCCTGCCTACTCCCAGTAACCTTTGACCCCTTGGCTATTAATATAATTATCGATTGCTTGGACCATGGACAATTTTGACAGCTGTGAAGAAATGATACATCTGCTAACTATTGGTTCTTTTCTGGATCTCCTGCACCTTTCCATCCATCATCTGCCCTATAACTCTATTGATTTGGACCTCATGCTTCAGATCTATATTTTCCCCATTTGGACATATGTTTTCACTCTAAGTATGCCTTACGTACAATGCCTTCTTGACAGCACTGTTCTGTTGAGAAAATACAAATCTTTCCCATCACAAAATGGCCTGGTGTTGCAAAGCCACAGATTGATTCTATTCCATATCACCTACTTAACAATCCAACCAGACTGATGGGACTGAAAGCTGATAAATCCCCAGGGCCTGATGGTCTGCATCCCAGGGTACTTAAGGAAGTGGCTCTAGAAATCGTGGATGCATTGGTGATAATTTTCCTATGTTCTATAGACTCAGGATCAGTTCCTGTGGATTGGAGGGTAGCTAATGTTATCCCACTTTTTAAGAAAGGCAGGAGAGAGAAAACAGGGAATTATAGACCAGTTAGCCTGACATTCGTGGTGGGGAAGATGCTGGAGTCAATTATAAAAGTTGAGATAGCCGAACATTTGGATAGCAGTAACAGGATCGGTCCGAGTCAGCATGGATTTACGAAGGGGAAATCATGCTTGACTAATCTTCTGGAATTTTTTAAAGATGTAACCAGGAAAATTGACAAGGGAGAGCCAGTGGATGTAGTGTTACCTGGACTTTCAGAAAGCATTTGATTACGGTCCCCACATAGGAGGTTAGTGGGCAAAATTAGGGAAATGGTATTGGGGGTTAGTGCTGACATGGATAGAGAAGTGGTTGGCAGACAGGAAACAAAGAGTAGGGATTAAACGGGTTCCCTTTCAGAATGGCAGGCAGTGAATAGAGGGGTACCATAAAGCTCAATGATTTGGATGAAGAGATTCAAAGTAACATCAGAAACATTTGCAGATGACACAAAGCTGGGTGGCGTGCGAACTTGTGAGGAGGATGCTATGAGAGTGCAGGGTGACTTGGACAGGTTGGGAGAGTGGGCAGATGCATGGCAGATGAAGTTTAATGTGGATAAATATGAGGTTATCCACTTTGGTAGCAAAAACTGGAAGGCAGATTACTATCTAAATGGCGTCAAGTTGGGAAAAGGAGAAGTACAACGGGATCTGGGGATCCTTGTACATCAGTCTATGAAAGTAAGCATGCAGGTACACCAGGCAATGAAGAATGTGAATGGCATGTTGGCCTTTATAACAAGAGGAATTGAAAATAGGAGCAAAGAGGTCCTTCTGCAGTTGTACAAAGCCCACACCTGGAGTATTGTGTGCAGTTGTGGTGAATTTGAGGAAGGACATTCTTGCTATTCAGGGAGTGCAGCGTAGGTTTACAAGGTTAATTCTCGGGATGGCGGGACTTTCATATGCTGAGAGAATGGAGCAGCTGGGCTTGTACACTCTGGAGTTTAGAAGGATGAGAGGGGATCTCATTGAGACATATAAGATTGTTAAGTGCTTGGACATGCTGAAGGCAGGAAACATGTTCCCGATGTTCGGGGAGTCCAGAACCAGGGGCTACAGTTTAAGAATAAAAAGTAAGCCATTTAGAACGGAGACGAGGAAACACTTTTTCTCACAGAAAGTGGTGAGTCTGTAGAATTGTCTGCCTTAGAGGGCGGTGGAGGCAGGCTCTCTGAATGCTTTCAAGAGAGAGCTAGATAGGGCTCTTAAAAATAGCAGAGTCAGGGGATATGGGGAGAAGGCAGGAACAGGGTACTGATTGGGGATGATCAGCCATGATTACATTGAATGGCGGTGCTGGCTCGAAGGGCCGAATGGTCTACTCCTGCACCTATTGTCTATTGTCTAATGCCTATTGTCAAACTAGAAATCTTATTCAAACAAACAAAGGGAAAAAAATCATGTTGCTAATGGTTTTCATAGTGGCCATTTTCTGATTAACTGCTTTTGTTTATTCTCGCCTGACGTGCTCTATTTCTGAATAGTAACAGGTTACTGGGGCAGATAATTACTTAACAACCTGTCATTTTAATTGAACAAAGTAATTCAATTTTTATGCTCTACATCAAGTCTGGTTATAGGACTCGGTAGGAATGTCATCAATTGTTACAGTCCTCTTCCACAGCCAACTCTAAAAACTATTTCAACAAATAGCCAAAATAGTTGTCAGTTACGGCATGATGAAGATTATTGGTCCACGTTAAAGATTTAATTAAGGCCAAGCACTACAGATTTACTACTCTGTCATTTTATTAATTTCTAATCAATTCATCAATTTTCAACTATATCTTTTCTCCTGAAATATAATATCAAGCTGCTTGTGATGCTCAAGTATTATGCAAAGGAAAGGACAGGCAGTCAAACCACCCACAACGTACAGAGCTTGATAATATATCTTGCTGCTTGTTATCTAGAGGGGCACATTTCAACATAATTTTCGAGTTTGAATTCTATGTTTATGGCTCTGTCAAAAAGGGAACATCATAAATGGGTAAAATCCTCTCACCTATTTAATGCATTCTAAAACTCTGAAACTCTTCTTTGCTCTGTTGGGAGATATCTGCTGGGCTGTTCCCATGATGGTCGCACTGTTGTGACTCAAAACATAAAGAAAACGTATAATTCTGTTGGTACTGGATTCTAACTATGCCACAGTGTTAACAACAGTAATATTTTAACAAAAACCAGATTGTGCATTGATTTGGAGGTGGGGGGGGGGTGGGGGGTAGGCAAAGTGTGATGAAAGCAGTTATTTTTTTCAGGAGGTGAATTATGTAAAATCATTTGATTTAAATATGTTGCCTGCAAGGGCTTAAAATTTTACAGCCTAAAACAATTCTGGGGGGACTGGGGAGTGAGTCGTGGTGGTGGTTAATGTTTGCACCATTTATTTGCAAACAAACCATTTATATGTAAACAACCTCATACTCCGTGATTGTGTTCCATGGAGTGCAGAGGAGATCTGCCAGAGCAAGGAGCTGCAGATGCTGGTTTACCCAGGAATGACACAAAATTTGGAAGTAACTTAGCTGGTCAGGATGTATCCCTCTTCTATCCATGGACCTATCCATGTCCTCCAGCATACTTCAGCATGTTGCGCCTTTTGCCTTTTCCCTGTTCCCTGGATTGGAGGACTTTAGTTACAGGTATTTAGGAGTGACTAGATCGGCTGGGCTTGCTTTCCCTGGAGGCAAGGTGGCTGACGTTTGAGAGGCATCGGTAGTGTAGATAGTCCAAAATATGTTTCCCACGGGAGGAGTACAAAAACATAAGGGGATATGTTTAAGGTGCGGGAAAGCATTTTAAATGGAATCTGATGGATAAAGTGTTTTTTTTTCACAGAGAGTGATACTATCTGGAAAGTGCTGCTGGGAAATGCTGGTGGAATCAGATACAACTACTCCAAAGGTATTTGGACGGACACGTAAAAAAGCAAAGCCTAGGATACTTAGATCTATACAGGCAAATGGGACTAGTGTGGGTGGGCAGTTGTGCCAGATGGATATGGTGGGCCAATGGGCCCATGCCTGTGCTGTGCAACTCCATGACTCTACAACAGTGATATTTCCAAACTATATTTTCAAACCACATTAAGGGCACTGAGAGGTCAGTAAAACTACTCACATTTCAGTAGATAAGTGTTCAGTGTTATTCACAGCTCAGACTGAGGGACATGACCCTCTCGCTCCCCTATCTTGCAGAGACTGACTGAGGCACTCAACACTTCCGGGTTTTATAGTCCCTCCAGAAGGGGCGTGGTCGTCAGGAGATAGAATCTCAACATTTTTTAAACACTAATAACTCTTTTATTTTTCATCAATGGGAAAAATCATCTTGTCCTGCACAGCAGAGCGGGGCTCTGAGTAAGATGGCCAAAAATCACAGCAGTAAGTGGCAACGTTTTTTAAAAAAAATCAATATACAGAACAACAGGAAGTGGTCAAGATCAGACTTTTAGAAATATAGATATACATATATGAACACATATACATATATTATACATATATATACACATACACATACATATATATATATAATACAGCGTAAAGCCTATGATGCTTTACTCTGTATTGTAATATACAAGCTATTTCATTATATATATATTTTGTTAATTGCCCTTTTATGTTTTCTGGAGGGATTCATAAGACAGGATTTTACAAAATGTAAATGGTACACTTGCGGAGAGGATATCAAAGGTAACATTTCAGGTTGAAAAACCTTTGTCAGACTGCCTTGCTGTCATTTATAAATATGTCCTTAGCTAAGTAATCTTGCAAGAGACCATTTTTTCCATCCCCACACACTAACACTATCCTACACGCACCAGGGACAATTTACATATATACCAAGCCAATTAATCTGAAAATGTGTACGTCTTTGGAATGTGGGAGGAAACCAATGATCTCAGAGAAAACCCACGCAAGTCACTGAGAGAACGTACAAATTCCATACAGAACCCGGGTCTCTGGTGCTGTAAGGCAGTAGCTCTCCCGCTGCGCCACCGTGTTGCCCGTTGAGCTATAGGAATAATTTGTGCAGGCTTGTGCATGGAACAGAAGGAACAGGGGTAATCTTGTAGAGGTGTATGACATATGATGAAAGAATGGATCAACTGGGCTTATACAGTATTCACTGGAATTTAAAAGGATGAGAGGGGATCTTATAGAAACATATTAAATTATTAAAGGATTGGACAGGCTAGATGCAGGAAAAATGTTCCCGATGTTGGGGGGAGCCCAGAACCACGGGTCATAGTTTTAGAATAAGAGGTAGGGCATTTAGGACTGAGATGAGGAAAAACCTCTTCACCCAGAGAGTTGTGAATCTGTGGAATTCTCTGGCCGCAGAAGACAGTGGAGACCAATTTCACTGTGTTGTTTTCAAGAGAGAGTTAGATTTAGTTTTAGGGCTAAAGGTTTCAAGGGATATGGGAGAAAGCAGGAAACAGGGTTACTGATTTTGCATGATCAGCCATGATCATATTGAATGGCGGTGCTGGCTCGAAGGGCTGAATAGCCTCTCCACCACCTATTTTCTCTGTCTACGTGTATAAAATCCTAAGAAGAATGAATAGATAGGGTGAATGCATAGAGTCTTCTACCCAAAATAGGTCAACAACCACGATGAGGGGGGGGAAAGATTTAATAGGAATCTGAGAGGCAACCTTTGTACACAAAGGATGGTAGGTATGTGGGACAAGTTGCCAGAGGGGAGGTCATTGAGGCAGGTAAATGTTTTAAAAATAATTTGGACCCATACACGGGTAGGATAGGTTTATTAGTGAGATTATGGGCAAAACGTAAGCAGGCGGGATTATGGAGATGGGGCTTTGCTGGTCATCGTGGGCAAGTTGAAAACCGAGGGACCAATTTCCACGCTGTATGACTCTTTGGTCTCCCATACAGGGAGTGCTGGAGTAGCTCAGCGGGTCAGGAAGCATTCAGGAGAACATGGCATGGGGCAATGTTTCATCAGGCAGGTCAGTCGCATTGTAGGAAGAGGGAAAGAAAGCTAGATGAGAGGAGGGTGGGTGAGGTGGGTTATTTGAAGCAGATGCTTGCACCAAGGTCAGCAGATGAATAATACAGAATTATGAAGCTGGAGGAAGGAATTGATTGGTAGAGAGGGGGAGGGGTGAATAGTTGTAAGTTTCAGGTGGGCCACAGCGAGAGAGGGGGGTGAGGATGAAGAAGAGGAAGGAGATTATATGAGGGAAGAAGGAAAAGAAGGGGGGGGAGGGGAGTGTAGGCCAAAAATAAGAATTTCAATGTGCCTGCCATTAGGATGTAAGCTTCCCCCAAGTGGAATGGTAACTAATTATGTTCATGCTCTCTTTCATTGACCTTCAGGTGTCTCTTAACCATTGCCTCTGCATCTGGCTTTTGATTGAAAGCCGATGCCAACTAGAGATACATGCTGATCAGAATAGGTGACTTATCCTACTGTCCACATATCCATCCATCCTTTGTTCGCATATAATTCCTTCCCATTTCTCCAGGGGGCCCCCAGTCCATCACTATTATCTTCAGCTCCACTGATGTTTTGTTAAGATATCTGTAGAAAACACTGTTAAACAACCTGGGTTTTTTTTTGTTTTTTTTTTTTTTTTTGTTTTGTTTGTGTGTATTTTTGGGTTTTTTTTGTTTGTTTTTTGTATTTTGGGTTTGGTTTTTTTTTTTGGTTTTTTTTTTGCTTTTGGTTTTTTTTTTGGTTTTTGTTGGAGGTTTTTTTTTGGTTTTTTTTTTTTTTTGGTGGTTTTGGTTTTTTGTTTTTTTGGTTGGTTTTTTTTTTTGGCGGACTTTAGTTATCGCTAAAAATGCCTATTGGTAGGCTTTTTTTTTGGGGATGAATGAGGTTGAGGGATAAATTGATTTACTCAAACTTATGAAGCATAAATAGGGTAGAGTTATCAGTATCTTACCCTATGGTAAGGCTACAAAAATCAAGGGATAATACATTTAAGGAAAAGTTTTAAAGGAGGATTTGAGGATAAGTTTTATTTGAAAATAAAAACAAATCTTTTGATTCCATGACACTGAAGTAAGCGGGGCATAAAGTAAAACTAAGAACTTGGAACAATTGTCAAGACTCTTAGCTGCCAATGGTCTTGGTTGTGTCCAACATAATTATCTGAAAATGACATGTAGACTTCATTGTCGAGTGGGACGTTGCGGGCCAAGGGGTCTATATTAGCGCAGCTGGACACAAACCTATGACCTATGATTCTATGAAAAAACAGAACGTGATGTTAACAGTCCAGTATGGGCCTGTGCCTTGACAGAAGCCCACATGTCAACATTTTTATCTTCAATACAACCGCTACCTGCATGGTATTCACAAGCCGGTGGAATATATTCTACTTGTTCTTCCAAATGAACTCCAATTCTGTTCTCATACTTTCTCCTCATGGGTCAATTTGTCTCTTCACTTTCTCTCTCAACTTAAATTGTGCTAGGGTGGTTATTGGTTGACCATTCCTCCGGGTATGCTTTCTACACTCTCTATTTTGTTTCTGTTTTGGTTCTCTTGCCATTCCCTGCTGTGAGCATAAATTTAGACTGTATGCCAAACAAATCCTTGAAGATCATCCATTTTTCTGTTACAGGTTTTTTTTTCAGCTGACATCTACAGTTCTATTTACCAGGCTAAATACCTTCCCATCCCATTGAAATGAGTCCTCTTTCATTTAGAAGCTTCACTCTCACCTCATCACGTGTCAGCTGTTTTGTTTATGAATGTAATCAGGGTGTAATGAGAAATTGGGACAAAGTTTTTCTCACAAATACTGAAATCCTTAGTTTTGCATTAGTGCCTTTTGTTTCCAAGTTCAGCCCTCACATCCCAAGGCTCATCTTCTATTCACAGGGCTTTATGAGGTTTTTAATATAAAAACATAGGATCTCCAGTCTAGATCAGAACTCCTGGAGGTATTTCTCCTTTATACTGCAACTCTCAATTTAATTTATAATGACTCACATGTATTTTTTAACATGATAAAACATACCCAGGGACATTGCACAAGAGTGTTGGCATACAAAATACCTCAATTGCAGTAAGAATTAATATTGGATGATAGAGAGATACTCCGAGAACATCATGGAGTATGGTGTACAATTTTGGTCGCCTAGTTATAGGTAGGATGTCAACAAAATAGAGAGAGTACAGAGGAGATTTACTAGAATGTTGCCGGGGTTCCAGCAACTATGTTACAGAGAAAGGTTTGAACAAGTTAGGTCTTTTTATTCTTTGGAGCGCAGAGGCGAGGTTAAGGGGGCGTGGACTTGATTGAGGTCTTTAAAATGATGAAAGGATAGACAGAGTTGAACTGGATAAGCTTTTCCCATGAGGGTAGGGAAGATTCAAACAAGAGGGCATGACATGAGAATTAAGGGGCAGAAGTTAGGGGTAACGTGAGGGGGAACTTCTTTACTCAGAGGGTGGTGGCTGTGTGGAATAGAGCTTCCAGCAGAGGTGGTGGAGCAGGATCGATTTTAACATTTTAAGAGCAAGTGGATTTTTTAGGTATATGGACGTGAAGGAATGGAGCTGGGGGGTGGGGTTGGTGGTGGGGTAGTATCGGGGGGTGGTGCGTGGGGGGAGTGGGCGGGGTAGGTGGGGGGTGGGGGGGGGGGGTGGTGGTAGGGGTGGGGTCAGGGGTGGGTGGTAGTGGGGGGTGGGTGAGGGGGCGGGGTGGGGGGGGGTAGGGGCGGTGGGTAGGGGGTAGGTGCGTGGGGGGGGAGGGGGGGGGTGTGGGGGTTGGGGTGGTGGTTGGGGTGGGGGGGGTGGGTGGTTGGGTATAGGGGGTAGGGGGGGGTTGTCCCCCCCCCCGCGAGTAATGCCTTGAGGGTGGTGGGCGGAAGGTGGTGGTGGTCGGGTGGTGGGGGTGGTATGGTCGGGTACACTGGCTCCCCCTCCCTCACGCCGGCTGCTGGGCTTTGGCTGCTGACGTGTGCAGGCGCGGATGGACGAGTAGTTGGGTGCATGAAATACGCCTCATATATTTCAGGGCTACTGTGAAACCGGGAGTCCGTTTGCTGTACGTAAGAATGGTCGTGCCTGTCTCCGTGCTGTAGAGTTTATGTGTTATATGTGTGTATAGCTGCCGATAAATAATATACATCACCCATCAAACAATATGCAGCTGCTGACCTTCCAAATCTTGCATTCTAATATGGAAGATCAAGTATAATAACCAGATGCATTCAGTGTTGAAATATCAGATAAAGTAAAACCCCATTGTTCACTTCCTTGGTTTTGGCTTCCTTGGCTTCCTACAACACAAGTATCTAGAGAGGCTAAAGAATGCTTTGTTTGGAGAACAGCGCGGAAAACAGCTTCGGTCCACCGAGTCCGCACCCGACCAGCGATCATCCCGTACATTAACTTGCACACTCTACACACTAGGCCGACAATTTACAATTTTTACCGAAGCCAAATTAACCTACAAACCTCTACGTCTTTGGAGTGTGAGAGGAAACCGGAACACCCAGAGAAAACCCACGCGTCATGGGGGAAGTTTACAAATTCCCTTGTCAGGATCGAACCCGGGCCTCTGGCGCTTTAAGCCAGCAATCTCTACTGCTGTGCACTCTCCCCGCCCCCTCCCTTGGTTCCGGCATTGAGGATGGGGGAGTAAGGAAATCATGAAATCGATATGACTTTGGTTAGGCTGCATTTGGAGTATTGCAAGAGATTTTTTGATAGGCAGAGGATGGAATAAAGGCCAGAGATTAAAACCGAAAGTGTGAGACAAAAGGATTGAAGAATTGTAAAGTGTGAAGCCAGAGAAAGGAATGAAGGTGGAATGGCACGAGGGAGAGAGAAATAAGTGTGAGTCTAAGGGTGACACGGTGAAAGGACAATTTTGGTGTCATCCACAAACCTACTCAATCATGCTAATGATGATTTCCTCCCTAATCTTAATTCCAAAATCCAAATGTATAAAACAACACTGGCCCTAACAACAATATTTGCAGCATACCATCTGGGCACCTTGGCCTCCAATCTGAAAAAAACAACCCCTGCACTATACACTCTCTAACTAAGAATAAGGGGTAGGCCATTTAGGATTGAGATGAGGAAAAAACTTTTTCACCCAGAGAATTGTGAATGCGGAATTTGCTGCCTCAGAAGGCAGTGGGAAGCCAATCGCTGGATGTATTCAAGAGAGAGTTAGATTTAGCTCTTAAAGGCTGACTGAACTTCAAGGGATATGGGGAAAATGTCAAGAACGGGGTACTGATTTTGGAAGATCAGCCATGGGGGGGGAGGACTCAAATAGAGAAAGCTAATAGACAGTGTGTTTGAGGGCAGGAGGCCAAGGGAAGCACTCAGCAACCCGACATGTAGGGGGGAAAGAAGAAAAAAATAATAAACAGAGAATAAGAGGTGGTGGGTTTCTTAAATGTGTGGAGCAGAGAGAAAGAGGGGTATAAAATGAGGTTAGAACCCAATTGGTAGCAAGGGCCCCCCGTTGAAACGTGTAAAAGTGGCAGGCAGACAAATCCTCCGGCAGGCAAAAACACACTTCAACATAATTGTATAAGGAGTAAGAGTGTTGTAAAAAACAAGCCTGAAGGCTTTGTTGTCTCAGTGCGAGGGCAGTCGTAATAAGGTGGATGAGTTGAAGGGGGTGCAGATAAGCTATTAATGACTATGCTATAGTTGGGATCACGGAGACAATAGCTCCAGAGTGACCAAGGCTGGAGCTGAACAATCCAGGGATATTCAATATTCAGGAGGGATAGACAGAAAGGTAAAGGAGGTGGGGTAACGTTTGCTGGTTAGAGAGGAGATTTAACGCAATAGAAGTAGGAAGGACATTAGCTTGGAGGCTGCTAGTGGAATCGATATGGGTAGAGCTGCGAAACACTAAGGGGCAGAAAACGCTAGTGGGAGTTGTGTACAGGCCTGCTAACAGTAATAGTGGAGTTGGGGATGGCATCAAACAGGAAATAAGAAATGTGTGCAACAAAGGTTAAAAACAGTTATAATGGGTGACTTCAATCGACATATAGATTGGACTGGTTGAATCAAATTGGCAGGGGTGCTGAGAAGAAGGATTTCTTGGAATGTTTATGCTCGATAGTTTTCTAAACCAACATGTAGAGGAACCAACGAGAGAGCAGGCTATAATTCTAGACTGGGTCTTTGAGTAATGAGGAAGGGATAGTTAGCTGCTCCTTGTAATATGCGTGGCCCCTTGGGCAAGTAGTGTGACCATAATATGGTTGAGTTCTTCATTAGGATGGAGAGTGACTAAAAACAAATAATTTATTCAGAAACAAGGGTTCTGAATTTAAAGGTAGCTAACTTTGAAGGTTGAGGACGTGAATTGGCCAAGATAGACTGGCAATTGATTCTTAAAAGGTTGACAGTGGAAATGTGCAATGGAAGGCATTTTAAAGGGACAATTGTTCATCCCAGTTTGGCACAAGAATAAATCAAGGAAGGTAAAGCATCCGTGGATAACAAGGGAAATGAGGGATACGTGTCAAAACAATGATGAAGATACAAAGTAGCCCGAATAAAGAAGCAACCAACCAGAGGACGGGGAAGAATTCAGTTCAGCAGAGGAGGACATGTAGGGCTTAATTAGGAAAGGGAAAATCATAGATTATGAAAGAAACTGGCTGGGAACATAAAAACTGACACTACAAAGTTTTTTATAGATATGTGAAGAGAAAAAGATTTGTTAACCGAGGGGGGGGGGTGTAGGGCACACTTTTGTTTTTATTTTTTTTTCTTTTTTTTTTTTTTTTTTTTTTTTTTTTTTTTTTCACAGGTCCTTGCAGACAGAAACAGGTGAATTGATCATGGGGAACAAGGAAATGGCAGACCAATTGAATAACTACTTTGGTTCTGTCTTCACTCTAAGGGAAGACATTAAAGATAATCTGCCGGAAATAAGCATGGACCGAGGGTGAAAATCCAGGTTAGCCGGGAATTGGTGTTTGGGTAAACTTGTGAATGGATTAAAGGCTGACAAATCCTCGAGCGGGCCAGTAGGCTGCACATTACCAGAGTAATCTCAAGGAAGTAGCCACAGAAATAGTGGATGCACTAGTGATAATTTTTTCAAACTCTTTAGATTCTGTTCGTACAACTGTTCCTGAAGGATTGGAGGGTAGCTAATGTAAACCCCAACTTTTTAAAAAACGGGCGAGGAGAGAGAAACGGGGAATTACAGACCAGAGATAGTAAAACATCGGTAGGGGGTGAAAGGAAACTGCTAGAGTCAATCTATTAAAGATGGGATAGCAGCACATTGGGAAAGTGGTGAAATAATTGGACACGAAAGTCAGCGATGGATTTACGAAAGGTAAATCATGTCTGACGATCTTATAGAACACTATGTTTTGAGGATGTCTAACTAGTATGAGTGGGATAAGGGAGAAGAAACCAGTGGATGTGTTATATCTGGACTTTGAGAAGCCTCGCTTTCGACAAGGTCCCACAGAAGAGTTAGTATAACAAACTTAAAGCACGGTATTGGGGGTTCAGTTATGATGTGGATGGAGAAGACTGGCTGGCAGACAGGGAAGCCAAGGCTAGGAGTAAACGTGTCTCTTTTCAGAATGGCAGGCAGTGACTAGTGGGATACTGCAAGGCTCAGTTATGGGACCACAGCTATTTACAATATATATCATAATGATTTGGATTTGGATGCAGAATTGAAATGCAACATCTCTCGCCAGTTTGCGTTATGGACACGAGAGCTGGGGGGCCTCTCAGTGTTAGGTGTGAGGAGGATGCTAGGTGGCGAGGCGAAGGTGACTTGGATAGGCAAATGCAAGGCAGATGCAGTATCTTGTGGATAAATGTGTGGTCATCCACTTTGGTGGCAAAAAAACCGGAGGGTAGACTATCATCTGAATGGTGGCCGATTTGGAAAAGGGGAGATGCAATGAACCTTGGTGTGTCATGGTACACCAGTCATTGCGAAAAGTAGGCATGCAGATGCTGCAGGCAGTGAGAAAGCAAATGGTATGTTAGCATTCATAGCAAAAGGATTTGAGTATAGGTGCAGGGAGATTCTACTGCAGATTGTACAGGGTTTTTGTGAGACCACACCTGGAGTATTGCATACAGTTTTGGTCTCCCAAATCTGAGGAAAGACATATCAACATAGTAACATAGAGAAAATTAGGTGCAGGAGTAGGCCATTCAGCCCTTCGAGCTGCACCGCCATGCAATTCATGGTCATGGCTGATCATCCAACTCAGTATCCCGTACCTGCCTTCTCTCCATACCCTCTGATCCCCTTAGCCACAAGGGCACATCCAACTCACTCTTAAGATAACCCAATGAATGGCCTCAACTACCCTCTGTGGCAGGGGAGAGTTCCAGAGACTCACCACTCTCTGTGTGAAAAAAAGTCTTTCTCATCTCGGTCTTAAAGGATTTCCCCCTTATCCTTAAGCTGTGACCCCTTGTCCTGGACTTCCCCAACATCGGGAAACATCTTCCTGCACTAGCCTGTCCAACCCCTTAAGAATTTGTAAGTTTCTATAAGATCCCTCTCAATCTCCTGAAATTCCCAGAGTGTATAAACCGAGTTCTGATCAGTCTTTCATAAGACAGTCCCTATCTGACATCCCATGGAATCGCAGTCTGGTTGTGAACCTTCTCTGCACTCCCTCTATGGCAATAATGTCCTTCCTCAGGTGGAGACCAAAACTGTTCGCAATACTCAGGTGTGGTCTCACCAAGACCCTGTACAACTGAAGTAGAACCTCGCTGCTCCTGTACTCTCAAATCCTTTTGCTATGAAAGCTAACAGATACCATTCGCTTTTTTCACTGCCTGCTGCACCTGCATGCCTACTTTCAATGACTGGTGTACCTGACACCCAGGTCTCGCTGCATCTCCCTTTTTTCCTAATCGGCCACCATTTAAATAATAGTCTGCTTTCCTGTTTTTGCCACCAAAGCGGATAAACCTCACATTTATCCATCATTATAATGCATCTGCCAAACATTTGCCCACTCACCCAGCCTATCCAGTCACCTTGCTCCTAGCATCCTCCTAACAGCATAAGACATGCCCCCAGCTTCAGCTTAGTGTCATCCGCAAAATTGGAGATATTGCCTTCAATTTCCCTCATCCAAGATCATTTAATATATATTGTAAATAGCTGGGGTCCCAGCTCTGAGCCCTGCGGTACCCCACTTGTCCACTGCCTGCCATTGTGTTGAAATAGGACCCGTTTACCTCCCTATCTTTGCTTCCTGTTTGCCAGCCAGTTCTCTATTCCACATCAATACTGAACCCTAATACCGTATGCTTTAAGTTTGTATACTAATCTCTTATGTGGGACCTTGTCGAAAGCCTTCTGGAAGTCCAGATATACACATCACAGCTGTCGCACTTATCCACGCTACTAGTTACATCCTCGAAAAATTCCACAAGATTCGTCAGACATGATTTACCTTTCGTAATATCCATGCTGACTTTGTCCAATGATTTCACCTGACTTTCCAAATGTGCTGCTAGCCATGTCTTTAATAACTGACTCTATCTAGCAGTTTTTCCCCACTACCGATGTTAGACTAACAGAGGGAGTTCTCCTGTAATTCCCCTTTTATCTCTCCCTCCATTCTTAAAAAGAGGGGTTACATTTGCTTACCCGCCCAATCCTCAGGAACTACTCCAGAATCTAAAGAGTTTTGAAAATTATCAACTAATGCATCCCACTATTTCCTGAGCTACTTCCTTAAGTACTCTGGGATAGGTGATGCAGCCTATCTGGGTCCCTGGGGGATTTATTCGGCCTTTAATCTTATTCAATTTACCCAACAAACCACTTCCCTACTGACCTGGATTTCACTCAATTCCTCCTTTGACCCACAGTCCCCTGCTATTTCCGGCAGATTATTTATGTCTTCCTTAGTGAAGACGGAACCAAAGTAGTTATTCAATTGGTCCGCCATATCCTTGTTCCCCATGATCAACTCACCTGTTTCTGACATGCAAGGGAACCTACATTTGTTTTAACTAACCTCTTTCTCTTCACATATCTTGCCATAGAGGGGGTACAGAGAAGGTTCACCAGACTGATGCATGGGATGTTTGGACTTTCATATGAGGAAAGACTGGATAGACTTGGCTTGTACTGGCTAGAATTTAGAAGATTGAGGGGGGGGCTTTTTCTCAAGAAGTCCATCACCCACACACACTATAACCCACACACACAAAACTATAGAAACTTACAAGTCATTCTTAATCAGGGGTTGACAGGCTAGATGCAGGAAGATTGTTCCCGATGTTGTCCAGGACAAGGGGTCACAGTTTAAGGATAAGGGGGATTTCCTTTAGAACCGAGATGAGGAAAACATTTTTCATCAACAGTGATTGGTGAGTCTCTGCAATTCTCTTTTTGGGGCCAATAGAAGGTATTGAGGCCAATTGTTCATTGGCTATATTTAAGAGGGAGATATAGATGTGGAGCCCTTGTGGCTAAAGGGATTCAGGGGTATGGAGAGGAGGCAGGTACAAGGATTACTGATCTGAGTGAAATGATCAGCCATGATCATGTTGAATGGCGGTGCAGGCTCGAAGGGCCGAATGGCCTTCTCCTGCCCCTTAGTTTTCTATGTTTCTATGTCTAAGAATGGCGGTGCTGGCTTGCTCAGAGTCAAATGGCCTACTCCTACATCTATTTGTTTCTCTGTTCACCAAGCCATTTTTGCATCACATGGATCCCTTGTGATTTCACCATTGGGACAGTCCCCACTTTGCGCAGTACTTATTAAGGCTCGCTGTTATACGATACAGACAGTGCCCAGTTCCTTATCGCGCTGCCTTGATCAATTTCAAAACATTACTTTAAATCCATGGGACATTATTCACACACACAAAGTCATGCAGCTTACTATCCAGAAAATCGGTCCTTGAGACGCCATTCTCTACCAATGCAGATGGATTCTTGTTTCTCAAAGTCCCATAATTCTCCAGACCTTCTCAGAAAGGAAACACACATTCTATCCCCAAAACACAAAAGAAATATAACCACCCATTCTCAAGAACAAAGCGGTAGGTAATGGATATGAGAAGGGATTTCAGGACAACCTTCTCTTCAGACATTCTTCATCAGGATATTTCCTTTTATTTATGACAGTTTCTGCCATGAGAAATCTGTCAGTAAACTACTAATATTTTATTATCAATTATTGGTTGGTGAAGTGAGTGCATTGCAACCAACTAATGGGTGTGTGAGATTATAGCGGAAATAAGTGTATCTCATTTGCTATATTGTATGATATTTTACTTGCATTTTTCCGTTGTGCTAACCCTCAAATGTAGCTCTCAGAGAATCCCTTGTGGATGCCAATTCTTTCTTTTACCAAAGGCAGACACTGTGTGTGCTCAGTTGTCTGACTGCCTGGAGAATGTGTCCTCAATGGGCGACACCTCTGATTGTTTTGCAGCAAAAGCGGTGACTGACAGCATGCTTAATAAAATGAGTTTTCCTTGTTGGAACTAGATTTAACTCCTCTCTTTGGTGGTGAAACCAGGTTCACAGGATTGCACACCTTGCTTAACAGTCAATTTTGCAATCTCTGTAAGAGATCTGAGACGTCACTTGTACAATTCACAATTTGTTATTCTTCACCCTGCACCAAAAAAGGTAACATTCAATTTCTAGGCACTGTCCATTCACCCATCACATCTGTCTGTGCAGAGCTATTAATTTTCTTGCCTGGAACTCACTGTATTGGTTTCACCTCACAAGTTTAAGCCATCATCTTCGTTCTACTAGCCTCATTGGTCAGGTTATTGCCCATAAGATGAAAGACATAGGAGCAGAATTAAGGCATTTGGCTATCGAGTCTACTCTGCATTCAATCGTGGCTGATCTATCTTTCCCTCTCAATCCCCATTCTCTTGCCTTCTCCCCGTACCTTTGATCCCCTGCGTAGTAATCAAGAACTTACAATCCATCTCCTCTTTAAAAATACCGAATGACTTGGACTCCACCACCATTTGTGGCAATTATTCCACAAATTCACCAGCCTCCGGCTGAAGAAATTCCTTCTCATCTCTATTCTGAAGGAAATACGTCCTTTTATCCTCTGGTCCTAGATGTTCCCTAGGTGGAAAACATCCTCTCCATGATTGCACTCTGTCCGCAGGGCTTTCAACTCATGCTGTAAGTTTCAATGAGATTTCCCCCTCATCCTTCTAAACTCCAGTGAGAGTACAGGCCCAGAGCCTTCAAACACTCCACATACAATATCCAATCTCATGTCTGCAGTGAGGCGCGTTCCAGATGGAAATGTGGCATAGACTGGAAACACATAGCAAAGTAGCCAGTATCATGGACGATAGAAGAATCAAAATTAATGTGCCCAGGTTGATGACCTTTCATCAGAATTCTGGGGACTCTTTCAGCTATTTAGTTTCATATAGTATTGCCAGCTTCTTAGTTTTATGATTCTGCTCAGTTAGGGCTTGGGGCTGCAGTCCGTGTTTTGCATAACTGCAACACTTTCTCCAAATTAAATTTTAATAATTTTAACATATTTAATAATGTTGCATAAACTTTTCGGCTGGGAATGATGCCTGCTCATTTTTTCGTCATGCTTTCTTCTTGTTAATCTCTATTCATTTTATTATAATTGTAATAAAATAGTAATTATAATTTATATTCCAATAATAAATAATATGTTATTATAATCTTTATTTTACACGGAGGAAGTTGGCCACAAATTTCATCAGCATTTCACTAATGTTCATGTTCATATTTTGTAGCATGAGTCACCTTGTTTGCATAGATCATTCTGATTGCCAAAAATATCCATCATGGATCGCTGAGCAGCTTTTGACTTGTGCAAAGGATTTATGTGACAAAGGCCCCGAAGAGCCGCAGCAGAGATATACCCACCAAACTTTACCCCACCCTACCTATTCAAATACATGGCAAAGTTTTTTAAAATTAAGTGGGCAAATGGTTTTTTTGGAAGATTTTTTTGTTTGCAGTGTATTTCTCGCCATTTCATTGAGGGAGGAGAACTCATCAATAAGAGTCATATCATATTTGTTTTGTTTAGTTTAGTTTTAGTTCAGAGTACAGCATAGAGAAACAGAGACCTTCGGCCCACCAGGTCCCGCGCCCTCCGACCCCGACCCCCGGACGCCCCCCCCCCCCCCCGACCCGCAATCCCGAACCCGCACTATCCGCACATTAACATTAGTCCGACACCACCCTAGGGAAATAATTTTACACTATACCGAGGTTGTTATGTAAAACCCAAATGTACAAAACCAAGCCCAGAATTAACCTACACAACACCTGTGTGGGAGGGAAGAGGAGGGAAACAAAGTTCTTGAGGGGAAGGGGGGTATAAAAGAAGGAAAACGCCACACATTGCTGCTACTGAAAATTCTTCACCAAGTTTATTACTGCAAAGATAAATATATCTATTCTACATTCCTCTATGTTAAAAAAAAAGCCTTCTTGCCCAGCATATCCCTTTCCTTTGGAATATTTGCGCCTTTCACATAAAGCTATCCCTCTAGTTTTTGACATTTCCAACATCATAGGGAAAAGCTAACTCTGACTATCTACCCTATCAATAGGGTACCCTAGGGTTTCTAAACTGTGGGAATAGGAAATCAGTTCGTGCCACAGAGGTCAGTGGTAGGGTGGCCAATTCACTGGATTTGTTGTCAAGAGAGAGGAGAGTTAGATATAACGCTCTTGGGGCTACTCGGAATCAAGGCATTATGTAGAGAACTGGGTACTGATTTTTTGGGAGATTATCGCCATGTCAGATGGATTTGAATGACAGTACACTTACGATTGTTTCTATTAGCTACCTTCTCCACTCTTGCTCTTCCAATTAAAAAATGTTACCACGCTCTAAATATTGTGTGAAGGATTTTTAAACCATAGTTTGCCATCTTATCTTTTGTCAGACACAAAATGCTGGAGTAACTAATCAGCGGGGACAGGCAGCATCTCTGGAGAGAAGCAAATGGGTGACGGCACCCATTCCATTCCCTCTCATCCAGAGATGCTTAGGTCCCAATGAGTTACTCCAGCATTTTGTGTGTTTCCGATTTAAACCGAGCATCTGTAGTTCTTCCTACACATCTTTATCTTGTTGTATGTCCCATTTTGAGTCATCAGATTCATCTCTATTCTCCATCCCTCCCCCTCTGCTAGACTCAGAGTGTCATGAGAGCACGTACCAACAGACTGAAGAACAGTTTCTTCCCCATGGCTGTGAAGAGTCTGCTACAGTAAACTATGACACCCCCCCCCCCCCCCCCCCCCCACAACACACACACACACACACACACACACACACACATACTACACACACACACACTACCACCTTCCAGCCAACGGGACAATAACTTCTTGCACTTAAAAAACACAATCTTTTTCATTCATTTACCTAACTGTACTTGTTGCCACTTTACTGTTTTTACTGTATTTTTTTTATTTATTTATTTCTATCTCTTTTTACGATTTATGCTTGGTGCCTTGCTGCACAGAAGGAGATGCTGCAAACGAAAATTTAGTTGTATATTGTACAATGACAATAAAGGATTCTATTCAATCAGATCCACCCATATTATTCCTGTCTGAAGTTGAATCAAATTGATTGTAATCTTAATTCCATTCCGGTTCAGCTCTCTGCTGCTGTAACCCTCATGTATGGCAAGTCATCTGCAGACCTGACTACTCCAATGCCTCTGATTTTCCGCTCTACATAAGTTTACCAAAAACTCTTTACCGTTAAACCCATGCCCCAGCTCCCTGCAAATCTCTTTACCCTTTACCCACTTTGCTTGCTGCCTTTTATTCATCTACCTCTTTCCACAATGTCTGGTATTTTTAACTAATTCCTCATTATTTTTTAGAACTGCACTGCCATTAATCAGTTCTGGGCTGTATAAACAACAAGGTGTATTAAGAGGGGCAAAGTAAATATGTTGATATTCCTGAATTACCTTTCAACAAAGATCGGACCTGCATCTCATGTGATCATGACAATTCCACAGCATAATTTGGAAGTGAAGGATAGTTATTCTGAATTAATGATTAATAATTTAATTCTTCCGAATAGAAAAACAAGTAGTCTTTTACATAAATTATCTTTGTGACACCTTGCTAAGTTTTAGTTAAAGGGGTGCCTCATATTCATAGCAAATGCTCTTCACAAAATCTTCAGTAGATCTGAAATAATTTGGACATCACGAGCATCAAAAGTGTCTTTGGGGGCAAATGGAAGTGATTTTCTTCTCTTTGATGATTTTTCACAGACTAGAAATAGTATATGACACAAGATTAAGTGCACTCTGACAGCAATCAAGCCCTGGATAAAAGAATAACTCTTCAGATCAGTCAGACCTTACTGTTTAAAAATAAACATAGTCCACCCATTCATTACACACCAAACCTTTTAACAGCAAGGAACAAAAATCTCATTACTCATTTGACTATTTCTTGGAAACTGTCAAAAAATGAGTTTATTCCTTGTAGCCGGTAAAAGCTTGTGCCCGGCATGGAGATAAGGGCACTTTTTGTCCTGAGTGCACTAACACAGCTCCCTGCCAATCAATAACACAAACCTCATAGATCTGGCCAGGGTATTGAATTAAATCTTGATTCTCTGCTCGTTTCATTCACAAAATAGTCCCAAGGGGACTATAAGAAAAAAAATCAGAAATTTTAACTCCTGCTTTTATGTCTTTGAAGATATGGGGAATGCTTATGCCTATCCATTCGCTCCTCGACTGCAATTGTGGCAGTGAAGATTATTTTCCATTGACTGTCCCTTAAATAGACTAGAATGTAGAAACAAGGGAACTGCAGATGCTGGTTCACCATGGGAAAAACACAAATTGTCCAGATTCAGATTCAGGACCTCCATATTCTAGACGTTTCTTCCCAACTTTTATCAGGCAACTGAATCATCCTTACCACAACCAGAGAGCATGCTGAACTACGTCTACCCCATTGGCGACCCTGATCGGACTTTGCTGGCTTTACCTTGCACTAAACGTTATTCCCCTCTCATGTATCGATACACTATAAATGGCTCGATTGTAATCATGTTTTGTGTCTTTCTGCTGGGACTGGTTAGCATTGCAACAAATGCTTTTTACACTGCACCATGGAACACGTGGACAATAACTGAACTGAAATTAATGCTGGGAGTAAATACGGCCGTGGGTCAGGCAGCATCCCTGGAAAACACGGATAGGGGGTGACATTTCCTGTCGGGTCCCTTCTTCCGATAACTAGAATATCTGGGTATTATCTATAAATTAGGGATGGCACAGTGGTAGAATTTTGCTGCCGACAGCGCCAGAGACCCGGGTGGGTTCGATCCTGACTATGGGTGCTGTCAGGGTCGGAGTTAGTTTGTACATTCTCCACACGTGACCGAGTGGGTTTCCCAGGCTGCTCTGGTTTCCACCCACATTCCAAAGAGGTACAGGATTGTAGGTTAAGTACGGCTGCAGTAAGTTTCTAAATTATCCCTATGGTGTGTGGGATTGTGATAGCTGTTTGTGTGGGGATTGATAGTCAGCGCACACCTCGGTGGGCTGAGGGGGCTGTTTCCCCTCTGTATCTCTTAAAGTTAAATCTAAAACTAAATATCCGTTTGATGAGGATTTATTATCTAGAATGTTATCTGCCTTATTTTGTTTCATATAACAATAACGTTTTTAAAAAGAACAGTGAAATGGTTGTAGTGCTATTGGACCCCCTGAGATAGTAAATGGTACAATATGTTAATACATGCTGCCTCGGAAAAGCAGCCAACATAATTAAAGATATCTCACCCCAGTCATTCCTCCTTCTCCCTGCTCCCATCTGGAAGATGATACAGGAGCTTGAAAGTGTGCATCATCAGACTCAGGAACAGCTTCTTACTCTCTGTTATCAGACTTCTGAACGGTCCTTTCATATGCCAGGTTCCTGTCAGATTCACTCTATGCCATTTTGAACATTGGTCTCTTGCGAATGGTACAATTCTGAAAACTATATTCTGTTGTTCTATATTTTTTCCCTTTGCTCTATCTATTGTATTTAGATGTCAGTTATAGTTCAGCGATACAGCGCGGGGGAAAAACAAGCCCTTAATCCCACCGACTCCACGCCAACCAGCAATCCCCGCCCAGTAACACCATACTGCACACTCTAGGGACAATTTACAATTTTACCAAGCCAATTTGCCTACAAACCTGTACGCCTTTGTAGTATGGGAGGAATCCGGGGCTCACGGAAAGAAAAAACCCATGGGGAAAACGTACAAACTCCATACAGACGCATCCATAGTCAGGAATCGAACTCTACCACTGGTGCCACCCCTATTTGATTTGAGTTTGACCTGATTGTATTGTGTTCAGTAATATTTCTGATCTGATTGTATTCCATGCAAAAACAAGGGCTTTTCGCTGCACCTCGGTACACGTGTCATAAGATAAAAAGAACCTAACCTTCAACACAGTGTGTTTGCAGACGCATTAGATTCTAAGCATAGTGGTCCTGTTTCATTTCCTGGCCGTCTTATATTTGTGTCCTTTCACCTTCAAAGAACTTTGTGTCCTGAAATGAGATAATTGTCATGTCATTGTCCGATTTCCCAAAACAAATTTGCCAATTTGTTCAGGATTTCCGGAAAGTCATTTGTTTCCTTCCTTTCAATAAACAAAAGAAGCAAGAGAAAAACACGACCAGCTACAGGCAGATTTAATTAAAAGTTGTGAAGAAAGTGATGAATGAATAAAATACAAAGTGTGGCCTATGCATACACGTAATATATACTGCATGATACAGTTTGCTTTCTATATTATCTCTAACGCTTCCTTCCTTAGAATTTATAATTGCAACTTCTGCTGTTGAGAGTTATTAGAATCAATAAACCTGTATTTTAAAAAGTAGTTTTTGGATAGGGTCAATTCAAATAGCAAATTGCCTGTTCTACAATACGTTTGTTTCCAGCTACCACCTACCATGTGTCAAGTCTATTGCCGTTAATGAACGAAGTAAATATAGCTGTTTATAGTTAAAGACATAGTTACCTCAGAGTAGTAATATGGAATGGAGCAAAGAATGAACCTGTCAAAAGAAAGGTCAAAATGGTTCATCAAAGTTTTTTATTCTGGCAATCCTTTATCTTGTGAAAGAAATTCTGCATAAGTGCTGCAGTTTGCAATCATTAAACATCACATCTTAATGTTTCAATGCAACAAAAATAAGGGCATGAAGGCACAAATAATACATTTTACACCACATCTTGCATAAAAACTATTTACAAAACCAAAGATTATGCTCTTACTGTGCCAATCTTTGGATACCTCTAGAGTCCATGCAATTTGTTTGCAGGAAAAATAAGATTATGGAGGTCACCATTTTTCTGCACTACATTCAGCTCTGGATCACCTTGACAGCAAGAACACTTATGCCAGGATGTTATTAATTGAACTTCAGCTTAGCCTTCAACATCATAATACCAAAAAGCACATCCCTAAATGTATGCACCTTGGCTTAAGTGCCTCCGTGCAACTGGCTTTTAGACATCTTGACTGGCAGACCTCAGTATTGATCAAAATATTTCCTCCATGCTGATCCTCCAACACTAGTGCCCCTCAAGTTGCGTGCTCAGGCCCCAGGCTCTACTCCCTATACATCCATGGACTTTGTGACCAAGTATAAAGCCAATTAATTTTTTTAATTTCACTGACAACATCACTGTTGCCGGTTGGATCATCAACAATAATGAACAAAGTACAGGAAAGTACAGGTTAACATATGATGAGTGTTTGACGGCACTGGGTCTCTCTCTACTCGCTGGAGTTTAAAATGATGAAGGGAGACCTCATTGTAACTAACCGAATAGTGAAAGGCCTGGATAAGTGTATGTGGAAGAAGTTTTCCACTAGTGGGATAGTCTAGGACCATAGCTCATAGCCCCCGAATAAAAGGACGTACTTTTTGAAAAGGAGATGAGGAAGATTTCTTTAGTCAGAGGGTGAAACTGAATTCATTGCCACAGAAGAATGTGGAGCCAAGTTGATGGATATTTTTAAGGCAGAGGTAGATAGATTCTTGATTAGTATGGGTTTATCGGGTTATAGGAAGAAGTAGGGAGAATGGGGATAAGAGGGAAAGGTAATCACCTTGATTGAATGGCAGAGTAGACTTGATTGGCCAAAGGGCCAAATTCTGCTCCTGTCACTTATGAACGATGAACGATATGAAAGTGAAACCTTATATCATGATGTTGGGACAATGGCCTAGTCCTTAACTTCAGCAAGAGAATGAGTTGATTGTAAACCTAAAAACAAGGGGTGAGCACAACCCTATCCCCATCAATGGAGACATTGTAGAGATTGAAGTTTCTTTAGCATCCATATCACTTGAAACCTGGTCCCATCACGCTGATGTGGCGATTCAAAGAGGGTGCTTCAGTGTTTTTACTTTCTTAGGCATTTAAGAAGATTCGCCATATCCATGACATGCTCCCAAACTTCCAAAAATGCATACAGAAAGTTTTCTGATGGAATGCATCTCAGCCCAGTATGGCAAATGCTCTGCTTTTGAATGCCTACACCTGCAGAGAGTGTTTAGTTTAGTTATGCAGCATGGAAACAGGCCCTTTGGCCCACCGAGTCCACACCAACTAGCGGTCACCTGTACACTAGTTCTATCCTACACACAAGGTCAATTTACAGAAGCCAATTGATTTACAAACCTGCCTTTGGAAGGTGGGAGAAAACCGGAGCAACCCAGAGAAAACCTATATGGTCACAGGAGAATGGACAAATTCTGTACAGACAGTATTCATAGTCCAGCATTGAACGCGGGTCTCAGGCACTGTAAGGCAGCAACTCGACCACGTGTGCCACTGTGCCACTTTAAAAAACTGGTGAACACAGCCCAGTTCATCCATAGGCTTATCTCTGTTTGTCCTCTGTACTCACAGCCTTTGAGATGGGGAGGGAACCGGAGCGCCTGGAGGAAACTCACACTCAGTTACAAGGACAACATGCAAACTCCACACAGACTGGCACCAGGTATCTGGAACTCAACACAGTAGCTCTACTAGCTGCAGCACTATGCAAACCTAAAGAAAGAAAAAAAAACAACTCTCTGTGTTTATATACTGTATTAATAATTCCAAGCCAGGCATGTGAAGTCAACTGTGCACCATTTTTGACAGTCAATCAATGCTTATTTATCTGATTAACCATCTTCCTAATTAAATGTCTGACCAACCTCAGCCACATCAAATACTCACCCTGAGCTATCCCACCTCAGTCAACTCCACAAAGGGAACTCCCTCCTCTCTTGTAGCACTGGGATAATAAAAACTTGCCTCTTGGATAGGTTAAATTGACTCTTCACAAAGGTGACCATCCAAATGCACTGTCCTTAACATAATTATAAAACCCACTGCAGCATTCCCGGGAATAATTGCTGGGTGATCTGAAGCTCACATTTTCTTCCAGGTAGGATCTTTGTCCTAATTGGTTGCTTGTTCTTGCCACCAAGGCTTGTCACATAACCTTATGCTTCTCACATTCAACTTCATCCATTCTCTTAATCATCGCAGCCCCTCAGCTCCTGATGGCTTCCCAACACCCACCCTTCGATTATCTTCACAGAGACATTTTCTCTTCACTCCACACACCTCTGCACGCCATGTCACCATTTTTGTAATCAAACTCACTCCTTTTGCAGTCTCCACCAACTGCCTTGAAAAAGGGGATCAATGGAAATTACTGTTTGCATGTTTTCAGTGAGCTGCCAGCACAACAGGCTTGAGTGACTGAGCCGCCAGTCCAAGAATCCATTCGGCCCACAATGTCCATACTAGCCCTCTGGAAACCTGTCCCTTCAGCCCATAACACCCATACTAGCACTCCAGTAAGCCCCCCCCACCCCCTCCCCAATTGGCCACCAATATCGGAATTGTGGGGAGGTGGAATATTGTGTTGGGGGACCAGCCCTCCTGTGTGATGCTGGGACCCAACGGGTCCCACTTAGTCTAGTATATATATATATATATTTATATGCATGTCTGTTGATGTGATTTAATGCATTATTTTAATGGTATAATTTAAGACTGATGTAATTTAATTATGCAGAAGAAATACAGAGAGACAACATAGATTTAATACCAGGTTCCATCATGGTGTGAGAAAAGGCACCCAAGGATTCATGTAGATAGATCATGTTGTGAGAATATTTAACATGTCATTTGGGATTTTGGGTTTCACAAACACACATATTGAGTATAAAACAGGAATTTATGCTGAGGCTTTATAAAGCTCTGTTGAGTACTATCGTGTCTATTTCTAGTCACCATGCTTCAGTGAAGATGTGAAGGTCTTTCAGTGGGTGCAGAGGTTAGTGACAAGAGTGATTTCAGTTACAAGGTTCAGTTGGAGAAGCTAGGGTTGTTCTCCTTACTGAAAAGAATATTGAGGGGAGACTTGACCCAAGATGCACACAATTCTGACCGGTTTGGATAAGATTGAAAAAGAAAAGCCGATAAAGACGGAAATTAGAACAAAAACAGAAAAGTAATTTTCATTATTTGATGGTACCAACATGAGAGAAAATAGATTAAAATTGAGCAAGACATATAATGGTTACATGAAGAAAATCTTCTTCATACTGCAAGTGAAAATAATCTGGACCTTGCTATATATACAACTGCTGGAAGTAGAAATTATCGATATTTCAAAAAGGAATTATTTAGGCAGCTGAGGAAAATAAACCTGTCGGGCTATTGGGAGATAACGAGGACATGGTACTGACTGGATTGATCTACAGTGCGTTAGCCCAAACTTAGCAAACTGGATGACATCTTTCTCGGCCTGTTGACACTATGACTGGGGTGGCACGGTGGTGCAGCGGTAGAGTTGTTGTCTTACAGCGCTAGAGACCCGGTTTTGATCCTGACTATGGGTGCTGTCTGTACAGTTCGTACATTCTTCCCGTAACCTGTGTGGGTTTTCCCCAGGATCTCAGGTTTCCTCTCATGCTCCCAAACGTACAGGTTTGTAGGTTAATTGGCATGTTAAAAATTGTAAATTGTCCCTAATGTGTGTAGATCATGTTAATGTGCGGGGATCGCTGGTCGGAGTGGACTCAGTGGGCCGAAGGGACTGTAAACTAAGACTGCAGGAAAGTAGCTGCCCTTGACATTATGATAGCACCAAGGTCCATGGCACCAAGGACTCTAGTAAAAATGAAATCAATGAGAACCAGAGCCATGAAGATTTATCATCATTGGAAATGAAGATGGATAGTCATCTGAGCCATAGTGTGCTGGTAGCAATTCCCCTCAGCTAATTCATCCTTAATCTTGCCAGCATATTGAGAAGAGAATTGGGAATATTTGCTGAAGCCTGCACAGGGTGCAGCTCCATTCCTATCTCCTCATATAATGAAGCAATCAATAGACTTGCACAGCAAGACCAAGACAACATCCAAGGTTAGGTTGACAACTGCCAAGTAATCTTGGCGTGCACAAATGAAAGATAATAACCATCTCCAAAAAAAAAAGCATTGCATCCCTTGGTATTCAATGTCATTACCATCAAATCCCTTACAATCAGACCCTGGAATCATCACAGGATCAATGGACTGGAACCATGAATATTTGAATGAGCAGATCAGAGGTTGGATATCTGAGAAAGAATGACTCGACTTTTTTTTTTCTAGAAGTTAGGAATTGCAGATGTTGGTTTACAAGAAAAGACTTGTAACTTGTAAAGCTAGATGCAGGAAGATTGTTCCCGATGTCGGGGAAGTCCAGGACAAGGGGTCACAGGTCAAGGATAAGGGGGAAATCTTTTTGGACCGAGATGAGAAAAACATTTTTCACACAGAGAGTGGTGAATCTCTGGAATTCTCTGTCACAGAAGGTAGTTGAGGCCAGTTAATTGGCTATATTTAAGAGGGAGTTAGATGTGGCCCTTGTGGCTAAAGGGATCACGAGGTATGGAGAGAAGGCAGATACGGCATACTGAGTTGGATGATCAGCCATGATCATATCGAATGGCGGTGCAGGCTCGAAGGGCCGAATGGCCTACTCTTGCACCTATTTTCTATGTTTCTATGACTTAATGTGCTGGGTCAGGCAACATTTCTGTAAAACATGGAAAGGTGACGTTTCAGAATGGGACCCTTCTTCAGACTGATTGTGCTGGAGGGGGAGGGAAGAAAGCTGGTAGTGGGGAGGTGTGGTGGGGGAGAAGAAGGTACTTTCCCCTACAACTGCACGAGATGTAACACCTAGCACATCTCTGTCCTCCACTTCCTACAGACCTCTGCCGCTGGAAGTATAGGATATTTGCTGCGTGTGCTTTATCATCATTCCTTACAATGCTATGTACGTCGGTGATCGCAACTTCCACTGAAGTGTGGGTGGCCGTTGGCTCGCTAGAAGCTTTCCGCCCTTTGACAGGTCTTGTTTGTGGTCCTGCTGGGGGTCCACGGCCCCTTCCACACCTGGCAAACCAGGTGGGGAGACGGCTTAGTCGCCGACTATCCGACCATGAAGCAGGTAGCACAGGATTACATGGTACCCGTGTGAGGGGGGTCTTCCAGGTACTAAACATTTTAACTCCTACACTACACTTTCCATTCCTACACTGACTTTTCTCTCCTGGGCCTCCTCCATTGCCAGAGTGAGGTGACACATCAACTGGAGAAACAGCACGTCATAATCCGTTTGGGTAGATTATACCCAACGCAATGGTATGAACATTCAATATCCAATTTTGAACTTTAACTTTTGTCTGGATTGATATAGCTCCAAAAATACTCATGTAACTCAACAGCATTCAGGACAAAGCAGAGCTCTTTAATAACCATCAACATCCAGTGCCTTAAACTTTGATTCCTTTCACAATCAGCCTACTGGTGTCAACTATCTAAGGATGGTTAAAACCATTGATTCTCTGCAGTGAATGGTGGTGACCGGGGGGGGGGGGGGGGGGGGGGAGTACAACAGAGCAATAGATTTAAAAGTCCAGATGCACAGTTCCATGAAAGTGGCAATACAGGTAAATAGGATGGTAAATAAGGCCTTGATACATTGATACATATATTTAATACATTGGTTTACATCAGTCAAGGCATTGGCTGATGTTTTCACTCAGAGGGTGCTGGGTATACAGAATGAGCTGCCAGGGGAGTAGGTTGAGGCAAGTACAATAACATCATATAGAAGATATGTGTGTACAATAAAATATGTATTGTATCATATAGAAGATATGTATCAATATGTCTACATTGATACGTAGGAAACATTTAGAGGGATATGGACCAAATGCAGGACCATGGAGCAAGCTTAACAGGAGCATCTTGGTTGGCATGGACGAGTTGGCCAAAATGTTTAGAAACATAGAAAATTGATGCAGGAGGAGGCCACTTGGGTCTTCGAGCCAGCACCGCCATTCATTGTGGTCATGGCTGATCATCCACAATTAGTAACCCATGCCAGTCTTTTCCCCATACCCCTTGATTCCACTAGCCCCAAGAGCTCTATCTAACTCTCTTTTAAATTCATCCAGTGAATTGGCCTCCACTGCCTTCTGTGGCAGAGAATTCCACAAATTCACTACTCTCTGGGTAAAAATGTTTTTTCTCATCTCAGTTTTAAATGGCCTCCCCTTTATTCTTATACTGTGGCCCCTGGTTCTGGACTACCTCAATATTGGGAACATTTTTCCTGCATCTAGCTTGTCCAGTCCAGACTATAGCTCTGCCTTCAATACGGTCATCCCCACCAAGCTCACCGCCAAACTCCACCAGCTAGGCATCAGCTCACTGATATGCGATTGGATCCTGTATTTTCTGACGGAGCGACCACAGGCAGTGAGACTGGGGCCGCACCTGTCCTCCACTATCACCCTGAGCACCGGCACACCACAGGGCTGTGTACTGAGCCCCATGCTCGACTCCCTCTTCACCCACGACTGTGTCCCTGCATTTGACAACAACACCATTGCCAAGTTTGCAGACGACACAACGGTGATCGGGCTGATCACCAACGGTGATGAAACAAACTACAGAGCGGAGATGCAGAACCTGGCGGACTGGTGCTCACGGAACAACTTGTCGCTAAACACCTCCAAGACCAAGGAGCTGATTATCGACTTCAGGAGGTCACAGAATAGGGAATACGCCCCAATCTCCATCTACGCAGACAGTGTGGAGAGAGTGTCCAGCTTCAAGTTTCTGGGCACTCATATCTCAGAGGACCTCGCATGGTCCACCAACACTGCGGCGCTGGTCAAAAAGGCACAGCGACGACTGTTCTTCCTAAGAACATAGAAACGGACTAGTCTGCCCCAACAGCTGCTGACGACCTTCTACCGCTGCACCACAGACAGCATACTAACGTATGGCATCTCTGTGTGGTATCTCAGCTGCACGGAGGCGGAGAGGAGAGCTCTTCAGCGCGTCGTCCACAGAGCGCAAAAGATTATTGGGACACTGCTATCAGCCTTGGAGGGCATCTACCACACACGGTGCCTCAGGAAGGCCATCAGCATATATAAAGACTCCTCTCACCCTTGTAATGGACGTTCGAACTGCTCCCTTCCGGCAGACGTTACAAGGCCTTCTACGCCCGCACCTCCAGACTCAGGAACAGCTTCATTCCCAGAGCTATAGCGGCTCTGAACCGACCCTGCTGAGTACCGCCCCCACCCCCATGGACTGTCTCCCCCCGGCCTCGCACTTTAGTCTGTGTTGATTTCACTGGTCTAATGTTTGTTTTTACAAACCTTGTTCTCGGGGTATCTAAACCAAAATTTTATTTATGACATCAGATGGAAGTTGCAAACCAAATCTCGTTGCATGTGTAATGACAATAAAAAAAATAAAAAAAAAAGATATTATTATTATTATAATTTAATATGTTTCTATAAGATCATCCCTCTCATCCTTCTAAATTTCACGTTTAGTGGAATGTGGACCAAATGCCGGCAAATTAGACTACCTTAGACGGGGCATCTTGGTCGGCATAGACGAGTTGGGCTGAAGGGCTTATTTCTATGCTGTATGCTTCTATGACTATGGCTCGAACAACTTCTCCCAAACCTGTGATTTCCACCCTATCTGCAGAAAGTGTATGGCAATATTATAAAACAACCATATTCTGTAACACTTGGACATTTATCTTTCATCGTTGCTACGATTAAAATCTTAGAACTCCCCACCAAGCCGCATGGCGGGAGCGCCTTCCTTACGCTGCAATAGTTCATGAAGAAAGCTCACCACCATCTGCTCAAGAGTCACTAGGGATGAATAATAAAATAAGAAAAAATAACTTTACCAGAAATGCCCACATTTTGAGAATAAATTTAAAAAGAACAATGAAATGCATCAACATTTTCAGAATTTATAGGAATTGAAGCACAATAGAATTATTATTTTTTAAATCCCTTTCCTGCTTGATTGTCTGTTACCTTGCAGAGATTTTCATCAGAACTCTCCAGATCAGCTTCAAATGCCAACATTTTCAAATGCTGGATCAACACCGCTGAAATTTGATACAGATTATATTCAACAGATGCACCCATAAGGCCAATTAGCCTAGGAAGATATAATCAGAATCAGGGCACATTAATATATTGGACAGAGCAATGGAGTTTTCTGTTCCCAACAGGGAGGTTAAAGCAATATTTGTAAAAAAAAATGCACATAGATTTTCAACCCTTTGAAAACACATTGTCACTATTCTCTCACCTCTGGGACCACGGTTTACTGAAAGTAAAAAACCCTTCTCTGCAGGCTGTTTCATTTCCCAATTGAAATAGACTTGGCCAATTGCAATAGGGTTCCCAGTGGATGCAAGAATGCAGCACTGTAATTTTCTCTTGCAGTCTGACACTGCTCCCACTTGACATGTGAGTGATCTTAAAACACCTTGGCTAAATTAAAAACCAGTTGAAATTGAATTAATGTCTGACTGAATGCAAACCACTTGGTGCAGGTCCTTCGGTGAGAAAATATAACATGGTCTCATCAGGGGAAAAAATTTGCTGGCTACATTTAGACGCTAAATTGGAAAAAAAAAGGAGTTAGCGGTGTAACTTTATTCCATCTCAATCCTTTAAGCACTTCCTGCAGGATTTTTAAGCATCAATGGTAATAGTGCCTCAGTATCCAGTGGAGGCGCAGACTAAGTCTGCACTAAACTTGCTAAAACACATTTCTGACATTGAAAGATTTCAACTTGTTTTGTTATGTTGTGGATAAACTGCAGGAGAATATGAGGATTTTATTTTCTGCTTTCATACAGTATACGATAAAGGATCTCCAAGAGTCGATAGGATGGCTATATAAAATGCTTTTCAAACTAACAACTGCCTGGCAATGACGGGGAAGTTTATTTTGCAAGGGCACGAAAGAGAACGGTGAAAATATAAAACTCAATTATGACTCGACAGAAGCCATAAAGGCTGTTCTGATAGAATCATTTGTTTACTAGGATGACAAAGCCTTTGTAAGAGCACTAACGCGTGGCATTAATCCAATATCTGAAATAAGGTTGTAGCCAGAGAATATTAATTGAGTGAAGCAGACATTTAAAGACATTAGCTCAGCACTGTCAAGCTATTCTGTCTAATTAATGCTATTTATCAGCGTTGCTAACTACAATCAACTGTTCTAATTTCGCAGTTCTACTCATAACTCATAAATGAAAGGGGGTGTCTTCCTTATCTTTGTTGCACGGGCAAAAGAGAAATGAAAAGTACACATGGGAGAGAAGGGCACATCAAAATGTGCTGCTGTGTTCTGATTACATGATTACAACTTCACCATTTGGAATCTACTCTAGTGACACTCACAGGTAGATGGAGTGTTCACGAAGGCTTTCGGAACATTGGTTTTCATCACTCAGGGTATTGAGTGTCGAAGTTGGGATGTTATGTTACAGTTGTACATGACATTGGTGAGGCAGTATTGTGTAGGAGGGAACTGCAGATGCTGATTTACACCGAAGATGGACACAAAATGCTGGAGTGAAAACCCTTCAGACTGACAAGGGTCTCGACCTGAAATGTCACCCATTCATTTGATCTAGTGATGCTGCCTGTCCTGCTGATTTGCTCCAGCATTTTGTGTCTAACTTAGAGTATTGCATTCAGTTTTGGTCCCCCTACTAAAGGAAGGATGTTGTGAAGCTAGAAAGAATGCAGAGAAGGATTTAGGAGGACATTGCCAGGACTTGTGGGCTTCAGCAATAGAGCACGCTTGGACTTTATTTTTTGGAACACAATAGGATGAGGGGTGATCTTATAGAGTTGTACAAGGTCATGAAGGGAATAGATAGGCTGAATATAAAAATATTTTACCCAGAGGAGGGGAATCAAGACCAGATAACGTAGGTTTAAGGTGAGGGGAAAGATTTAAGAGGGGCCTACTTTAGCATTTAGTGTGATATACATTTTTACTAATTGCTGCGATTACATTGAGATGGGAAAGGAAGAGGAAATGCTGGACAGACTCAAAAGAGCAAAACAAGGTTCTCAGGTCATTTCATGAATGTGAAACTGATTCAGGTTTTGTTGGACACATATATTACCTGATGTATATTCCCAGCATTTTCTGTTTTGATTTCAAATGCCTAGTAACTGCAGATTTTAGGCTTTTCAACACTGAGATGGTAGGTAGGAGGGAACCAACCATTTAGATCATTTCTTGAGATGTCCAAATTATAAATATAGAAATTGCTTCCAGACACAAAAATCTGGAGTAACTCGGCTGGACAGGCTGCATCTCTGGAGCGAGAAAGAATGGGTGCCGTCTGGGGTTGAGCCCCTGCAACAAAGATAAGCAGGGAGAAGAACAGATTGGCTGAAGCCCGTGGGGATGGTGAGTCAGAGGTGAGTCAGAGGGTGAAAACAGTTGTAAAAGAGCGCCAAAAGGCAGCTAGACTTAGCACAGAGCTTATGTGGAGTTTGAACAAGCAGCAACAAAGAGAAGCCGGGAGAAGAACTGATTGGCTGAAGCCCTGTGGGGAAGGTGAGTCAGTCATAGGGGAATAACAGTTTAAAACTGAGGTATTTGGTTGTAAACTGGTAAATTAGGCAATTTATCACGCAATTTAAGCAAGACTGCTCTAGGGGAGCGGCAGTGAGGGCGTGGCCTTGTGAGAAAAAAATGTGAGTCTTTGGCGAGGAGGCTGAGGGAGGATGCCACACCAAACGAAAGAAGGAGATGTCAAGCAAGCTAATTCAGTGTGATGCTTGCAGTATGTGGGAGGTCAAGGGCACTGCTGGTGCCTCTGGCTGCTAAAAATGTGAGGTGCATCCAGGTAAAGCTCCTGAAGGACCATGTTCGGGAACTGGAGAAGCAAATGGATGACCTCAGGTTCGTCTGAGAAGCTGAGTCTTTCCTGACGGGTCCTACTGTAAGATTATTACACCTAAGGTACTGGAAGAGAGAAGGTGGGTGACGGTGAGAAAGGGATGGAAACATGGAATGCAAAGGTCCCCAGGTGTTGTACCTCTTGAGAATGGGTTCGCCCACTTAGAAGGGACAAAAGACGTTAACACACTGAGTACGGTGCACTGGCTATTCTGAAGCATGACTTTAGCAACAGATGGGATTCTCAGATCCAGGATGTCAGGGCTGAAGGTGAAGTTGAAGCATGACTTTAGCAAGCTCAGAAAAGGGCTGAAAAGTAGGACCTCCAGGGTGGTTATCTCCGATTTGCTTCCAGTTTTATGTGCTGGACAGAGCAGGAACAGGGAGTTACAGGACCTGAATGTGTGGCCGAGGAACTGGTGCAGGGGGCAGGAAGTTTGATTCTTAGATCACTGGGATCTGTTTTGGCGTAAGGGGAAACTGTACAAAAGGGACAGATTGCACCTTAACAGGTGAGGGACAGGTAGGTTTGCCACTGCGGCACAGGTGGTTTTAAACTAAATAAGGGGGTGTCAAATGGGATAGTCAAGGATGGAGTTAAAGGGAAAGGGAGTAAAGGGATAGGAAACATAGAAACATAGAAATTAGGTGCAGTAGGCCATTCGGCCCTTTGAGCCTGCACCGCCATTCAATATGATCATGGCTGATCATCCAACTCAGTATCCCGTACCTGCCTTCTCTCCATACCCTCTGATCCCCCTAGCCACAAGGGCCACATCTAACTCCCTCTTAAAAATAGCCAATGAACTGGCCTAGTTAATCACCCCAGAATTAATGGGAAAGAAAGCTCACAAAAGGATAGGAGAGTATGGCCAAGTGTAATAGGGATCGATGTGAAAGGTGAGATGCGTAAGGAATTAAAAGTATTGTATTTGAATGCTCAAAGTATAAGAAGTAAGGTAGATGAGCTTGAGGCTCAGTTAGAGGTTGATAGATATGACATTGTGGGGATTACCGAGACGTGGCTGCAGGAGGATCGGGCCTGGGAACTTAATATTCAGGGTTATACATCCTATAGAAAGGACAGGCAGGTGGGCAGAGGCGGGGAGGTAGCTGCTGGTGAGGGATGGAATTCAGTCCCTTGCGCGGAAAGACATAGGGACTGACAAGGTAGAGTCACTGTGGATAGAGTTGAGGAACTGCAAAGGCAAGAAGACACTAATTGGTGTTATCAACAGACCCCCAAATAGTAGCCCGGGTGTAAGTTGCAGCAGGAGTTAAGACTGGCATGTAACAAAGATAATGCCACTGTAGTGATGGGGAATTTCAATATGCAGGTAGACTGGGAAAATCAGGTTGGTTCAGGACCCCAAGAAAGGGAGTTTGTAGAGTGCCTCGGAGATGGTTTCTTAGAGCAACTTGTAATGGAGCCGACCAGAGAAAAGGTAATTCTGGATTTAGTATCATCCAATGAATCAGATTTGATAAGAGAACTCGAAGAAAAGGAACCGCTTGGAGGTAGTGATCATAATATGATTTGTTTTAATCTGCAATTTGAGAAGGAGAAGGTTAAATCGGAAGTGTCAGTGATGCAGTTGAACAAAGAGGACTATGAAGGCATGAGGGAGGAGCTGGCCAAGGTAGACTGGAAAGGGATCCTAGCAGGAATGACGATGGAACAGCAATGGCAGGAATTTCTGGGTATAATCGGGAAGACGCAGGATTATTTCATTCCAAAAATTTTAAGGGGAGTAGGAGGCAACTGTGGCTGACAAGAGAAGGTAGAGATAAAGTGTATTGTGGAGAGGATGTTTCTAGTAGTGGTAGAGTCTAGGATCAGAGGGCACAGCCTTAGAATGGAGATGAGGACATTTTTCTTTAGCCAGTGGGGGCTATCTGTGGAATTCATTGCCACAGATGACTGTGGAGGCCAAGTAATTGGGTATTTTCAAAACAGAGTCTGATAGGAACTTGATTACTAATTTCTGGGAAGATAGTGGGAGAATGTCGTAGAGAGGGAAAATTAGATTAGTCATGTTCGAATGGCAGACCAGACTCATTGGGGTGAATGTCCTAATTTTGTTCCTATGTCTTATGGTCATGTGGTCCTATGGAGCAGATGTGGTGGAGATGGAATAATTGATCAGCATTGAAAGCAGCATCCACAGTTTCAACAAAAAGCTGGAGAAACTCAGCGGGTGCAGCAGCATCTAAGGAGCGAAGGAGATAGGCGACCAGTCTGAAGAAGGGTCTCGACCCGAAACGTCGCCTATCTCCTTCGCTCCTTAGATGCTGCTGCACCCGCTGAGTTTCTCCAGCTTTTTGTGTAACCCTCGATTCTCCAGCATCTGCAGTTCCTTCTTTAACTCCACAGTTTCAACATTTTACTGACTGTACCGTTCTGTGTTCTATGTTTGGGTTTCTTTGGTTTTGGTAATTGGGGGGGGGGGGGGGGGGAGAACATAGTTTCTTGCTGATGTAAAAGACCAATTTTGGCAAGTAACTTGGGCTAAACATTAATAAATGGATATTTGTTTTGACAGGATTCCTTGATGGAAATGCTATGCTGAAGGATAAACTATTGCATGTGGGATAGAAATTTGCCCACAGCATGTGCACTATACACCAGCTAGATTATGCTGCAAGATGTACTCGATTTCTGATCTTCAATCCTTTTGAAGTAAAAATAAAGATAATTCTTTCATCAACAGTGTTTTTTTGTTATTGATGATCAGTTGGTCTCTCATGCATATTTCACAGTTCAAGGGAATTTTGACAATTGGTGTCTCATTGGACAAATTTATCAAGATTAAAGTGGAGTAGCAGAGGAGTTGCTGCCTTACAGCGCCGGAGACCTCGGTTCAATCCTGACTATGGGTGCTTGTCTGTACATAGTTTGTAAGTTCTCCCCGTGAACGGCGTGATTTAGTTTAGTTTAATTTAGAGATACAGCACGGGTCCGCGCCGACCAGCGATCCCTGCACAATAACACAATCCTACACCCACTAGGGACAATTTTTACATTTACCAAGCCAATTAACCTACAAACCTGTACATCTTTGTATTGAGGGAGGAAACCAAAGATCTCGGAGAAAATCCACGCAGGTCACGGGGAGAATGTACAAACTCCGTACAGACAGCGCCCGTAATCAGGATCGATGCAAGGCAGCAACTCCACCTCTGCACCAACGTGACTCCTAAACATCTTCGGTTTCCTCCCACACACCAAAGACGTACAGGTTTGTAGTTTAATTGGCGTGGTATAAAATGTAAATTGTCCCTAGTGTGTGTAGGGTAGTGTTAGTGTGTGGAGGTCGCTGGACGGCATGGGCCCGATGGGCCGATGGGCCTGTTTCCTCGCTGTATCTCTAAACTAAACTAAAAACTAAAAGTATTATGCAAAATAGTGTGTGATTTTATGGGTATCTACAAAATATTAGCAAACTTTATGTGCTTCCTTGTGGAAAGGATTAGAAAGAAAGGTGCAAAATACATTTTTTTGAGATTGTATGAAGATGAATGAATTAACTAGGCAAAATAAATTAAAGGAATCTGAATTTAGATTCTAAATTTTGGATTTTTCCCTGGTCAATTCGACCCTTCCCATCCAAACCACCCCCTCCCCTGGTACTTTCCCTTGCAACTGCAGGAGATGCTACACTTGTCGCTTTACCTCCCCCCTAGACTCCATCCAAGGACCCAAGCAGTCTTTCCAGGTGAGGCAGAGGTTCACCTGCACCTCCTCCAACTTCATCTATTGCATCTGCTGTTCCAGATGTCAACTGCTCTACATCGGTGAGAACAAGCGCAGGCTAGGTGATTGCTTCACCCAACACCTCCGCTCAGTTTGCATTAACCAACCTGATCTCCCGGTGGCTCAGCGCTTCAACTCTCCGAATACGACCTTTCTGTCCTGGGCCTCCTCCATGGCCAGAGTGAATCCCACCGCAAATTGGAGGAGCAGCACCTCATATTATAGACAATAGGTACAGGTGTAGACCAGCACCGCCATTCAATGGATCATGGCTGATCATCCCCAATCAGTACCCCATCCCTGCCTTCTCCCCATATCCCCTGACTCTGCTATCTTTAAGAGCCCTATCTAGCTCTCTCTTGGATATTTTGCTTGGGTCGTTTACACCACAGCGGTATGAACACTCACCTCCAATTTCAGGTAGTTCTTGCTTTCTCCCTACTTCCCCTCCCCTTCCCAGCTCTCCCACAGCCTACTGTCTCCGCCTCATCCTTTCTTTTTCCAGGCCCCCCTACCCCCCCCCCCCCCCCCCGCTCACATCAGTCTGAAGAAGGGTCTCAACCCGAAACGTCACCTATTCCTTCGCTCCATAGATGCTGCCTCACCCGCTGAGTTTCTCCAGCATTTTTGTCTACCCTGAATTTAGAAACGACACCTTATGAGAAAATGAGTGAAAACTTATTTTTGTTGGACTGAGAAATAATTGAACAGCAGCTGAATAATTATTCAGTTTTAGTTTTAGTTATTATGGAAGAAAATTGAATGTATCAGTGCATCTGGCTAATGTAAATGAACATCACATGGTTAGGTTTTGGCTTATCAAAGATATTATTTATATTGTTGGGTTACATAAAACATAGTACAGTACAGCACAGAAACAGATTCTTAGGTCAACATTGTCTGTGATGAATATAATGCCAAATTAAACAAATCTCCTCTGCCAATATCAGTATTAGCCTTCCACCATTTCCTGCATATCCATGCCTATCTAAAAGGATCTCAAATGCATCCATTTATCTGCCTCCACGACCACCCCTGGCAGCGCATTAGAGGAACCCACTACTGTCTGGGTAAAAACGCATGCCTCCTTGAACATTCCCCCTTCTCACCTTAAAGCTAGATCATCCAGTCTGAAATTCCATCCTGGGATAAAGATTCAGATTGTCTATCCTATCTATGCCCCTGTACTCCGAAGAAAGGTCCCGACCCAAAACATCGACTGTCTGTTTCCTCTATGGATGCTGCCTAACCTGCTGAGTTCCTCCAGGGCTTTGTTTGCTGCTGAAGATCCAACATCTGCAGTTTCTTGTGCTTCTTATGCCTCTCAAAATTTAATATACTTCTATCAGGTCAATCTTCGATGCTCCAAGGAAAACAATCCAACTTCTGGATCAGTCTCATCGATGTTAACGTAAGAAGAGAGAGTAGCAGCTTCGAGCCTGGACCTGTCCAGTCAATAACATGTCTGTAGAAGGGTCTCGACCCGAAACGTCACACATTCCTTCTCTCCCGCAGAGTTATTCCAGCTTTTTGTGTCTATCTTTGGTGTAAACCAACATCTGCAGTTCCTTCTTACACATACTCAATAACATGTCTAATTCATTCACCACAGGCACATGGGGTTTTTTCCCAGCACAACTCAACCGATCTTTTGACATGTCAGACTTCTTTAGGTTTACCAACCAGAGACGCAGGTTCGAACCTGACTCTGGGCGCTGTCTGTACGGCGTTTGTACATTATCTCGTGACCGTGTGGGTTTTCCCCAGGTGCTCAATTTTCCTCCCACACTCCAAAGATGCACAGGTTTGTAGGTTAATTGGCTTTGGTAAAAATTGTAAATTGTGTGTAGTACCTGCTAGCGTAACGGGGATCACTGGTCAGTGCGGAATTAGTGGGCTGAAGAGCCTGTTTCCCACCTGTATCTCTAAACTGTAAGATAATATGATAAATGGTTTTGAAAACTTGCAATCGAACTTGCAACTTTGACATATTCACCTGCTATTTGCACTGCTGTAATGATATCAGATTTGTTAGTGTGTGAAATTACAATTAAAATGTAGGATATCAGACCGATTATCTTGATCCAGAACGGACTCAACTTCCTTTGAATTTGGAACAAATTTTACAGATTTCCCTTCCCGGTAACACTGCCAACAATTTGCTGCATTCTATATTCTTGTGAATTTCACCCTTGCCTATCATAGGTTAGTCTGCAAGGTGAGCTAGATATTTGGATTCAAAATTAGTTTGGAGGAAGAAGTCAAAGGGTAGTTGTGGAGGTTGACAGTGAAAGTTCTGGAGAGAAGGAAGGGGTGACGTTTCAGGTCGAGACCCTTCAGACTGAAGAAGTTGTGGATTGTTTTTTCTGATTGGAGGCCTGTGACCAATGGAGTGCAACAAAGGTCAGTGCAGGAACCAATGTCGTTTGTTATATACTTTAACGATTTGGCTGACAATGTTGTTAAAATCATTAGTAAATTTGCAGATTACACCAAAATTGGTGGTATAGCAGACACTGGGGAGGGAAATCTAAGTTTACAACAGGATCTAGAGCAGTTGGGAAAGGAGGCCAAGGAATTTTATAAATAGAGTTTGGTTTACTTTAGAGATTTAGTTATAGACATACAGCGTGGAAACAGGCCCTTCGGCCCACCGTGTCCATATCGACCAGCAATCCCCACACATTAGCACTATCCTACACACACTAGGGACAATTTACATTTATACCAAGCCAATTAACTTACAAACCTGTATGGCTTTGGAGCGTGGGAGGAAACCAAAGAGTTTAGAAGGATGAGGGGGGATCTTAAAGAAACATTTACAATTATAAAGGGACTGGACAAGCAAGATAAAGGAAAAATGTTCCCAATGTTGGTGTTGGGCGAGAACCAAGGGCCACAGTCTTAGAATAAAGGCGAGGCCATTGAAGACTGAGGTGAGAAAAAAACTTTTTCACCCAGAGGGTAGTGAATTTATGGAATTCCCTGCCACAGAGGGCAGTGGAGGCCAAATCACTGGATGGATCACTGGCTCGAAAGGCCGAGTGACCTCCTCCTGCACCTATTTTCTATGTTTTCTTTGTCTATCTCTGATAAAACCCACACTGGAGGCTCTACAGCAGCCTGGGTCGGGCAATACTCCAGAAGACCGAGCGCGTGAAATGGTGGCATAGAAATGGAGCATCGGTTGAGTTGCTGCCTTACCGCGCCTGAGATCCAGGTTCGCTCCTGACTGCAGGTGCTGTCTGTACGGTGTTTGTACGTTCTCCCTGTGACCAGCATCGGACTTCTCCAAGATCTTTGGTTTCCTCCCACACTCCAAAGACGTACGGGTATGCAAGTTCATTGGCTTGGTAGAAATGTAAAACATTGTCACTCGGTGTGTGTAAGATAGCGTTAGTGTGAGGGGATCACTGGTTGGCATGGACTCGGTGGGCCGAAGGGCCTGTTTCCACGCTGTATCTCGAAGCTAAACTTAACCTTGCAACTCCTGTATACTGTCTCAGTGGATTATTTCTATACACCTTTTACTAATCGGGTAATACTTTAATGAATTGTTGGCAGAAAAAAAAAATTGCAGTGCCTCTGTCACCTGTACATTGATCCATTGAGCTTGAGATGTATTTGAATTTAAGATAGTGGCTACAAGGTTGGTGAAGCACTTTAGTGAGAAATGAGTTGCTAATTTTACTCGTGTTCATCGGCAGTATCAATCAGGTTTGCTATATCCCTGGGACAAATACTGAAGAACACGTCACACGACACATTTAATTCTATGCAGTTAATTGTGACGCAGTCAAATACGAGGTAGCATCTGGAAGTGGAGAGAAATGGCACAAGTCGTATTCAGTTTGTTTTTCTATTTATGGGATTACAGAAATGATTCAAAGCGAACTATGATTACTTTTTCATCAATTTATCCTTGCTGAACAATACAGCTCCATGTAATTTCAATCTAATTCCAATGGTGTCAAGGAGAAATACATATAATGACATTTTCAGCTAGAATTCAAAAGGAAAAAAAATTGCTATCTTGAGATGCAGGTACAGAACAGTGCATTCTAGCCAGGCCTGCAGCGAGTAAACATGTAACTCAAAGAAAAAACAATGTTAGAGGGGGCAGGCATTCTTACTGAGAATATAACAACGGCACGGTGGTGCAGCAGTAGAGTTGCTGCATTACAGCATTAGAGTCCCAGGTTTAATCTGACTACAAGTGCTGTCTGTACGGAGTTTGTATGTTGTACCCATGACCACAAGGGTTTTCCCCAGGTGCTCCGGTTTCCTCCCACACTCCAAAGACGTACTGGTTTGTAGGTTAATTGGCTTCGGTGAAGATTGTAAATTGTCCCTCGTGTGTAGGATAGTGCCAGGGCACGGGGATCATCGTCGGGGCAGACTCAGTGGGTCGAAGGGCATGTTTCCGCGCTGAATCTCTAAACTAACAGCTTTATGAACTTCAAATAGAATACTTACCCCTGTGCCTCCGTCTGATAATGGTCAAAACATCAAACTGGATGATGTTCTCTTTAAAGTAGAATAGATTAATTCCCTAAGATATGATCTCACAGATTCATGGCAAACATAGATGACTAAAATGAAACAATCAAAGTTGCATCTCGGATGTAGATGTGGACCTATCCCCATGCTGTATGATTCTATGATGCTCATAGAGGGATCGGCAGCGAGTTTCCCAGGAGTCAGTAGGAATGTTGCTTTGAGCACATATTCAATGAGGCACCAAGAAATAATTAATTCAATAGTTATTTTTTTTCAGAAGGTTTTTAAGTACTCCATGTCCATTAAGCTTCCCCAATGTCAACATAAAATGCAACACATTGAAGAGTCTGTTCTTGGGTAATGAACAGGCTCCATTTTTACATTTTGAACAAAGGTTCCAATCTGAAACGTCACCTAGCCATGTTCTCCAGAGATGCTGCCTGATCCACTAAGTTAAGGACCTGTCCCACTTTCACGACCTAATCCATGACCTCTGCTGAGTTTGCCCTTGACTCTTACTCGCTGCATGGCCGTCACAAGGTTGTTGGTAGGTCGTAGCTAGGCCGTCGGAGGTCGTAGGAGATCCTAGGTAGGTTGTAGGTACTCGTGGCATCAAGTAGGTCGGGACGTTTTTTCCAGCATGATGAAAAATGTCCACGAGTAAAAAAGGTTGTGAATTAGGTCGTGAAAGTGGGACAGGCCCTTTACCCCAGCGCTCATGGTTGTTTTTAGTTAACCTGAACCTGGAATTCTTTGATTTGCTATTTTTACAAACCTTTGTAAGTCTATTTTGTCTGTCAGTTGAGAAATACACAAAGATCCCTCTATCTGGTAACCATAGTACACAGTATCATAATGAATGACATCAAAAGACTGATAAGAAAGATCGATTACTAAAAGTGGAGAGGGAGCTTGTTCGGCTGCTTACAGGAATAAATATGTGTAGATTGACTTTTGAAGTTAACCGGAGACTGCTTGTATTGCTATTATTTATGACTATTAAATGAATGGTGTTTTCTGGAGTGGCAAACTACAATACTTGAAGTTATTAGTTGCTTGTCTGATGTTGGGAAGAAATCAAACCAGCTGGTGAATCATTACTATAAGTGCCTGATGTAACATCAAGATTTCTGTACATTTACCGGCATATCATCGGTCACACGCTATTCACTAGAATTTATCAATTTAGTGTACCACACTGCTGATATAAACTATAGTCGATGATCCATTTGTCAAGTAATTATCTCCTCCTCACAACTTACTTTTCCACTTATCTTTGTTCTGGCAGCAAACTTAGATTCACCTAGATGGCACACAGAACAACCTTTTTTCACTATCTAAATACAGGTGACGATAATAAATCATCACCAATACCAATACCACGAACTATCATAGACAATAAAAATGGTTATCAAGAATTACAGTGGGATCTTGATCAATTGGGCGATGTGGGCTGGAGAATGGTAAATGAGTTTAACACAGATAAGCGCAAGGTGTTACGTTTTGGGAAGTCAAACCAGGACAAGACTTTCAAAGTGAATGCTAAGTTCCTGAAGATTGTTGTAGAGCAGAAGGATATTGGAGTAAAAGTACATAATTACCTGAAAGTGTGATTTCAGGTAGATAGGATGGAGACAAACAATTTTGGCATTTTGGCCTTCATCAGTCAGGAAAGTGAGTATTGATGTTTGGATGTTAAGTTACATTTGTGTAAGATTTTGGCGAGGCCATACTTGGAGTTCATTTTTGGTCACCTGGTTGTAGGGAAGACATCATTAGCTAGGTAGGGCTCTTAAAGATAGTGGAGTCAGGGGATATGGGGAGAAGGCAGGAACAGGGTATTGATTGGGGATGATCAGCCATGATCACATTGAATGGCGGTGCTGGCTCGAAGGGCCAAATGGCCTACTCCTGCACCTATTGTCTATTAATGATGCAGAAAAGGTACAAGGATGTTGCCAGGACTCGAGGGTCTGAGATATATAAATAAATTTGGCAGAATAGAACAGAGGAGGCTGAAGGGTGATCTCACAGAGATGTATACAATTCATGAGAGGAATGAATCGGGTAGGTAAGGGTAGGGGTATCAAAAACTAGAGGGCATAGGTTTAAGGTGCGAGGGGAAAGATTTGATAGGATCCTTAGGGGCACCATTTTTCACACAGAATGATGGTGGGAATATGGAACAAGCTGTAGTAGGTAGGTAGAATAACAACATTTAAAATACATTTGGACAGGTACATGGATAGAAATAATTTAGAGGGAAATGGGCCAAATGCAGACAAATGTGATTAGTTTAGATAGGACATCTCGGTCGGCATGGACGAGCTGAGCCAAAGGGCCTGTTGCTATGCTGTATGACTATGATTTTTAGTCCCCCAACATTGATCCCAAATATTCCCACTGTTTACAGCAGGTCAATCTTAAACTGACCCATTCAAGTCCATGCACTCTTGACATTAACCGATCACCTCTCCTATTAATATATTGTCCCCGATTCAAAGGCTCATTTCTTGTACAGTAATGTCCACTGGCGTTCCTTTATAAGCCTATTAATTCCACACTCCAATAAATTAAATATAATAATTTTCCTATCAAAAATCATGTAAAGCCTGCCTAAGCATTTTCCATTTTTATTTGTTAACAATGGTTTTTATATTTTCCCAGTGAATTACGTAGCAGTCGGTGCCTCAGATGTGATCTCCTCTGCAACAGCGAGATCAAGCGCAGACCAGGCGACGGCTTTGAGGATCACCTCCAGTCAAGCCGCAAAGGCCATACTGAGCTCCTGGTTGCAAACTAATTAATCGCCTCCCAGTTCCTATATCAATATGTCTGGTCTCTGCCTCCACACCTGCAAGGGTGAGGACAAGCACACACTAGATCAGCAGACATATACCATCCAGGTGGTCTACAACCCAACGACATGAACATTGAATTATCCAATTTTGAGTAACCCACTCCCTCGCTGTCCCTTTCTCTCCTTTGATCCTCCTTGGTCTTACACATACCTTTCGTGCCACCCCTTCCTCACCCAGCCAGCCCCATTACACAGTTTCTTTCCCTTCTCCCCGGCTCCATTTGCCTTGCATCCACACACTCATCTTCACTAGGTCCCTCTCTGCTCTCACCCTTAAAGTTCAATATAAATGTGGATGTTTTGCACATATAACAGTGGTTATATATCTCCCCAGTAGTATTCCCCAATTTGAACCCTTATTTGCTGTTTTAACTATCTCTACTGTATCTGCACTTTATCAAAACTAATGTGGATTATAGTGTGGGTGGTGGGCGTATGGAACAAGCTGTCAGAGGAGGTAGATGAGGCAGGTACGATTGCAACATTTAAGAAACATTTAGACAGGTACATAGATAGGACCGGTTTAGAGGGATATGAGACAAACACCGGCAGGTGGGACTAGTGGAGATGGGATATGTTGGCCGATGGGACATTTGGGCCGAAGGGACAGTTTCCATGCTGTCAGACCCTATGACTCTGTAATGTACATGTTACCCTAATTATCATATTCCATTCTGCACTATTGTTAACTTATGAGGCACGCTGACAAATATCTGCTCTTTGGAAGGAAAATTGTTAGCCCTTTAATGGCAATGTAGAAGTATTTTATTCAAAAAAACTACTTAATGTCGAATTGCTCAGTTAAGAATGCAAAACATTGCATTCAAAATTACAGAATGCAGCAATTCAAACAGTGCATTTTAATTTTAAAATATCAAACTCAAAAATAATTGTTAATTATGTTCTTTCACATAAAATGTGGTGAAGCACTGTAAATATCAAAACCGTGAGTTGAGTGGTGATGTGTATGCCAAGCACACAGGCCTTTTGAAGTCTTCAAGATTGCACTCAGAATGCATGGAACCAGACTCCTACAAATAATAAAAGCGATCTAAGACATTAGAGTAAATCAACACTAGAACTTCATAAATATTTCCGAATGCTGAATGTTTAACATGATATATAATCAAATATCCCGGTGATAAACTTCAATATAACTGTGTTAAGTGGTTGCATTAGCCGAACAGCATAGATCAACTGCCAGCAAATACAAAATTAAGGGAAGAATTGTTATACATTCATTAAAGGAAAGAGGCTCACAATGGAAAGAGCAGGTCTTCCATTAAAAAACAAAACTGATATTTTTGTGGAGTTGGAAGAAGCGCATACATCTAAATTAATACTTTGCTTCTGTCTTCACAAAAGAATGATGTTTAGTTTTGAGATACAGTACAGAAACAAGCCCTTCGACCCATCGAGTCTATGCTGACCAGCGGTCGCTGTAGACTAACAATATACGATTTTACCAAGCCAACTCCTACAAACCTGTACATCTTTGGAGAGTGGGAGGAAACCGGAACACCGGAGAAAACCCATGCAGGTCATGGGGAGAACGTACAAACTCCATATAGACAGAACCCGTAGTCATGATCGAACCCGGGACTCTGGAGCTATAAAGCAGCAACTCTACCGCTGCAACACCGTGCTACCCGGTGATAGAATTTGAAAAACATGCAGTAAGAAGGAAAAGTGGAAATGACATAGACAGAAGTGATAACATAATAAAAACATTTTTCACATTTTCTTTTCTATTTTCTACTTTCTTTCTCTATCTTTCTATCTTTAACTAGGAAAAAAAAAGTATAGAAACATATTATATATATTCTTAATATTAGTATGAATACACCTATTATTAGTTGTATGAAAATATTATAGATGTCTTAAATTTGTAATTATATAAAATTGTGCATTTTCAACTATATAATAATTTTGAAATATAAAGTTAATAATAATACAAACACTCTTTAATATTATGAAAATATCATGAATATCATAGAAGTTTGGTTAAGATTGGGTATTATGTAGTTATATTAGGGGGATTTGTATTTGGTAATTAGAAGAAATATGTGTGGTATGAGAAGTGTGAGTATATTGCTTATTTTAGGAATATAACTACATACACTCCCAATTATACAAAATAAATAACCAGGAAATGTATAATGGATAACATTACAATTAACACAAACAGTATCAATTGATAATCAATATTATATAATTTTGTATATTATATATTTTCACTGCCGTATAAGAGTGTACTCGGTATATATTGTTTCTACAATTAAAAAAATTAAAAAAAAAACATAATAAAAACATTTTTCACACAGAGTGGTGAATCTCTGGAATTCTCTGCCACAGAAGATAGTTGAGGCCACTTCATTGGCTATATTTAAGAGGGGGTTAGATGTGGCCCTTATGGCTAAAGGGATCAGGGGGTATGGAGAGAAGGCAGGTACAGGATACCGAGTTGGATGATCAGCCATGATCATACTGAATGGCGGTGCAGCTCGAAGGGCCGAATGGCCTACTCCTGCACCTATTTTCTATGTTTCTATGATTCTAAGTCTGGATCATATATATTCCAACTCCTTAAGGAAGAAAGGAGAGAAATAGCATAGGACTAGACAATCATGTTCCAATCCTATTCCTAATCATATCCAATCCTATTCCCAATACATGTTCTTGACACGAAACATCTGTGCCTCCACAGACACTTGATTGATGATTGAGTTCCTCCAGCAGTTTTCTTTTAACTCTTCAGATTCCAGCATTGGCAGTCATTAGTGTCTCAATTTTCCAATTCTTTTTGGGTACAGCCATGGTACTAGTGGACAGGAATGCAGCTAAGATGGCACTGATTAGGCCTGGTTAAGTATAGGCCCGTCAGCCAAGCATTGGTGGTGGGGAAGTTATTGGAATAAAGTTCTGAGGGACATCATGTCAGCCCTTGGAGAGACATAGTTAATCAAGGCAATTAGCATGGAAGTATTGAGGAAACATTATGTCAAGCTGTCTAACTAATAAATGAATGCCTTAAGGAGAATTTATGATTATCCGAGGCATTTGACAAAATCCCAGGTGGCACAATGATCAAAAAAATCAAAGTGCATGGAAAAGCATCAGACTGAAATAAAACCTTGTTCAGAAGAGAGAAAATGATTATGATAGCAGATTCACTTACTAGACAGGTGGGGTATGGTGGAGGTCCCCACAGTGTAATACCAGGTCCCTTACTATGTGATAGAAACTGAAGATAATTTGTACACGATTAAGACGTTTGTTGATAATTCCAAAAACTGACTGTGATTGACACCGAGGGAAAAATTCTAAACTGCTGGACAAAAAAATACAATAAAATTTAAATCCAGAGAATTGAGATAATGCCCTAGAGAAGGCAAAGAGGCGAACACACATTAAAAAAATGGAAATATACTAAGAAGTGCAGAGGAAATGAAAGATCACACAACCGATCTCCCAGAAGTACTGGAGGACAGAGGATCTAAGGGGGTAGAGGAACTGAAATAAATTTTCATTAGGCGAGAAATAGTATTGGGTAGGCTAATGGGACTAAAGGTCTGCATCCCAGGGTCCTCAGGGATGTGGCTCTAGAAATAGTGGACGCATTGGTGATCATTTTTCAATGTTCAATAGATTCAGGATCAGTTCCTGTGGATTGGAGGATAGCTAATGTTATCCCACTTTTCAAGAAAGGAGCGAGAGAGAAAACAAGGAATTACAGACCAGTTAGCCTGACTTCGGTGGTGGGAAAGATGCTGGAGCCAATTATTAAAGAGGTAATAATGAGGCATTTGGATAGCAGTAAAAGGATTAGTCCAAGTCAGCATGGATTTATGAAAGGAAAATCATGCTTGACTAATCTTCTGGAATTTTTTGAGGATGTGACAAGTAAAATGGATGAAGACGAGCCAGTGGATGTAGGGTATCTAGACTTTCAGAAAGCCTTTGATAAGGTCCGCAACGGCAGACTGGTGATTAAAATTAGAGCACATGGTATTGGGGTTAGGGTGTTCACATGGATAGAAAATTGGATGCAATTTTCCAGACAGGAAGCAAAAAAGTAAGAGCGAACGGGTCCTTTTAAGAATAGCAAGCAGTGGCGAGTGGAGTGCCGCAAGGCTCGGTGTTGGGGCCACAACTGTTTACCATATATATTAATGATTTGGAAGAGGAAATTAGGAGCAACGCTAGCAAGTTTGTGGTTGACACAAAGCTGGGTGGCAGTGTGAACTGTGAAGAGGATGTTAGGATGAGTGAGTGGGCAGATGCGTGGCAGATGCAGTATAATATAGATAAATGTGAGGTTATCCACTTTGATGGCAAAAACAAGGGGGCAGATTATTATCTCAATGGGGTTAAGTTAGGTAAGGGGGAGGTACAGCGAGACCTGGCTGACCTTGTACACCGGTCACTGAAAGTTGGCGTGCAGGTACAGTAGGCAGTGAAGAAAGCTAGTGGAATGTTGGCCTTCATAACAAAAGGATTTCAGTATAGGAGTAGAGAGGTTCTTCTGCAGTTGTATAGGGCTCTGGTAAGACCACATCTGGAGTATTGTGTACAGTTTTGATCTCCTGATTTGAGGAAGGGCATCCTTGTGATTGAGGCAGTGCAGCGTAGGTTCACGAGATTGATCCGTGGGATGGCGGGACTGTCATATGAGGAAAGATTGAAAAGAAAGACTAGGCTTGTATTCACTGGAGTTTAGAAGGATGAGGGGATATCTTGTAGAAACATATATAATTATAAAAGGACTGAACAGGCTAGATGCAAGAAAAACGTTCCCAATGTTGGGCGAGTCCAGAACCAGGGGCCACAGTCTTAGAATAAAGGGGAGGAAATTTAGTACTGAGGTGAGAAAAAATATTTTCACCCAGAGAGTTGTGAAATTGTGGAATTCCCTGCCACAGAGGGCAGTGGAGGCCAAATCACTGGATGGATTTAAGAGAGAGTTAGATAGAGCTCTAGGGGCTGGTGGAATCAAGGGGTATGGGGAGAAGGCAGGCACGGGTTATTGATTGTGGATGATCAGCAATGATCACAATGAATGGCGGTGCTGGCTCGAAGGGCCGAATGGCCTCCACCTGCACCTATTTTCTATGTTTCTGTGTTTCTATCTTAGAATTTGCCTACGAGTCCTTGGAGGTAATGGCACACCTTACTACGGTGGTTAAGATGGAATAGAGTTATTGAGCCATAGAGCACAGAAAGAGGCCCTTAGGGCTAATCTTTCATCTCGATCAAGATGTCCCATCTCGGCTGGTCCCATTTGCCTGCATTTGGCCCATGTCCCTCTTAACATTTCCCATTAATGTACCTGTTCAAATGGGTTTTAAATATTGTTATTGTACATGCTTCACCTACCTCATCTGGCAACTCATTCCATGTACCCTCACACTCTGAGTGAAAAGTTGTCCCTCAAGTTCCTATTAAATCTATCCTCTCTCATCTTAAACCCAAGTTCTCTGGTTTTTGTATGACTGTAACTTAATATCCAACTTCTTTATTCAATTCTCTGACTGTTGAAGGTCAACATGCCAACAGGCTACTTGAGCACCCGAGCTACCTGTGATGGCACTTACAATGAACTATGCAACTAAATATCTCTGTTCCCCATAGCCCTGTCATGTACTATGAAGGTCCTGTCTTGGCTTGACTTTCCAAAAGATAACACCTCAAACTTATCTGAATTAAACTCCATTAGCCATTCCTCGGCCCACTTGCTTAGCTGATCAACATCCCGCTGTAACTCTATAACCATCTTCACTCTTACCGATAACATTTACTTTAGTGTTCTCTGCAAACTTACTAATCATTTCTTGTACATTCTCATCCAAATCTTTGATATAGATGACAATCAGCAATGTGCCCAGTACTCATCCCAAGGCACACAACTAGTCATCAGTCTTCAGTCCAAAAAATCACCTTCCACCACCAAGATCGGTGGCATAGCTGTAGAGCAACTACCTTGCAGCGCTAGAGATCTGGGTTTGATCCTGACCATGGGTGCTGTCTGCACGGAGTTTGAACGTTGTCCCCGTGATGTGCGTGGATTTTATCAGTCTTCGGTTTCCTCCCCCACTACAAAGACGTACAGGTTTGTAAGTTAATTGGATTGGCATAAATGAAAATATGTCCCTAGTGCATGTGGGATGTTGTTAGTGTGCGGGGATCACTGGTCGGTGCACACTCGGTGGGCCAAAGAGCCTGTTTCCATGCTGTACCTCTAAACTAAATTATACCACCACCATCTATTTTCTATCATGAAGCCAAATGTGATACTCGTTTTTATCGGCTGAGCACGAGCATAGTACTGCTTCATAAGACACCTTCCAGGTCACGGCTAGAGTACAGTAGAGTACACAAAATTCTTAAGGGGTTGGACAGGCTAGATGCAGGAAGATTGTTCCCGATGTTGGGGAAGTCCAGGACAAGGGGTCACAGCTTAAGGATAAGGGGGAAATCCTTTAAGACCGAGATGAGAAAGACTTTTTTCACACAGAGAGGTGAGTCTCTGGAACTCTCTGCCACAGAGGGTAGTTGAGGCCAGTTCATTGGCTATATTTAAGAGTGAGTTGGATGTGGCCCTTGTGGCTAAGGGGATCAGAGGGTATGGAGAGAAGGCAGGTACGGGATACTGAGTTGGATGATCAGCCATGATCATATTGAATGGCGGTGCAGGCTCGAAGGGCTGAATGGCCTACTCCTGCACCTAATTTCTATGTTTCTATGTTTACAGTATACAATTTTGGCCACCACACCACAGGGAGAATATGGCAGTACCTGAGAGAGTGCTAAGAGTGCCAGAGCTGGTGTAAAGAGAAGAGTTCAGCTAGGATGGGCTGTTTACTTTGGAGAAGCGCAGATTGAGCAGAGATTTAATTGAGATGTATAAAATTGTGAACGGTCAATAGCTGAAGGGCATGAATATGAAAGAAGGATTACAGAGGTGTTGAGCATTTTCTTTACATCCAAAGTGTTGTGAGTTTAGAAGCTCACTGGTTGAAAAAGTGGTGGAGGCAGAATTCTCACCGTATTTGAAATGTACTTGGATACACAAAGAACCTCCACCTTGGACATGGACTAGGACCTGGGAACTGGAAGTAATATAAATAGTTCAATGTTTTGTCAGCATGGACATGATAGGCCAAATGACCTCCTTCTGTGCAATAAATTATTTCATTCATGATCTGATGAAAATTTTCATTTGGTCCATCATTATTAGTCATTTGGAAACTATAGAGTAGCCAATTTATGTTTACTAGTTGCCTGAAACCTTTATTTCTCAATTAATTAATTCATCATTTTTCACTCTATCCTCTTTAAAGGACAACGTACATTTAGAAAATTCTCCAAGATACAGACTTTCAAGATGAAATATTGGTATTGTTTCTCTTTCCACTGATTGATATTGGTACCGAGATACAGTGAAAAGCTTTGTTTGCAAGCAATCGAGTCAAATCATACAATACATAGAAACATAGAAACATAGAAATTAGGTGCAGGAGCAGGCCATTCTGCCGACCAGCGATCCCTGTACACTAGCATCATCCGACACAATAGGAGCAATTTACTATTTTTCCCCAAAGCCTAACCTACATACCTGTACGTCTTTGGAGTGTGGGAGGAAACCGGAGCCCTCGGAGAAAACCTATGTGTTCAAGTTCAAGTTCAAGTTACATTTATTGTCACATGCACCAATAGGTACAGCGAGATTTGAGTGACCATACAGGCATACGAATAAAAAGAACACAATACACGATAGAATTTAACATGAACACGCCACAGGGAGAACGTACAAACTCCGTAAAGACAGCACCCGTAGTCAGGATCGAACCCAGGTCCCTGGCGCTGTAAGGCAGCAGCTCTTGCACTGCGCTGCTGTGCAACCCCTAAGTTGTAGGAAATACACTTAGCACTAATTTAGGTCAATTAGCTGCAGTATAACTTCAACTAAAATATTTTTCAGCATGGGTTGACTGTTGGTAAAATTCTCAACACGATCTATTTGCCCTTGTCACTTCAAGAACTGTGAGAATCTTCATATTTTATCAACGATTCTTGTAGTTGCCTGCCTATTATTGGCTATTTGCTGATGTACGTACAATGAATCTAACAAGGTACAAAACAGCTGCAGTAAATACACAGCAAACATATTAATTTCCGCAGCTTTTGATTCTGAGTGAAGAATCACTCCTTCAAAGAGAGTAATTACTATTAATTAGTGGGAAATGACCATCATATCAACAGAGCTCAGCTTGCAAAAGATAAACAAGATGCCTATTATAAGCCAAGCATTTTATATTGCACAGGCTTGCCAATCTCTCATTTAAAGATATTTGTCAACTGGTATTTTTGTTTTACTTTCTGTATTTACAGTCATACAGCACTAAAACAGCCCTTCGGCCCAACACGTCCATGCCGACCAAGATGCCCCATTTATGCTCATCCCACCCGCCTGTGTATGGCCGTTATCACTTTAAACCTTTACGATCCATGTACCTGTCAAAATGTCTTTTAAATGTTGTTATAATATTTATCTTAAGACTTTCTAGTGGCAGCACTGCGGCACAGCTGGTAGGGTTGCTGCCGCAATGCAGAGGCCTGGTTTTGAACCCGAGTTTGTGTGCTGTGTCTGTGTGGAGTTTGCACGTTCTCCCTGTGACCGCGTGGGTTTCCCCCGGGTCCTCCCACATCCTGAAGACATGCGGATTTGTGGGTTAATTGGGCTCTGTAAATTCCTCCTCTTGTGTGCAGGGAATGGATAAGAAAGTGGGATAACATAGAACGAGTGTGAACGGGTAATCAACAGTCAGTTTCGACTCCTGTTTCCATGCTGTATCTCTAAATTAAACTCAACAAAACTACAGGCTCAACTTTTGATACGTATTTTTAAATCTAAGTGGCACAAACCGAACGTCAGCACAAATATTTTCTGGGTAAAATTACAGGTATAAAGCCTGTTTTTTTAATTTCAATCAAGTACTGGATTTATATGAGTTAAGAAAATAGAAGTGTCATTAAACTGTTGGCGTATTATACAGACTGCCAACCTATGGGAAACAAATCGAGGAAAAGATGTGACAATGGGATGGACTATGTGGAAGAAGTACCAGTGCAAAAAAAACATGATTGGGAACTGCAATCATAAATTTACTTTCAACAACAATGAGAAAGGAGATGCATCATAAGGTAAACATAGTCAGCTGGCGAAGGGTGAGTTCCAATGGGAAGAAGATAGAAATGGACAAGGTAAAGTTTAGCCCAGAAATAATAACCAAGAATGGCCTCAGAATTAATTTGGAAAATATTGATCCCGGGGCACAAGGCGGAAGGTGACCAGGCGAGGAAAGGGACTTTGGTTTGCGGGACGAACTGGACTGAGGCAAGGGCTGCAATGTGCCTTTATGGGCAGCCGCAGCTGGGACTTTGAAACTGTCACTAAATCAGAATCAGAATCAGATTTTATTCGCCAAGTATGTTTTGCAACATACGAGGAATTTCACTGGCCAGGTCAGTCATACAATTAAAAGCAACAGACTCAAAAGCACATTTTAACATAAACATCTACCACAGTGACTCCTAAAGTTCAAGTCTTCCCTTTGTTCTTCCTCGGTCGGGGGCCTCGAGCCCTCCGTTGATGGGACGATCTTGACTCCCGTAGCCGGCGGTGTTCGGGCCCTCCGCATCGAGGTGATCAGCTCCTGCATCGGGGGGTTGTCAGCTCCCCCCGCGCCGGGCAATTGACCTCACGTCGGAGCTGGTCGAACCTTCCATTGTGTTGGGGCTCCCGACTAGCCTCTCCCGAGACTGTGAGCCCTTGATGGTAAGTCCGCAGGCCGTAGTGGGAGCAATCCCAGGCAAGGGATTCGATGTTAAGTCCGCGCCCCGTGGTGGGGCTCATGACAGTCTGAGGTGGCTTCCAGCTCCATCGATGGTAGGCCGCAGAGCCTGGAGAATGTGATCCGAAAATTGATCACATCTCTGGGAAGGTAAGAGCTTGAAAAAAAGTTTCCCCCAATCCCCTCCCCCCTCCCACCCACATAAAACAAACCAAAGTACTTTAAAATAGTAAGATTAAAGTATTTCTATTTCTATAGAATCTGTGAGATTCTATGATGGGAACTGTATAGTACGCATCTTTTAAATCGATGCAAGCCATAAAGCACCCTGGGTAAAGCAGCTGCTTAGCTGTTTCAAAGGTTTCCATTTTGAAATGGGTATATTGTACAAAAGTAGAATAAATGTGTCTGTGGTTATTGCAACCCAAGCACCACGAAATGCCCGCAGCCATCCTCCTACTTGTGAGGTTACAATTGCTACGCCCTGAGATGAACCAGACTCCCTTACCTCCATGGTCAACGGCGGTTCTTAGTGGATGGCGTTGTGGGCGGACGTGGTGTAGCTGGTCGTGGCTGTGGCCGCATCTTCCATGCGGGCCTCTGCAGGCCTTGTCCTAAAAAAGGCCGCTGTTGTTGAGGAAGTGGAGGTGGATAGGTCCTTGACGGTCTATCCGTCTGGCGTGGTTTCCAGGTAGGATACGGCTGTTGTCGTTGGTATGGTAAACTTTAGCCGGTGGTGGTTTCATAGGGCCAACGGTCTTGGCCTCCTCGTCCATGTCTTTGACTTTTTTCCCCGAGATCATCCCTGAACAGCTGATGTGATGGCGGAGTGGTGGAGGGACGGCACAACCCTTCAAATTTTGGGTTGAGTGTCGGCCGGATGGAGCTCTTATGAAGGCAGTTAATTTCGAACTGCGCATTGCAGAGAAGTGCCAGGGCATCCTGCTGCTCGCTGGGCACATCATCCCCATCGAGGGTCCTGGAAATGCCGTAATGCCCGTCGATAGGAGTTTGAGGATGCGCTGTAGGCGGACGTCCTGCATCTTGATGGTAGTACTCAAATTCTCCCAGATTTGAGCATTCCCCGTGGGCACACTTAAAGTGATGCAGTTGTCGGGCGGTTTGAATTCGTCCATGGTGTCAGTGACTACCTGACCCAGAAGCTGGTGAGTGGTCAGATACTCAATGGTTCCCGCCAGTTTGGGGTGCAGCGGCTTCCCAGTGTGGGTAGCTGTGGCAAAGTTTCCCACGACATCCAGCAGGTCCGCACCCAGGACTGGATCTACGGCCTCCGGCATTTCTGGTTCGACATCGAAGTCAGTATCCCGGCAGCTTCTGGTATGGCTGGCTGGAGAAGACGATATGCTAGGCGGTCTCCTGGCGTGACTTGTGGAGGCCTGAGACCGCTGTTCATCCCGGTCCGTATCCCGTTGGACCAGTTGCTCCACCAAGAGCTCCAACCGGGCAATGCGACCGTCCCCGCTACTCGCGGCGGACAAGCCGCCTTCCCCAGGCTCTGCAATTTCTCCGGGGCTTCCACCAGCGGACCACACCCCCATCAGGTGTAGACTAGGGTCCGGTGGTAGGCCGTCGTGGGCAACTGCTCCTGCAGGCCCATACTTACCTCCACTTCTGACATATATCTCCGTGGAGGTGCATGGTCGGCAGCTGCCAGAGCTAAGCTGGTCGACCGCCTACTGCTGCCATCGGCGCCCTTGACCGCAGCCTGACGCGGCGTTGTGTCGGCAGCACCTGCTCCCGCAGGGCTGCCCGACGTAGCAGTAGCTCTGCCGGACTGCCGTACGACAGATATCCCCGGCAGCTGTACGTGGCGTGCCGCGGCTGCAGGGCTCCCCTGTAGCGCAGTCGGTACCAAGCTCGGCCCCCGTGGATCCTGGACCACATGGGGTGATGCCGCCATTGGGTGTGCGAGGCACGTCCCCACGTACCTTGCTCCCCCTCGTCCTGGGAGATGGGGGAATGAAGTCAGGATCTGGGATATCCTGCTCCAGTGAGGACGTCCAGTCTGGAGATAAGCGGGACGCTGGTGTCACAGATTTGCCCAACTTCCGCACCTTTTCCCCCGGCCGTCCGGATGCTGCCGGTGGTTTTCGCAGCTCCGGGGAAAGTGGCCGCTGGCCTGTCGGCGTCCCACGGCTCTTGGGAATTTACCTTTCCCTTTCCCGTTGCCGTTGCCTTCCATCCTGCAACCAACGAAAGGTTAGTGTACTTACCTTGACTGCGTTGTTGAAGGAACTATGGAGAGAGCGGACCCCCCCCCCCCCCCCAGCTTTTCGATAGCTAATGCGTGCGACGATATGTCGCGCATGCGTGCTGGCGGGGTCTTCATGAAGTCACTCACGTGACTCCGAAATAAAACAAACTCTTAACAGACGCTAAAAATAACAAAAAGTTGAAAAACCGAACAGTCTGCCGGCCATTTAAAAACATTGCAATATGGACTGAGTGGGCTGTTACTATTAATTCTGTACTTAATCATGAATTGTATTTATGTATGGCAAGGAATAAGTAAACATGAGGCAGCTTAAATTTGGAGCAGAAACATATGCAGTATTCCACCTTAGATGGAAGAATGAAATTAGGCAATTTACACTCTAAGGTGCCAATCTGAACATAGTGTAAGAACAGAGAGTTCTGGGAGCATAAATCATTGAAAGTGGCAGGGCAGTTTCCAGAATCAGTTGAAGATAAAACATACATAAAATAAAGAGAATTACAGAGTACAGCAGAAAAGTCAAGAAAAACCTTGATGAAACATCTGATTCCATTTCTGAGCACCACAGATTAGAAAGGGTCCAGAAAGAGTTCAGTAGAGATTTAGAATGATTCCAGAAATTGAGAATATTTGTTTTATGGATACACTGAGAAGCTGGAATTGTTCTCGCTGAAGCTAAGAAACTAAAAAGGGATCCAAGTGAAGTATTTAAAATTCTGAAGGATCAAGGCAGCGAGGATGGAGAGAACTATTTTGGAATTGATGAAGAGCCACCGATCATTGAGTGAAGGTAACTGGTAAAAAGAACCAAATGTTACATGAGGGGAAATACAGCAAGTGATTTCTGTTGGGAATGAAGAGTGCAAGCTGATTCTATTGCATGCTCAAAAATAAACTGGTATGCACTTGAAAGGGGAAATGAATTGAGCTATAGGGAGTGGTGGGAGCTGGTGCGGTGACAGAAGCTGGACTACCGAAACTGGCACATACTTTGTCAGCCTAAAGGTTTTCTTTCATGGTGGATGTTTTCTGTGATTGAGTGAAATATCACAGGCAGAGTGAATAGATAGGACTTTCAGAAATGCCCTTACCTGGATGGTGAACAAGGCTTTGGAGCGCAGAAGGTTAAGGGGGGACTTGATTGAGGTCTTTAAAATGATGAAAGGGATAGACAGAGTTGACGTGGATAAGCTTTTCCCATTGAGGGTAGGGAAGATTCAAACAAGAGGGCATGACATGAGAATTAAGGGACAGAAGTTTCGGGGTAACGTGAGGGGGAACTTCTTTACTCAGAGGGTGGTGGCTGTGTGGAATGAGCTTCCAGCAGAGGTGGTGGAGGCAGGATCGATTTTAACATTTAAAAGTAAAGTGGATAGGTATATGGACGTGAAGGGAATGGAGGGGTATGGTCTGAGTGCAGGTAGATGGGACTAGGGGAAAACAAATGGTCGGCACGGACTGGAAGGGCCGAGAGGGCCTGTCTCCGTGCTGTAATTGTTGTATGGTTATATGGTTATATGGTTTTAAACGGCCAAAGTCAGTCAGGAGATTGAGCGTAGAACTTTGGTCATTATGCTACAGACATTGATGAAGCTGCATTTGGAGTATTGTGTTCAGTTTTGGCCACCCTGCTGCAGAAAGGATGTCATTGAGTAGACGCAGAGAACATTTACGAGAATGCTGCCTAGACTCGAGGCCCTGACTTAGAGTGAGGGGCTGGCTAAGACTGTATTCCTTAAAGCCCTGTCCCACTGTACGAGTTCATTCAAGAGCTCTCCCGAGTTTGCCCTGATTTGAACTCGGAGATTTACGGTAATGGACACTCGTAAGTACTCGGAGGGCTCGTGGACATTTTTCTACATGTTGAAAAATCCTCACGAGTCTTCCCGAACTTACCTGCCGTAGGCGAGTCTTCCCGAGTACTTGCCGTTAGCGTTACGAGCCGATAAGAGGCGTACTAGAGCTCCATTCATTCTACGTGCTTACATGAGTCTGAATTTTTTTTTAACTCGGCAGAGCACTTGAATGAACTCATACAGTGGGACAGGGCCAGTTAGAGGGCAGGAGATTAGTTAGATTAGTTTAGATTAGTTTAGAGATACAGTGCGGATAAAGGCCCTTCAGCCCACCGAGTCCGCACTGACCAGCGACCCCCGCATACTAAAACTATCCTACGCACATTAGCGACAATTTACACTTATACCAAGCCAATTAACCTACAAACCTGTATGTCTTTGGAGTGTGGGAGGAAACCGAAGATATCGGAGAAAATGGGGTGAATGTACAAACTCTGTACATACAGTACCCGTAGTCAGGATCGAACCTGGGTCTCTAGCGCTGCAAGCGCTGTAAGGCAGCAACTCTACCGCTGCGCTGCGCTGCTGTGCCGCCCTTTGAGGGATGATCTTACATAACTGAATAAAATCCCGAGGGTCAAAGATAGGGTGAATGTTCACATATTTTTCCCAGTGTAGGGGAATCAAGAACTCGAGGTCATGGGTTCAAGGTAAGAGGTGGGTAGAGATGAGTGAGCAAGCCAGTCATGGAGATAGTAGCCACTGTGGAAAGCGGAAAGAAGTGAGGAGCAGAAGTGTGACTGGGGGTGGGATCCATGGCAGCTGGTGCAATTGACAAAGGATGATACACTGGATTTAGACAGGTACAGGATAGGAAAGGTTTAGATGGATATGGGCTAAACGCAGGCTGTTGGGACCAAGTTAGATGGGGCATGTTGGTGGGCATGGCAAAGTTGGGCCGAAGGGCCTGTTTTCATACTGTTTGACTATGACTCATTAATCACAGTGGAAGGGATCCAATGTTTCCTGAAAGAGAAGGATATTTCCAGCCTCCGCATCCAACGCATCATCCGATGTCAATTCCACCAGCAACTGAACCATCCTAGAGGGCAGGCTGAGCTACCATCTACCTCATGGTGACCCTCAGACTATGTTTGATCGGACTTTACTGGCTCTAAACGTTATTCCCTAATCATTTATCTGTGCACCGTAAATGGCTCAAATGTAATCATGTATTGTCTTTCTGCTGACTGGTTAGCACGCAACCTCGGTGCACGTGACAATAAACTAAACTGAACTGTGCTGAATCTCTCTGACCTTGACTTTGTACCTATCTGCATTTTCTTGTACGGTGAAGGGGATTGCAGTTGACTATGAAGACATAATGACACCTGACTAGTTCAACATACATTTAAGCAGGTTAGCATGCACGTGCGCAATGCCTGCAGGTATGTTCACACATGCAATTCAACTGCTTTGCCTAAATCGGTTGCAAATGGCACACAGCTAATAATTAACTGCCTGCTTATGTTAAACCTGTAGCCTAATATAATAAATCTATGGTTTCAACGATAATGTAAAATGATACATTTTCAATTTTTCTTTGACAAATCAGTTGCTAATACGAAACAAAAATCAATAAGATATTTGCACCATTTCGTAATGTATTGACATTCAAATTAGATCAGACTCTAAGACATATCAGAAACAGTACTTAGCACATCAAGCAGCTAAACACATTATTCAACAGCAGGGCAATCATTTGTCAGCAGCCAGCATCTCAGATCACATCATTAAGTTCAAATAGGCTGAACAAGTGGACTTTCATTCTTACATTGAAAGGGGGTGTAAACTGTGAGGTTTAGCTGTACAATTAGCTCAAAATGTTGTCTCAATCAGGAGATGGGTATCTTAGACTGAGATCCTGACTATGAATCACAAAAAATAATAATGCGTTAACAATGTTTTGATGTAGCAGAGTACAACAAGGCTGTTACAATCTCATTCAAACAATTGTCATCTCAGAATAGCAGACCTATTGATTTTCTAGGATTCAAATCAGGTAGTAGCAGTTACTCCCCTGGGGTATCTTGTAAGGATGCCTTCTCTTTCTCTCAGTTTCTCCGATTCCACCACATCTGTTCTCAAAATGAGGCTTTCCATTCCAGGAAATTGGGAATATCCTTCTTTACCCACGCCTCTCCAGGAAGAACAGGGATAGAATTCCCCTGCTCCACACCTTCCACCTTGCCAGCCCCCACATCCAGCGCATCAACGGCTTGTCAATTCCACCAGCTCCAACGGTATCCCACCAGTAGTCACATCTTCCACATCCTGCTCCTTTCTGCTTTCCACAGGGACCACTCTCTCCATGACTCGCTAGCTCGCTCACCCCTACCCACCCAGCCTCTCCATCCTCAGGCACTCTACGCTATAGGAGTAATACTTCTCCCTGCACCTCTTCCATCATTACCACCCCAGGAACAAGGTCATAGTCACTCCCTCTAACCTCTTCTACTGTATTCCGTCCTCTTAATATGGTGTCCTCTCCATCACGAGAGCAAGTACAGACAAGGCAACTGCATTGAGGAATACCGACACTCTGACCACAATGGCCATCCTGTGCTCCTGGTTTCATGTCATTTCAACTCTCCATTCACACATTGACCAGTCAGTCCTTGGCCTTCTCCACTGCCATGTTGACCCCATGCTCCTCAATCATTGGAAGGATGAAGGACGATCTCATTAAAACTCACAAAATAATCAAAGGGCTGGATATAGTGGATGTGGAGAGGATGTTTCCACTAGTGGGAGAGTCTAGGACCAGAGGGAATAGCCTCAGAATAAAAGGACATAACATTAGAAAGGAAATGTGGAGGAATTTTGTTCGTTAGAGGGTGGTGATTCATTATTCCTCCGTAGAGCCTCGTCTACTGCATCCTGTGTTCCCGATACACATCGAGGCTCCTGTATGTTAGCGAGACCAAACGTAGACTCGGCAACCATTTTGTTTAGCACTTGCCTTTGGTCCACCAAGGTCTATTAGATCTCCCGGTTGCTTCCAATTCCCCTACAGTCATTTCTGGCCTGGGCCTCCTGTGGGGCAACCTTTTAACAGAGTCCTTGGTGCATACATGCAACAAGCTGACAGAACAAGTGGGGTAGAGTCAGGGGCAATTACAATCTTTAAAAGACACAGACAAGTGCATGGAGGGATATGGGCCAGGCACAGGCATGGAGGGATATGGGCCAGGCATTGGTGTGTAGATAGACACAAATAGCTGGAATAACTCAGTGGGTCAGGCAGCATCTCCGGAGAAAAGGAATTGGTGACATTTCATCAAGTCTGATGAAGGGTCTCAACCCAAAACGTCACCTATTCCTTTTCTCCAGAGATATTGCCTGATCCACCAAATTATTCCAACGTTTTTTGTGCCTATCTTGGGTGTAAACCTGCATCTGCAGTTCCTTCGTATGCAGGCAAGTGGAACTGGATCAGCCAGGCAGTTTGGTCTGCAAGGATGTACTGAGTAGCTCTATGATTCTAAAGGTTAGTTACAGAGGTAGTTCATAATAAACTGCCAATGTTAATGTTTGATGACAATATAATATCAGTTAAAAGGGTGAATTTGCCATCAAAAGCAAGACGTGGGCTTGTCAAGATCAAAAGAGACATGTCAATAGATGACAAAGAACTTGTGATTAGTACGTCAATTACTGTAGTAGCTGTAAATCATCCCTAATGTAGAAGGGAGAATAGGGGTGGAGAAATCTGCATGTAAAAGGAAATAGGTTACAGAGTAATTAGTTGGAGGCAATAGGACTAAAGGGAATGCTCTGGAGAGGTGCCATGGACCTGATGGGTGAAATGGCCTCTTTTTGGAAGATGAATGATAAGGAAAGAATCTACAGTAGATGTATCAGAAGTTGGAGCATCATTAAATATTCCAATGTAAGAAAACTGTAGCAGACAATAACAGAGCTGAACCATTTTTTGGACCATTTCTGTCTGCTAACTAGTTAAAGATATTTCCGTAAGTGCACTTCCATTATTAGAAAAGAAAAGTTCCTGTACAGGTGAGAGAGCTGTGGAATAATGATTTCCCCAACTAGGTCAAGAATTCCCAGGTTAGAAAACCTTCCACTGTTCAATCCATCCGTGAGATGTTCCCCACATCATTGTGACATTTTTTTTTCAATTCCCTTGGCTGTTCGATGAGATGACCTCAGTGAGTGAGAATACAGCCTGGTCCCAATTAGTGTCAAAGCAGGAAGAGTTTGCTTCAGCGAAGGCATTAATCTGTTAGTTTACACACAGGTCACCGAGGCTAAACCACAGTGTTACAATCGGGATACCAAACCCAGGTAATTTAAACTGTCGAACCCCATTGGAATATAAACGCAGAGCAGAACAGTTTGAAGAAATTTCAAGGCCTTACACAGATGTTCAGCATTAAAACAAAGACCATCTCTAACCGAATGAGAAAGAGGATGGAGCCATTGTCACAACAGTTCCCTTCATGACTGACGCTTGAAAAGAACCAGTTGTTATCCTAATTGTATATAAATATCAGCCGTCAAAGCACAGTTACTCAGATATCAAGAAATATTCCACATCAAAGATGGAGAGACCAGCACTCTACCTGCCGACGCAGATCACGTGTCTTCTTTGTCATTTTCTCAATGGCAGCATTGAGGGGGTCTCCTTTCTCTTTCCTGCCAGTCTGAAAGAAAAAAAGTTAAAAATATACTTAAAAGCATGGCTAGTAATTTTGTGAAGTAATTACCATTATCACCAGAGGCGAACATTTTATTTCACTGAGTTCTGGTCAAATAGAAATTGTAGATAATAGGAACCTGAGGGGCAACTTTTTCACACAGTGGGTGCTGGGTATATAGAACAAGCTGCCAGAGGAGATAAATGAGGCAGGTGCTCTAACAACATTTAAAAGACATTTAGGCAGGCACATGGATCGGAAAGGTTTAGAGGCATATGGGCCAAATGTGGGTAGATAGAAACATAAAAACATAGAAACATAGAAAATAGGTGCAGGAGGAGGCATTCGGCCCTTCGAGCCAGCACCGCCATTCATTGTGATCACGTCTGATTGTCCCAAATCAATAACCCGTGCCTGTCTTTTCCCCATATCCCTTGATTCCACTAGCCCCTAGAGCTCTATCTAACTCTCTCATAAATCCACCCAGTGATTTGGCCTCCACTGCCCTCTGTGGCAGGGAATTCCACAAATTCTCAACTCTCTGGGTGAAAAAGTTTTTTTCTGACCTCAGTCTTAAATGGCCTCCCCTTTATGGGGCGAACACAGATGGGGGCATTTTGTCGGCATGGGCAAATTGAGCCGAAAGCCTGTTTACATGCTGTATGACTCTATGCCACCCTAATAAATCGATTTTCTGCATTCAATCGCCTAAAAGGTACAGCAAGTGGCATAGCCACATGAGTTAATGGTACAAAGGAAAATTAAATATTGACCCTCACAACGATGGAGGATTCTCCAACTCCACTGGACGTTTTGGTGGAATACCTGAAAAAACATCAAGCTCAGGTTGGATGAGCACGAAATCTATATGGAAATTTATCCCCCAATCCCAAACCAATGTTTTGCGATAATAGGAGAAAGTAAAAAGAAGAATCAATACAAAGGGATGCTGAAATGTGAAAAAGTCTGTCAGATCTGGCAAACTATAGTAGATTAAAGGACAAATACTTGAAGAATATGAAAGTCTACAGATGAAACAGGAACATAAACATCTCTCTAGAATGAGCTTGTTTAAGTTCTACAAAGGCTAAAAAATAGACTTGATCCTTATCTAATCTATCTACTATTACGGAAAAGATTTCTGCAGAGAAATATTGATGTTAACAGTCAAATTTGAAATATAACATATTTGAATTTGTATTGAGGGCGACACAGGGGTGCAGTGGTGGAGTTGCTGCCTTAAAGCGCCAGAGACCCAGGTTCGATCCTGGCTATGGGTGCTATGTGTACAGAGTTTGTACCTTCTTCCTTCCAACAATATATTTTATAAAATATGAAAGAGGTTCATTAATTTATACAAGATACATAGCATGGATATTAGTTCAGTTTAGAAATACAACATAGTAAAAGGCCCTTTGGCCCACTGAGTCGACCCTGACCATCCAACCCCGTTCACACACTAATTCCATGTTATCCACTTCTTCTTCCGCTCCTTACAAACTAGGCGCAATTTACCAAGGTCAATGAGCCTTCAAACCCGTATGTCTCTGGGATGTGGGGGAAACCAGAACATCCAGAGGAAACCCACACGGTCACAGGGGGAACGTGCAGACTCCACGCGAACAGCACACCAGGTGAGGATTGAATGCAGTCTCTGGCACTGTGAGGCAGCAGCTCTACCAACTGTGCCACTGTGTCACTGTATGTGACAGTGTTTATACTATCAGTATAAATACCCTATATACCCCCGGTCAATCACTTAAAAATGTTATTCAGCTCTCACCACTGAATTGTGGTTTTGTTTTGACCGAAAGGACTGTATGAGAGGTTTTTACATATTATTTTTCATGTCATCTCTAGTTTCTTTGCTAATATCTTATCATACTATAACAGTGTTAACGTTATTTTAAGAAATTAAATTCCACGTTTGTCACCATGTCACGATTAGTCAGGCAAATGGCAATTGTTTCCTTTTGGTGATATATGCCACAGAATGGGCCCAAAAAATATTGCAAATATTAATATTCCTTAAACAAAAATAACAATGGTTGTTTATTTAGTGAACGTATTACCGAGAGCCTGAACAGTGCAATGAAATTTTCTGTGCAAACAAACGGCAAGTGCTAAAAATGTTGACATCTGAGTTTTTTTCTGAAAGCTATTCTGAAAGCTTAGTTGCATCTTGGAGGAAGACAGCTGCATCCAAAGCCCGTACTGCCAGTACTATCTCTCGCTGTGCACAGTAAACACTATTTCCAGTTCGTCCAGATCTCCAAGCAGGTAATTTTTTTTATTTAACTACAAACCAGAATGATGGTCAGCTTTGCCTCTCACTGTCTGCCTCCTAAGTCCCAAAGGTAACTGGTTTGTGTCATTCCAAATCTATTTATACAAGCCATATATTTCCTGCTAGGCTACAGCCAGAGGAGGAAGACTAAAATGTCGAGACTGTTACGCTATTGTACACTTCAATAAAAGTGTTACCCAGCAAAGTGAAATATCCATGACTCAAGCCTAATGAAATCTGCAGCTTTTATTTAAAGGGGACATAATGTCAGATAATGTTGTTAATACACTTTAATGAAGAGACCAGAAATTTGCAAATATATACAAGGATTTGAATAAATGATGGAATATAAACTAAATATACATGTATATCTATACTGATTTTTACTGAAGAAAGGTCTTGACCTGTTCCTTCTCTCCAGCCATGTTGCCTGACCCGCTGACTTACTCCAGCATTTTTGTGTCTATCTTTGGTGTAAACCAGCATCTGCAGTTCCTTCATACACATACTGATGTTTACTACCTGTGTCGGGTGCAGGGTCATTCTTTATCTTAACAGTACATCTTACGTGTTACAGGATGTGATGCCACCTCTAATTAGAGGTTTTCCTCTTTTGTTTATCACTGAAAAAAATTTATAACCATGCATCAAAATGGTGATCAGGTGCGAGCAATTCCATTTAATTGGTCTTTGTGAGTAAAATGCCGGTTAATCCAGACAGATATGGTATAGTGGTTTTTATGCCTTCTAGACAACTAAACATTCCAGCCACTATTAAAGCTCAATTAACCTGCTAAACAAAGCAGAAATGTTAAGAATTAGTTGGCCGCACCGCCCTCTGAATGTCTGACATTTCATTAGATAATAGTTGATTTCCAAGAATATTGTTTAGACAATGTTACCTCCACTTTACCATCCAATGTTACCTCCACTTTAAAAAAATACAGGTACTATGTAAACAGCATGGAAACGGGCCCTTCTGCCTAACTTGTCCATGCTGAGCAAGTTGTCTAAGCGAGCTTGTCCCATTTGCCTGCACCAGGCATGCATCCCTCTGTAAATTCATAAGATCATAAGTCTTATGAACAGAAGTAGGCCATTCAGCCCATTGAGTCTACTCCACCCTTCAATCATGGCAAATCTATCTCGTCCTCTCAACCCCATCCCCCATAACCTTTGACACCCTTATTAATCAAGAATCTCACAATCTTCACTTTAAAATTACCCAATGGCTTGGCCTCCACAGACATTTGTGGCAATTAATTCCACAGATAAACAACTCTCTGACTAAATAAATTATTCCTCATTTCTAAAGGTACACTCTTTTATTCCTCCAGACCTTACCCATCAAAGTAGGTATTCATATGTCTTTTAAATGTTGTAATTGGAACTGCCTTCACCATTTTCTCTCGTGGCTCATTCTATATATCCACCATCCTCTATCTGAAAATGTTGCCCTCATGTCCTTTTTTAAATCTTTCCCTCCTCACCTTAAACCTATGCCCTCCAGTTTTAGACTTCCTTATCTTGGGAAAGGACTGTAAGCTGCTCACATTATCTATGCCCCTCATGATTTTATAAACCTGAATAAGGTCACCTCTCAGCCTCTTACACTCCAGGGAAAAAGAAGCAGCCTATTGAGCCTCTTGTTATTACTCAAACCTTCCAGATCCAGCAACATCCTTGTAAATCTCCTCTTTCCAGTTTAATGATATACTTCCTATAGTTGGGAGACCAAAACTGTGCACAGTACTTCAAATTGTTGGGTATTGACTCTACAAACATGCATGATTGTGTCCCAACGAACCATTGAGTTTAATCCTTCCATGGTCATAATGTAGTAGAAATAGGGTATTTGTGCAACGTAATTAAAATAGATTTGGCATATTAAGGAAATTCCTGTCTTCCAATATTCCGCCGATGGCAGAACGAGTTTGAAGTTGTTCCAAATGGCTCAAATTTCCCAAATGGTCAATTTGCAAATAATAGTCTCTTTCATTGCATATCTCCATTACATATTTGTTTTATTTTATTGAAGCGAGAGGTCCCTGCATTGAAATAATGTGACGCAACTCAAGAATTTGCTGGCTACCGGTTTCTTCCAACCAGCTTCATTTGGGCTGAACCAAAAATAAGCCAAAAGGTCTTCCTCCTGAGTATGAAGCATGAGCAGAATGTACTTACTCTACTTCATGCTGGATAAGTCAAAATTTTTTAACATTGTTCATTGCTTCCTTCGCCAAATACAACCAACAAACTGTGAAGTTAAGAAGATTGACAAGGACAGAATGTTCTATATTGCATGAGAGAAACTGAAGGGAATTAAATCATGACTATCATTGTCAAAAGTAGCAAGAAGTCTGCCCTGTCTTAAAGTATTGCAAAGCCTGCCCTGAGTTATTAAGAATTGGACAGCTTGAAGGTACAGAAGTCTGGACTGCCCAAAGGCATTGATGCGCTCTGTAAGATTGATAGAATTGACATTGATATAGTATCATTCATAACCTCACAATGTCCCAACATGCGTTACAGCTAAAATAGTAGTTTGAAGCAAAGTCATTATTATACAACACAAGTGTAACTCAAAGATAGACACAAAAAGTTGGAGTAACTCAGTGGGACAGGCAGCATCTCTGGAGAGAAGGAATGGATGACGTTTCGGGTCGAGACCCTTCTTCAGACTCAAAACGTCACCCATTCCTTCTCTCCAAAGATGAGCCGAATGAGATGAGTCAAAAGGCCAAATGACCTCCACCTGCACCTATTTTCTGTATTTCTATGTTTCTATGCTGCTTGTCCCACTGAGTTACTCCAGCTTTTTGTGTCTATCTTTGGTTTATACCAACACCTGCAGTTCCTTCTTAAACACAAGTGTAAACCTGAAATTGACAAAAAAAGGTGCAGAAAAATATATAATATTGGTTTTAGTTTAGAGATACAGCGCGGAAGCAGGCCCTTCAGTCCACCGGGTCCACGCCAACCAGTGATCTCCACACACTAACACTATCCTACACACACGGGGGACAATTTTACCGAAGCCAATTCACCTACAAACGTGTACGTTGTTAGAGTGTGGGAGGAAACTGAAGCACCTGAGGAAAACCCATGCTGTGGAAAATGTACACACTCCATACAGACAGCACCCGTAGTCAGGATCAAAGCCGGGTCTCTGGCACTTGTAAGGCAATGGCTCTACCACTGCGCCACTGTGCCGCCCTGGATCATTCATTTTCCCATAACAACAGAGATTCAAGTTCTTTTGTCAGATAATGTGAAATAGAGTACAATCATGCCTCTGTCCCACTTATGCCCCTGTCCCACTTATGCCCCTGTCCCACTTATGCCCTTGTCCCACTTAGGAAACCTGAACGGAAACCTTCTGGAGACTTTGCACCCCACCCAAGGTTTCCGTGCGGTTCCCGGAGGATTTTGTCAGTCTCCCTAATGGTCGAAAGTGGTTTCCGCTTCTTCTATGTTCCGGCGATTATTTCAAAAAATTCAAAACCGACCGCGACTAAAAATAGGTTGCCGCTTTAAAAATCGGTAATTATTTAGTCGAAGCTGGTTGCGATGCTAGTTGAAGGTGGTTGCCGGAGGTTGCAGGTAGTGGAAGGTAAGACTTTTTTTCACCCAGTTTTATTCCACCAGGGAGGTCTTACGGTAGTTTACATGAGCAAGAAGTAACCAAAAGACAGTGACTGCTGCCTGGAATACATGTGTGACAATGTTTATAAGAGCCAACTATGTAAACTTATGAGGTTGTGTTGTAGACTTCCATAAATGTATGATCCGGGTAATTCAAATAAATTATTTGTGTCTATATTGTGTCTAAATCTATTTGTTATGGCTGGATGACAAAATATGTGCACACATACAAATGTATTTTCTAATACTATATTACATGAAACAAACACACTCAATGTATCAGGAAATACAACCATAGGGACGACATGAGCATGATAGACCTTGGATGAGATTATTATACTTTTTTAGAAGTTTAATTTAAATTTCATAGTGAAAGTTTTGATAAAGTCAGGCCAGATCCACGGTATAATTTACTTATGCAAGGCAGATTATGCCAGCATGCTGTTGTGCCTTGGCAAGTTGTTTGTTTGAATAAACCAAAACTGCCCTTTCTCCATTATTGCAGCACACTGTGCTTCACAGATTTCCCTTAAAAGCAATTGTCTCTTGAACAGTTGTCATACAAGCAGTCATACAAGACGATGGTGAGGCCGCATTTGGAAAACAGTGCGCAGTTTTGGTCACCCTACTATGGGAAGGAGGTTATTAAGCTGAAAAGAATCCAGAGATTTACGAGAACGTTGCCAGAACTCGAGGGCCTGAGCTGAAGGGAAAGATTAGGCAGGCGAGGACTTTATTAGTTGGAGTGCAGGAGGCTGAGTGGTGATCTCATAGAGGTGTATAAAATCATGAGGGGAATTGATAGGGTGAATACACAGAGTCTTTTACTTCGGAGTCACGTGAGGACATGCTGTAGGTTTGTGAGAGGGGCAAGAATTAATAAGAAACTGAGGGGCAACTTTTTCACACAGAGGGTGGTGAGCATATGGAATGAAAGGTTCAAAGGTTCAAAGATTCATAGGTCCATTTATTGTCGTATATCAATTAAGGTACAGTGAAACTGGATTACCATATAGTCATACTGAAAATGGCAACAAGACACACAACTACATACAAGTTAACATAAACATCCACCACAGCGGATTCCCCACATTCCTCATTGTGATGGAAGGCAATAAAGTCTAATCTTCTTCCCTCTTTATTCTCCCGCGGTCGGGGCAGTCGAATCATCCGCATCGAAGTTCCCGCAGCCGCCGATCGAAGCTCCCGCATTGGGGAGATCGAAGCCCCAGTATCAGGGCGGTCGAAGCTCCTGCGGTTTTGGAGCTCCCGAAGTCGGTCCCTAACCAAGGAAATGCGAGCTTCACGATGTTAAGTCCGTAGGTTGGGAAGCTCCCACAGTCGATCCCCAGCAAGAGGCCAAATGTTGGGCCAAATGACGGTTTCCATGCTGTATGACTCTATGACTGTGACTAAAGTAAAAGATATAGCAAAGTATTCCATAGCTTTTTTAAAGGCAGATAGACATGAACACTAAATGCCAGTCTTGTTGGGAGGCCTTAACTGAATAATAAAGCATATCAAGAATTCTCCAGTAGAGAAATCCAATCTGCATTTATTTACAATATTAAAATTGTATCCTTGAATCCACTTAAATCTCCTGCCAAATGGAAATATAATTTCCCTATGGATCAAAACCCATGACAATGAAAAAAAAATCTGTTAAATTCACATGTCAAACGCGAAAGCCTCTCAGTTATATTGAATAAATGAAAGCATTGTAGCGACTTCAAAATCCTCCTTCCCTACTCGTCTGAATGCAGCCCCTAAATCCTTTTCCGCCCCTAACCTGATCACAATCCCACTGCTTTCTTTTTCTATTTCTATCAGACCCAATTATTGCCGTGTTCTCTCTGATTCTCTCTTTTCCAATCGCTCGGCTCCCCTTCAATTACAGTCACTGGGTAAGTCTTCTCTCCCTCCATACCTACTGCAATCTCTCCATCCTCTCTCATGACCTACTCTAATCACAATACCCGTATCTTCATCTTCCTACAATTACCCCTTGTCCGCTCTCTCCTTATCTCCACGATTCTGATTGAAGTCTGGTGCCCTGGTTCACATGGACAAATGTCGTCATTGTTAATCCCATTCTGATTATGGGTACAGTGTTCTCTCTCACGTTCTCATCATGAGTGTGCTTCCCTCTTTATTCCTTCAAAGTTGGCCCTTGACCATTTCTACCCTGCCACAGCCTCCCCCTTACATCCACTCTCTCACAATAAGCATGGATGGAATATCTCTTCCTTCCCCAAAGGAGGGCTGGAACTTCTGTCATACGATCGACACCAGAGACCATAGTTCCCAGATCTGACTTCTTTCCCTTTATTTTAGCTCACCGGCCATGCAGGTGTGCAGTATTTCATTTAAATATAGTAATAGTTTTAAAATCAAGAGTCAAGAGTGTTTAATAGTCATGTGCACCGACACAGGAACAATGTTCTTCCATACAGATCAGCAATGACCTCCCTGCCCCAGTCTTGCTGGAGTTGCCTCAGGTTATTCTGAAATCCCTTTTGGCTCCGGGTAATTTCAAACCTTAAACTCTATGACGGGCGATGTATTTGCGAGTGTCAGAGCAACAAATCAATTATTTGGATAGCGTGAATGGACCTGTTAAATGTAAGTTCCTACTTTGAACTCAGGAAAAGGCCCTTCAGCCAACGATGTCTGTGCCGGACATGATGCCCAGTTAAACTAACCTCCACTGCTTGCATGTGGTCCACATCCTTCCATTCCCTGCATATCCACATACCTATCCAGAATCCTCTTAAATACTGTCTGTTTTTATCACCAAGTGTTTGAGCAGCACTTTCCAGGCACCCACCACTATTTAGTTGAGAGGGAAATGGGCCAAACACAGGCACGTTACTGTGCTGCTGCAAGTAAGTATTTAGTTATTCTATTTTTAATACATCCGACAAATAAACACTCTTGACACTTGAAATGGGACTAGATTAGATGAGGCGTCTTGGCCAGCATGGACATGTTGGGGCGAAGGGTCAGTTTCCATGCTGTATGACTCTGTAACTCTCTATGTAAAAAACCTGCCCTGCATACACACATGCTGTTTCCATTGTGAGGATCCTGTGAGCAGAGAACATAACCAACGTCATCAGCGTATTATCAAAATGTCAAGCTATTGGTGTGCCACAGTTTATAAAGCAAGCATCAGCAGAATGAAGGGCCGATGATTGTATAATAACTGATAATGACCTGCATGATGCATTATGCACGTTCATTTAGCTGGATCATATCTTCCCAAAAAGAAGCTAATTTTGTGTGACCCTTCACAATATTTCTCTGTGTTGTTGCCTTCAAAACAATGAAAAATAGAGCTCTTGCCATTTGAGCATTGAGGGTATGGAATCCCATTCATTTTCCCGATGTTGCTGGAGTCCAGGACGGACCACAGTTTTTGATGAAATTTAGTTGTAAATACATTTTAATAAAAAATACTTCTTACATACATTCATAATGTTATTAATATTAATATTAACATTTAAGACTTTATATTTCTATACATTTTTTTATTTTTTTTATAAAGTAGGAAAAGATAGAGAAAAATAGTATAGAAAATAAGGAAGTGAATGTATTAAAAAGTTATCCATCGTTGGAGATATATCCATGATTTATTATACGTAATTCTTCATCCATTCTATTATTCAGGCCTCAGTCAGGCTCTCGCACCGAGCCACTTTGACCCTGTACATATTCAATATATGGAGACCATATCCCTCTGAAAAGATCCAACCTGTCCATTAGGACGAGCCTCAATCTTTCCAGATGGAGTGTCTCCGACATTTCTGTATTCCCCATTTTGATTGTGGGGGATGTAGGACCTTTCCAGAATTGTAATATTAATTTTTTCCCAATTATTAAACTATAATCAATAAAAATTCTTTGATTCGTTGTTATTAATTGATCTGTTTCCAGTATTCCCAGTATTATTAACTTTGAGTCAAATGTCAGGTTCATATTAACAACATTCGAAATTATCCTAAATATTTCTATCCAAAATTTTGTAATTTTTACACAATTTGTAAATGTGTCAGATTTGCTTCTAAGTGTTGACATTTATCACATATGGCAGATACACGGACCACAGTTTAAGAATAAGGAGTAAGCCATTTAGAACGGAGACAAGGAAACACTTTTTCTCACAGAGAGTGGTGAGTCTATGGAATTATTTGCCTCAGAGGGCGGTGGAGGCAGGTTCTCTGGATTCTTTCAAGAGAGAGCTAGATAGGGATCTTAAAATAGCAAAATCAAGGGATATGGGGAGAAGGCAGGAACGGGGTACTGATTGGGGATCATCAGCCATGATCACATTGAATGGCGGTGCTGGCTCGAAGGGTCAAATGGCCTACTCCTGCACCTATTGTCTAGTGTCTATTGTCTATTTCCAGCATATGATATCCCTTACTATCAGCAGTCTCCAGTTCTAACTAACCCTCATGTTCACTGTGTGGTGCTCCTTCACAAAAGAGAATGAAAAATAATTGTTCCTCTCATGATTTTATCTACCTCTCTAAGATTGCCCCTCATCCTCCTGCGCTGGGTGGGAGGGAATCTCATTGAAACATTGACATGAAAGGCCATTATAGAGTGGATGTGGAGAGGAGGTTTCCAGTAGTTGGAGAGTCTAGGACGAGAGAGCACAGCCTCAGAATAAAAGGACGCACCATTAGAAAGGAGAGGAGGAGAGAATTCCTCAGCCAGAGGGTGGTGAATCTGTATAATTCATTGTCACCGATGGCTGTGGAGGCCAAGTCATTGGATATTTTTATGTCAGGGATTGATATGTTCTTGATTAGAAAGTGGGTCAAAGATTACGGGGAGAAGGCAGGAGAATGCCGTTGAAAGGGAAAATTAGATCTGCCACGATCGAATGTCAGACTCGATGAGTCGAATGGCCTAATTCTGCTCCTGGTCTTATGGTCTAACATTCAGTTCCTATTAACAACATAGATTCAAGTGCTTTTGTTAGATAATGTGAAATAGAGTGCATTTACACCTCCGTGTTCTGACTGGAAGGAGTCCGACACTTAAAGGTTCATCACCACACTCAGCTTGGCAGTCACTTGTCATATGATAGCAATGTTACAAAATTTTGAGATTTTAAAAATCAAGTCTGCAATTTAACCCATCAGATAAAGCATAAAAATAAGTTTAATTTGACACCTAATTCACTTTCATATCTTCAGCATTAAAAAAGTTATGGCCATTTTCATACTTGGAAATTAGCATCTTGTTCCCTATTGCTTTTCCATTTACTTAACTCAAAAGCTGTAATTGTGGACAGTCAAAAACCCATAACTTTCTTAAAAATTAAGAGCACTGAATGACATTTTCAGTTATTATAGATTGAAGCATTCTGAAACAAATATGAAACAATCTTACTTGGATGACTTGAAATTAAAGCATATAATTAGTTAGTTACCTAATTGTAGCTAATTACAAAATTCAATTACTAGATCTAAACATCTATCCATTTCTTAAGAAAAGGTTAACATTTTTAAATAGCCTGTGTCCAAATAACATTCACACAAGAATTCACATGATTTTTAAATCTCATTGTCATGAATTTATAGGCCAAATGGAAGGAATTTAATGTTTAATTCCCGTAAATTAATGGAAATTTGAATTATCATGTGAGTGGGTTTTTTGTGGAACGCGATCGATTGGAACATTGCGGTTGCGGTGAATTTGAACCCCATATCGGCAGGAAAAACACTGCAGGTTCATATGGGGCCAAAATCAAATTTTTGCCAATTAAATTTGGATTAAAGTAATCCTAAAAAGCAAGTTTATATGTAAAATAAACGACTTATATTATGTTTTGTCCCCTACGTGAGATCCGTCCCGTTGTAGGCGTTGAGGACGTTAGAAGTAGCTTTTTTATTTTACTCCAGCAATTAAATTGTCCCGCGATTTGTTTTAAAACCTTCTGAGAACGGAAGTCGGAACGATTTTTCTGGATCAGCTTAGCAGCCCGAGGAAATCCATCGCGGACAGGCAGGAGAACACGGCATTTTAATCCCGCCCTCCCCTCCCCTCAAAGGCGCCAAAGTCGCGCACACGGCCAGTGGCAGAACTGCAGCGCCGCTAAAGATAACTTACAATATTGTACACACGATGTATTGTACATCGCTACATAAGATTGTCCACCTGCCCTGTCCTTAGAGTTGGCAGTTATTAGATTACAGTGATAACGGCTTTACAAAAGTGCACAGTCGATGCCACTTTTGTCCTTGAGAGACACCGGCAATGCCCACACAACTGACACCACTGAACCTAATTCCATGTCCAACTCACTGAAGTGGAGCATGAACCTGCTTACTCAGATGTGAGATCCTCTCACTGAGTCAAAGCTGCCAACTATGGTTATACTTAGCTGGAGAGCAGCTAGGTGTGAATGTTTTTGTTCAGCTTTTAATCAAATGTTTTTAAATCTAAAATCCTGTCGAGGAACTTCACTCCTTCTGCTAAATTCTCATCTTTCTCGCTTCACTATGTGCCAGATGGCAGTGAATTGGGAACAGGAAGAAAATGATTATATTAAATGTTCCCAATAAAACCTCTCAAAAAAAAATCTAAAATATAATTTGGTGCCTTTTAATTAATACATAAACATGCATGATACTAAAAATGTGCTTCAAATGTTTACATCTTGTGAATGTATTGTGACACAATCGTTCAAATTTTAATTTCTATAGTTTATTTCAATGAGGGCTGCTTCAAGACTTTTTCCGGTAAAAGTCGATGATTGAAATTGTTATTACTCAAATTATGTCTTCTTTTTTTCTGAAAACTCTTTCACATGGCATTGGTGGCAAGAGCTCTATTTTTAATTGCTTTGCAGGGAACAACACAGAAAGCTTGTGTTAAGGGTCACGCAAAATTATAGTGAGGCTTCATGATAACGTGCAATTTAGAATCCATTTAATATGAAGAGGATTTCAGTATTGCTTGGCAGCTGCCGCATTTGGTTCTGCACACAAGTACGTAAAACATTGACTTTAAGAACAAAAAGTACATAACATAACTATAATTCGTCTTTACCACTGAATTTCCTTTCTACCTTAACCCATTAACTGGGCTGGTAAATACGTACATTCTACCTGACAGTCACATGCACTTAAGCACTCCAAAGGATTATGCTATGGATTTCTGAATTGTGCCAGTTTGAGTTACAGATTATCCTGGTGGCATTCCTCCATGGCTCTACACGTTGACGTGCCCACACACTGTGCAGCAAAGTGGGAAGCAGCCATGTTTTCTGCCTACGATTCCGCCCACATAGAGAGTTACCAGTCTCAGATAGACTGCATAGTGGGAGGTGAAAACACACACAATTCTTCTTCAGAGAGAAGGGATGGAAATGCAGAATAAATGCTTATACAAGAAGGTGCAACCTAAGCATCGAAATCTGCACGTGCAGCACCTTCTTTAGGAACTAAAAAATGTCTTGTTTCATGAAAGCCAAACAATGTTATCTTAAGCACAAGTCTCCTCTGTATATATCTTCACTCATGGCACAATGTACAGCCACGAGTCTCAGGTTTAAATTTTGGCTCCACTCTGCCAGCACCTGTGCCTGTTCCAAAATAGAATCTAATTCTTGGCCCTCTCATCTCGACAATGACTGCAGTTGGATGACCCCATACTCCTCCTTCCTGGTGCGAAAAACAAACTGCTGGAGGGACTCAATGGGTCAGGCAGCATCGGTGGAAGGACATAGAACATGTCCAGCACAAGAACAGGCCTTTCAGCCCACAACGTACTGAATATGATGCCAAGACCAGCTCTTAAACACTTGCATGTAATCAATAGCCTTCCATTTCCTGCATATCCTTATGCCAATCCATCAATCTCTTATGTGCCACTATCGTATCTGCATCAACCACCATCCATGATCCAGCATGTTCCAGGCACTTACCACCGTTTGTGTAAAATAACGTGCCCCACACATCTCCTTTAAACTTTGATAGTCACAAAAACCTGGAATAACTCAGCGGGTCAGGCAGCGTCTCTGGAGAAATTGAATAGGTGACGTTTTGGGTCGAAACCCTTCTTCAGAGAGTCATGAGCTCTCATTAACTTTGCTCCTCTCACTTTTAAGCTGTACCCGCTAGTATTTGATTTTTCCATTCTGGGGAAAAAGGTTCTAATTGTCTACTCTATCTACTCCTCTCATAATTGTATATACTTCTATCAGATCTCCCAGCAATCTCCGGAGAAAACCCTACAAGTATGTTCAACCTCTCCCTGTAGTTAATTTTTAGTTTAGTTTAGAGATACAGCGCGGGAACAGGCCCTTCCACCCACTGAGTCCGCACTGACCAGCGATCCCCGCACACTAACACTACCCTACACACACTAGGGACAATTTTACATTCATACCAAACCAATTAACCTACAAACCTGTACAGCTTTGGAATATGGAAGGAAACCAAAGATCTCAGAGTAAACCCAGGTAGAGGCAGGAAAGTAATCGGTGGAACTAAGGTGAGGATTGGGAAGATGGGCAGATGGAGTCAAGTAAGGGAGACGGAGGGGTGAAGTTGGGAGACATTGGCTGCTGGGTAATCGCTAGGGCAGGTAATGTGAGATTAAAAAAGACAGATTGAGCCAGGTGGGGGATAAGAGGGGGTGGAGGTAATGACAGGGGTTGGAAAGTGATGTTGAGACACCAGATACTGGAATCTGATAAGGAAGGTCGATGATAAGTATCATTCAGACAAAGGAGATATGATGGGCAGAAAGTACTAGTTGGGAAAGGGGATAGTGAACACAGCAGGCAAAGCAGGTAGGTGATAGGCAAGTGGAACCATTTGGGGGAGAGGAACAAAACTGGGTGCCGATGTGTGGCTGGAAGGACTTGGGTGATCAGAAGGAGAGAGAAAGAATCATGGCAGGAGTGGATTATCTGAGATCGGAAAATTCAATGTTCATACCATTGGGTTGCATACGAGTTATCGTTCTTCTAGTTTGCATTTGCCCTCATGCTGGCAGTGGAGAAGGACGATGACAGACAGATCAGTGTGGGAATGGGAAAGGAAGTTGAAATGTAACCGTGAGCTCAAAATGGCCACTGTGGCAGTCAGCTGTCGGCACCATCTACGGGCGAGGATAAGGATCTAGATTCAGGCTCACTGTCAGTCATATAGCACATACTATACGCCTGTACTATTTACACTGCAGGCTTCAAAAAGCTTTTAATACAACATTTTTTACAGGCAAAGTTGATTTGACTTTCAATAGAGTTGATGGAGTTGTAGGGTGAGGAATAGATTGGAGGTATGGGGCATGATGTTAAATGGGATAGCTCGAGAAAATAAACGGCGGTATTGTCATCACAATTATCCCATGTCACTTATACCTGGTGCAGGCTATGCACGACATTGATCTTACCTGCCCCTTAGTATTATTTAAATTGAGAAATGAATTATGATGCAACTGTAATGGAATAGTAATTATCTATACTGGAATTATAGACGTTTACAGAGCAGGAGGAGCTATGCCATGCCAGCCAAAAATGCTTCTGTGTAACCCCACGTACAAGCCTTTTGGTGTCTACAGGGTATGGCTGCACGGTGGCACAGGGGCAGAGCTGCTGCCTTACAGCGTCAGAGACCCAGGTTTGATCCTGACCACGGGAGCTGTCAGTATCGAGTTTCTTTGTTCTCCCTGTGACCATGTGTGTTTCCTCTCACACTCCAAAGATATACAGGTTTTATTTAAATTATTTTTTAAATATATTAAAATAGTATTTACAACACAATAAAACAAAACAGAATCCACCACCATAGTACAAGACAAAACAAATATACTACTAAGCAACTATATTACAGTCCTCGTCCAGGATACCTTCAACCCCCCTCGGTGCCCAACGGTCCCGGAAATCCCCCAGGGTGCCCGTGGACAGCACGCAGTCCCTTTCTAGTACCACCCGGGCATGGACGAACCCCGGAAAAGGGGCAGTCTGCTGGCTCGGGCAGAGCCCTCTTCCACCTGGCGCCAAGACTCGCGGATGGCCAGCTTTGTCAGGCCCAGGAGCAACCCTACCAGGACATCTTCGTCCCAACCCTCTCCCCAAAGATGTACAGGTTTGTAGGTTAATTAGCTTTTGTAAAATTGTAAATTGTCGCTAGTGTGTAGGATAGTGCTGGTGTACGGGGTTCATTGGTCAGCATCACTCTGTGGGCTGAAAGGGATGTTTCCTCGCTGTATTTCTAAGCTAAACAAAAGTACTCATCCAGGTACTACTACACGTGGCTCTAACTCCTTTCAGACAGTGAATTCCAGACAACCACCACTTGTTGGGTGAAACAATCTTTATATTAATTCTTTGTGGATCAGAACCCAGGATCCACATTTGTTTGGCGGTGAACACAGGAAACCATTATTCATCACTTCAGAACAATGCTTGCCCGCATCCCAGGACCATTTGCTGCCATTTCACTTCCTTGTCCACCATGCTAGAAGCTATTTACCTTGAATCTTTACAATAAGCAATGGAAAACACCACCAGCAGATCAAGATTTCTCTTCGAAACCAATGACACAGGGTCACTTCAGACATCCAGCCCAATTACCTCAAGAGCATTTAATTCATTATTTCAATATTTCTGATTTAATACTGCAAAACTATTATTTCTCATCAATAAGAAAGGAAAGTCTGCATTCAGTTGTAATCATTTAAAAAATACATTCCACATCGACTATTTTTCTTTGAGAAATCAATTAACCTTTCCGCAATGTTCCAAATACATTACTTTCATTGCATTCTCTGACATTCTGTTCCATTTCATATTCAAAACTTCTGTAAACAACTCTAATTGGTGTCTAATTGGAGACACAAGGAGCTGCAGATGCTGGAATCTTGCACAGAACACAAAGTGGTGGAGTCAGGTAACAACTTGGGAGGACATAGTTAGGCAAGATTTGGATTTGGAATCCAAAGGGTGGCATAGTGGTGCAGCAGTAGAGCTAAAGTCAAGGTCAAAGTCAGAAGAGTTTATTGTCATGTGTCCCTGACAGGATGATGACATTCTTTCTTTGCATAGCACAACAGAACATAGTAGGCATTGACCACAATTATATACTTAAATACACACGTTAATTAATAAATTAATAAATTGCAAATAACAGATGGTGGGGTATTAATGTTCAGGGTTTTGTCCGAGCCAGGTTTAATAGCCTGGTTAACAGCGCCAGAGATCCGGGTTCCATCCTGACTACGGGTGCTGTCAGTACGGTATTTGTACGTTCTCCCCGTGACCTGCATGAGTTTTCTCCAAAATCTTCAGTTTCCTCCCACACTTCAAAAATGCACAGGTTTGTAGGTTAATTGGCTTGGTGGAAATGTAAAATTGTCCCCAGTGAGTGTAGGGTTGTTTAATGTGCGGGGATGGCTGGTCGGTGCGGACTCGGTGGGCCGACGGGCCTGTTTCCTCGCTGTATCTCTAAATTAAACTAAATTGGCCTGCAATGCCTATCGAGAATACTCCTACTGCTCTTTGCCTTTGCATGCTGAGACCCCTATTAATCTATTCCATTTACTCAACAGTGTTTTTCACATTGATTCAGTACTTTCAGCACTCTGCAGCTCTTCAAAATGACTGCTGTCATTACTCCAAATCACAACAATGCATTGTGTAAAAAGAAATCCACTCATCTCCCCACTGGTTCTTTTGCCTATTAGTTGCTGACAATGTTCCCTCATTTACCGTGTAAATACCCTTGATAATTTGTAATATCAGTTTGCACTTGAAGTTGCTGCCACCTAAATGGGTATTGACCATGAGCTGGAAAGTGGGATTAGGTTAGTTCTTCCTTGATCAGGCAGGACACAATGGGTTAAATCTTTAGTCAGAGGGTGGTGAATCTGTGGAATTCATTGCCACCAGCCACTGTGGAGGCCGTTAATGGATACCTTAAGGTGGAGATTGGCAGATTATTGATTAGTTAGGGTGTCAAGGATTATGGGGAGAAGAGAGGAGAATGGGGTTGAGAGGGAAAGTTAGATCAGCCATTATTGAATGACGGAGTAGACCTGATGTGCCAAATGGCCTAATTCTGTTCCTAGAACTTATGAACATGAAATGACTCTGGGCTGTCAATTCTTTTCATGTGACTATTATATTATTGTATTATATCCAAAACCATGGACACTCGGGAAAGCCCCAAAGTGCTGGAGGAATTCAGCGGGTTAGGTAACATCCCTGGAAAACATGGATAGGTGTCTTTTCGGGTCACAAACCTTCTTCAGGCATGTTTGGTCTATCAGTTTGAATATCAATTTGAAAGAGCGTCTTGACCAAGTTGGGCAGGAAGCCAGAGGATTGGGTAACTTTTAAAGAGCAACAGAAGATATCTAAAAAGGCAATACAGGGAGAAAAGATGCGGTATGAAAGTAAGCTAGCCAAGAATATAAAGGAGGATAGTAAAAGCTTCTTTAGGTATGTGAAGAAGAAAAAAACTAGTTAAGGCCAAAGTTGGATCCTTGAAGACTAAAAAGGGTGGATTTATTGTGGGGAACAAGGAAATGGCAGATGAGTTGAACACTTGCTTTGGATATGTCTTCATTTGGGGAGACACAAACAATCTCCCAGGTGTACTAGTGGCCAGAGGACATAGGGTTACGGAGGAACTGATGGAAATTCACATTAGGCAGGAAATGGTGTTGGTTAGACTGATGGGACTGAAGGCTGATAAATCTCCTGGGCCTGATGGTCTGCATCCCAGGGTACTTAAGGAAGTGGCTCTAGAAATTGTGGATGCATTGGTGATCATTTTTGAATGTTCTATATATTCAGGACCAGTTCCTGTGGATTGAAGGGTAGCTAATGTTATCCCACTATTTAAGAAGGGCGGCAGGAGAAAACAGGGAATTATAGACCAGTTAACCTGACATAGGTGGTGGGGAAGATGCTGGAGTCAATAATAAAAGATTAAATAGCGGCACTTGGATAGCAGTTCCAGGACCAGTCCAAGTCAGCATGGATTTAAGAAGGGGAAATCATGCTTGACTAATCTGGCATTTTTTGTGGATGTAACCAGGACAAGGGAGAGCCAGTGAATGTAGTGTACCTGGACTTTCAGAAAGCATTTGATAAGGTCCCACATAAGAAATTAGTGGGCAAAATTAGAGCACATGAGTAGGGTGCTGACATGGATAGATAAGTGGTTGGCAGACAGGACACAAATGGTAGGAATTAACAGGTCCCTTTTAGAATGGCAGGCAGTGATTCGTGGGGTACCGCATGGCTCGGTGCTGGGACCGCAGCTATTTACAGTATATATTAATGATTTGGATGAAGGGGTTAAAAGTAACATTAGCAAATTTGCAGATGACACAAAGCTGGGTGGCAGTGTGAACTGTGAGGAGGATGCTTTGAGGATGCAGGTTGACTTGGACAGGTTGGGTGAATGGGCAGATGCATGGCAGATGCAGTTTAATGTGGATAAATGTGAGGCTATCCACTTTGGTGGCAAAAACAGGAAGGCAGATTATTATCCCAATGGTGTTAAGTTGGGAAAAGGGGAAGTACAACGGGATCTGGGGGTCCTTGTTCATCAGTCACTGAAAGTAATCATGCAGGTACAGCAGGTTGTGAAGAAAGCGAATGGCATGTTGGTCTTCATAACAAAAGCAGTTAAGTATAGGAGCAAAGAGGTCCTCCTGCATTTGTACAGGACCCTAGTGAGACCACACCTGGAGTATTGTGTGTAGTTTTGCTCTCCAAACTTGAGGAAGAGCATTCTTGCTATTAAGAGAGTGCAGCGTAGGTTCACGAGGTTAATTCCCGGGATGGCGGGACTGCCATATGTTGATAGGTTGGAGTAGCTGGGCTTGTATACTCTGAAAGTTAGAAGGATGAGAGGGAATCTTATTGAAACATATAAGATTATTAAGGGTTTGGACATGCTAGCGGCAGGAAACATGTTCCCAATGTTCGGGGAGTCCAGAATCAGGGGCTATAGTTTAAGAATAAGTAGTAAGCCATTTAGAACGGAGATGAGGAAAAACTTTTTCACACAGAGTTGTGAGTGTGTGGAATTCTCTGCCTCAGAGGGCAGTGGAGGCTGGTTCACTGGATGCTTTCAAGAGAGAGTTAGATAGAGCTCTTTGGGGTAGCGGAGTTAAGGGATATTGAGAGAAGGCAGGAACGGGGTACTGATTGTGGATAATCAGCCGTGATCACATTGAATGGTGGTGCTGGCTCGAAGGGCCGAATGGCCTACTCCTGCACCTATTGTCTATTGTCTATTATTGATTGTACTACTGGGATGCTGCTCAACCCACTAAGACGCTCCAGCATATCTTTCCTTGCTTCTACACCATGGACACTCCTCTGGCTGATCTCGACACCTCCACAGTGCTGAATGCTCCTTGTTTTTCTCTTGACTGTCAAGTGATTATGTTTGGGATCCTCGGCACACATCATCACTGTTTCCTTATCTATACCAACATTTTTCAAACTTAATATTATCAAAGGTGGCACGGCAGTAGAGTTGCTACCTTACAATGCCAGAGACCCGTGTTCGATGCTTGACTGTGGGCGCAGTCTGTACTTAGTCTCCCTGTGAAACCAGCGTGGGTTTTCTCCGAGATCGGTTTCCTCCCACACTCCAAAGACATAGAGGTTTGTAGATTAATTGGCTTGGTACAAATGTAAATTGCCCCTGGTGTGTGTATGATAGAGTTACTGTGCGGTGATCATTGGTCGGTGTGGACTCAGTGGGCCGAATGGCCTGCTTTTGCACTGTATCTCTACACTAAACTAAACTCAAAGATACAACATTGCCGCAGGCTCTCGCCCTGAACCCTGACAATTCCATTCCGGCTTTAGCTACCACTAAATCCATTGAAATCCTCCAATAGTTTGTTTTTTGCTTCATATTACAAACACTCAGATTTGTCAAGAAAGGTTAAAAAGCAATATTATATGAAATCTGAATAATATTTAAAGAACCTTAAATAAATAATATTTCTCTACAATTTTTCAAACTTTACATGGGAATGAATCATACTAAATTACAGTAAAAAGCAGGTGGGCAGCTCTATGAATTAAAAGGTAGGTCAACAAGCAAGAGAACCCGAGACATTTAAACTCATGTAGCTGTCCTGCAAAATGACATTTAAACTCATGTAGCTGTCCTGCAAAAAAATTGGTATACTCTTTTGCACTGTGGTAATGACCCTAAATTTATTAAGAATAATGTTGAACAAATTAATTTTGCCTGCTAGTAATTGAAGTCAATGGCTCTGAATATATGGATTGCCATCGGCAACTGATATTCATAAATTCATAAGTTGTAGGAGCAGAATTAGGCCATTTGGCCCATCAAGTCTACTCTGCCATGGCTGATCCATCTCTCCCTCCAAATCGCATTTTCCTGCTTTATCCCCATAACCCCGGACACCCATACAAATCAGGAATCTATCAATCTCCAACTTAAAAATATCAATTGACGGCCTCCACAGCAGTCTGTGGCAATGAATTCCACAAATTTACCACCCACTGACTAAAAAAATACCTCCTCGCCTCCATTTTAAAGATATGTCCTTTTATTCCAAGGCTATGGCTTCTGGTCCTAGACTCTCCCACTAGTGGAAACATCCTCTCCACGTCCAGGCCTTACACTATTCGGTAAGTTTCAATGAGGTTTCCCCCATCATCCTTCTAAACTCATATTCACATTTAATATTAGCAACTAAAAATCAAAATACATTTTTCCCCAACAATATTATTTTTTGGAATTTTCCCCTTTCCTTACCCCTGCACCAGCACAATGCATGTTGGTGTTTGGGGTGGGTCGGAGGAGATTATGCCGGTTGGCAAGTGAAACTATAGCACAAATGCTGCTTACGCAGTCCACACCCATATTGAGAGGCAAGAGTAGAATCCCTGAGGGAATTCCCTCAGCTATTCTACCACACATCCACCAAAACACCGCTTGCTAATATTTGTATCAGATGTTTTGCGACTGAATAAAACCGATGCCTATGTTAGTTAAGCTCCCCAGTCTTCATCCCTCACATCACCAAAACATCGAAACATAGAAAATAGGTGCAACAGTAAGCCATTCGGCCCTTCATGGCTGATCATCCAACTCAGTATCCTGTACCTGCCTTCTCTCCATACCCCCTGATCCCTCTAGCCACAAGGGCCACATCTAACTCCCTCTTAAATATAGCCAATGAACTGGCCTCAACTACTTTCTGTGGCAGAGAATTCCACAGATTTACCACTCTCTGTGTGATTTTTTTTTCTCATCTCAGTCCTAAAAGACTTCCCCCTTATTCTGGACTTCTGTGACCTCTTGTTCTGGACTTCCCCAACATCGGGAACAATCTTCTTGCATCTAGCCTGTCCAACCCCTTAAGAATTTTGTAAGTTTCTATAAGATCCCCCCTCAATCTTCTAAGTTCTAGCGAGGTCAAGCCGAGTCTATCCAGTCTTTCTTCATATGAAAGTCCTGCCATCCCAGGAATCTGGTGAACCATCTCTGTACTCCCTCTATGGCAAGAATGTCTTTCCTCAGATTAGGAGACCAAAACTGTACGCAATACTCCAGGTGTGGTCTCACCAAGGCCCTGTACAACTGCAGTAGAAACTCCCTGCTCCTATACTGAAATCCTTTTGCTATGAATGCTAACATACCATTCACTTTCTTCACTGCCTGGTGCACCTGTGTGCCTACTTTCAATGACCGGTGTACCATGACACCCAGGTCTTGTTGCATCTCCCCTTTTCCTAATCGGTCACCATTCAGATAATAGTCTACTTTCCTGTCCTTGCCACCAAAGTGGATAACCACACATTTACTGCATCTGCCATGCATTTGTCCACTCACCCAACCTATCCAAGTCACCTTGCAGCCTCCTAGCATCCTCCTCACAGCTAACACTGCCCCCAGCTTCGTGTCATCCGCAAACTTGGAGATGTTGCATTCAATTCCCTCGTCCAAATCATTAATATATATTGTAAATAGCTGGGGTCCCAGCACTGAGCCTTGCGGTACCCCACTAGTCACGGCCTGCCATTCTGAAAAGGACCCGTTCACTCCTACTCTTTGCTTCCTGTCTGCCAGCCAGTTCTCTATCCGCATCAATACTGAACCCCCAATACCGTGTGCTTTAGGTTTGCATACGAATCTCTTATGTAGGGCCTTGTCGAAAGCCCTCTGAAAGTCCAGATATAACACATCCACTGGTTCTCCCTTATCCGCTCTACTAGTTACATCCTCGAAAAATTCTATAAGATTCGTCAGACATGATTTACCTTTCATAAATCAATGCTCCATAAATATTTCACAGAGGTACAAAAACTAATATCTCTGCAAGGACTGTGTATTAACTGAACAGAAAAACAACAGGTAAAATGGCAAAAGCAAGATCTGTATCTGTTGCTGTGAAATAACAACTACCTATGGGACACCCCCTCCCTTCTCCTCTCCTCCCCACACACCCCTTCCTCTATAGGTGTTTGAAGTTTTGATTTGTTTGTCTTGTAATGCCATCAAGAAAGGCCTGAGGGGATTTTAATCCAATTCTTTTTCTACAATTGCTGCTTGACTTGCTGAGTGTTTTTAACATATCTTCTTTGTGTCAAATTTCCAACATGTGTTGGATTTTAATTTTAATTTTCATTTTGAGCTGCTGCATCTAGCGGTCAGAAGTACATGAATTAGGTCCAATTTTATTTTAATTCTTTCACAGGATTTGGACATGCTGACAGGGCGATTATTTAATGCCCATCTCTCCTTCACTATGGAGAATAAACTCTGATCCTGAATCCAGAATCCCAAGACACATGTTGATCGTGAATACATGGTATTACCATAAAGTCTGCACTAATTCAAGAAGAAGGGAATTCACCACCTTCTCAAGCCAAGTGCAGACGGCCATAAATGGATGCCAAAATTATAATGTTTCTCATCGCATGAATGATCACCTTCACTTTTCCTTATGTTATTTGATTACTTTGTCTTTCTCTTCTGATCACAGCAATGGTTTAATCAGGAACCATGAAGAATCCACCACAGGAACCCTTTGTTGAGCTGTCTTGGCACTGGGCCCTTGCAACAAGAATTCTGCTGGAGGTACACCAACTGCACCGCAAGAACTTGTCAGAAATTATTTTAAATGATTTTCAATGCATTGCAAGCATGTTACCATGCTTACCAAGTAATTGTTCCATCACAGGAAGAATGCGAGGCTTTGGAGAGGGTGCAGAAAAGGTTTACCAGAATGCTTCTCTGAAATGTCGGAGGTTGAGGGGAGACCAGATGGAAGTATGTCACATTTATGAAAGACATACTGTCGATAGAGCAGACAGCCTGATCATTTTTCCCAGTGTGGAAATGTCAAGGACTAGAGGGCAAAGCTTTAACATGATTGGGTAATGTTCAAAAGAGATATGCGGGCTGTAGTGGCTGCCTAGAATGTGATTCCACGTGTGGTGGTGAAGGTAGATATGATTGTGCCATTTAAGAGGCTTTCAGATAGGCAGGGGAATGGCAGGGTATACATCACCTGCAGGCAAACAGTATTAGTTTAACTTGGCATCATGTTTGGCAGAAACATTGTGGACCGAAATGCCTGTTCCTGTGCTGTACTATTCCATGTTCTACACTGCGTAAAAACAAAACCTCGCTGAAGCCTTCAGATGCCTGATAATGCAGAAGTAAATATTCCGCTTACACTCTATAATGATGAGAATGATAGTGGGAGGAATATGATATGACTGATATAAAAACACTGCAGTTCATTTTTGTTAGCAACACTTGCAGATATTCACAAAGTATTCAATATATTGTACCCATGGTGATAGAAAACACTGAAAATTGATGTCACTCTTCACAGAAGAATTTGAACAACCAAAATTCATAAATTTTGGCAAACAATAAGAATAACTGAAACTAAATTAAAAGCTGAAAATTGAAAGCCTTATTTAATGTTACTACAAAATATGACTGAAAAAGCAGCAGTATTTACAACTTAGACACAAAAAGCTGGGGTTACTCAGTGGGTTTGGCAGCATCCCTGGAGAAAAGGAATAGGTGACATTTCAGGTCGAGACCCTTCTTCTCGATCCAAAAGGTCACCTATTCCTTTTCTCTACAGATGCTGACTGACCCGCTGAGTTACTCCAGCTTTTTGCGTCTATCTTCAGTTTAAATCAGCATCTGCAATTACTTCCTACACAGTATTTATGACATTCTGCACAGTAATGTAAAGTTTCATGATAAAAGACCAATAGACACTGATTCGGCAGTTTTATCTGTCTATTGGGGGTACACAAAAGACTGGAGAAACCCAGCGGGTGCAGCAGCATCTAAGGAGCGAAGTGGCGTTTCGGGTCAAGACCCTTCTTCAGCGAGCGGCAGCCTCGCAGGCAGCGTGTTCGTCCTTTCGACTTTTTTTGTTTTTTAGTATATCTAAATGTATGTTTTAGCGTGGAAGGTGGTGGTGGGAGACCAGCCCAGATCTTCAGCAGTAGGTGTGGCGCGGACTTTAACATTGCGGACCAGAGCGATCCCTTGCCGGGGGTCACCAGAAGAAGTGCTGCGGCCACATCATGAAGCCATGGTCCGCGGGCGCGGCGTGGACTTTCCAACGCGGAGCCAAGGATCCCTTGCTGGATATCGCCAAAAGAAGTGCTCTGACCGCCAGCCTGCAGCCTATGTGTTCGTGAAGCCGCGGTCTCCGGTAAGAAAGTGGCCGATTCGGGAACTTCAAGCTGCGGAGTTTGTGTTCCGATCCATCCCGACGTCGGAGTTTCTATCATCCCGACGAGAGGGAGTACATCGGGCCGTCCATAGCGGCGACTACGGAGGGTTCATGGCGGGCGAACAAAGGAGGAAGATTGACTGAATGTTATTGCCTTCCATCACAGTGAAGAATGTTGATTCCACTGTGGTGGATGTTTATGTTAAATTCTATTGTGTATTGTGTTCTTTTTTATTGTACGGCTGCATGGCAACTCAAATTTCACTGTACCGTAATTGGTGCATGTGACAATAAATGTGAACTTGAACTTGGACTTTAGAAAGTGCATTAATACCACAAAGACCCTACAGATGAGTTACTTTAGTAATCTCAGGGGTGTTAGATATGTGGGAGATGAGTTTGTGTGACAATGGCAAATAGACCAAGGACGACTGAGGTTTATTTAAAATTATTCTGTGTCACGCATACCAGTTGAGACAGACAGCATTGCATAATTAAAAGATAATTAGATAAATATACGAAGCAGTGTAAGTTATGAAAAGCTATGGTGCAAGAGTGGGGAAGTTGGATTAGTTTTAAATGACTGGCAAAGAGCTGCACTGACACGAGGTCAAATGATCTCTTTCATATGTCAACCTCTTGTGCTTTATCCACATTTATTTACTTTGACCAGAGAAACATGGTCTCAGAATTAAATATATTGACTTGCATATGAATTAGAATTGGTTCTGATTCAGGGTTATTGGCTTGAAACGGGAACTTTATTTCTCTCTTCGTATGCGCTGCCTGACTTGCCGAGTATTTCCAGCATCATTTCAGATTTCCAGCACCTGCACTGTTTTGCTTTTAGAGTGTATGAATTTGTCTTAGAATTTTGGATGATGGGACGATTAATTTTTAAGATCATGTTTTTCAATTGAATGAAACGTGTTAATGAACTTTTACTGACCTGAAACATTAACTGTTTTTCTTCTTCCACAGACGATGGCAGACCAATTGGGCATATCCAGCACTTGATGTTTTTTATTTGAGTGAAATAGATTTCATTTGTGCCATCAGGAATATATGGCTGAGGTATATTATGAAATAGCAAATAAAGATTTGCTTTATGGTTTGAAACATAGCATGCATATTCAGAGGTACGAAACAGAAGTTTATTAGAGAACAACCTTCGTATTGTTTTGGTGCTATTTTGGGTCAGGGATACATTCAGTAGTATTGAAAAAGATAAGCATAAACTTGAAGTGACATTGGATAATCAGTATGATCAATTCATTGGAGAGGGTCAGCAGTGTGAAGTTCTTGGGACTTCACCTGGCGGACGACCTGACCTCTACGACCAACACCACAGCAGTCATCAAAAGAGCACAGCAGCGGCTCTACCCTCTCCGGAGACTAAGGAAAGCAGGTCTCCCTACTGTTCACCAAACGACCTTCTACAGGGGCACCATCGAGAGTATATTGACCTACGGCATCATATCCTGGTTTGGGAGCTGCAAGGCTTATGAAGAAAAACAACAACATGATAGTGAAGACAGCCAGTAGGATCATCGGTGCTCCACTCCCTTTCCTGTTTGAGATCTATCAGAAGCGTAGCATCCGTAAAGCCATCTCCATTATTAAGGACCCACATCACCCATCACGTAATATCTTCTCCATTCTTCCATCTGGGAAGAGGTACAGGAGCATCAGCTGCAAAACCAGCAGGATGCTACACAGCTTCTTCCCACAGGCAATAAGACTGGTTAACGGACTGTGTTCCCTGCCCATACATCATACACCAACACATCTAACCTCGCCCATACTTTGACAGCTAGGCACCTGTCAAAGCATGCTACTTTTCGGTCTGAATGTCTGTTTCTAGTTCAAATTTTAGGCCTACTTTTAGACATGTTCATTTTAATTTTTTAAAGTTGTATGTATTTATTCTGTTTTTATTAATTGCGCTGATGGGAACTGATTGAGAAACAATTTTTTGTTTCTTCTGTGTATGTAAGTACTCAGTTAAAATGACATTAAAGTAAATACTGAATACTGAATTACATTCCTTCGTTTTCCTGGTCCTTTACAAGACAAATAGTCTGAGTCTGAGTCTACTAATTACACTTTCTGAAAGACACAAACTAATTTCCTTTTGTAATAAAAAGGAACTACAGATTCATTCCAAAGATAAACACACAATGCTGGAGTAACATAACGGGTCAGGCAGCATCTCTGGAGAAAATGAACTAAATAATTAGTTATTTAGTCAGAGGGTAGTGAATCTGTGGAATTCGTTGCCACAGAATGCTGTGGAAGCCAATGGATATTTTTAAGGCAGAGATAGATAGATTCTTGATTAGTATGGATGTCAGTGGTCATGGGAAGAAGGTAGGAGAATGAGGTTGAAGGGATAGATCAGCCATAATCGAATGGCGGAGTAGACTTGATGGGCCGAATGGCCTAACTCTGTTCCTACAACTTATGAATTTATGAACTTGTGAATGAGTGACGTTTCAGACTCATTTCCTTTTGTCCTTTGGTATGCTAATTGATACCTAACAAGAGTTCGCGTTTGTGCTATTTTATTTTTCCAAGTCACTGTGCTTGTGTCACTGCGAAATAGTATCCATGATAGTTTAATCCATGATAGCCAAGAGGTCAATTTTACTTCGGAGCCACGTGAGTGACTACGTGAAGAAGGCCGTCAGCCCGCATGTGCGTCATTACGTTGACTCGCTTTGTGCAACGAGCCAACTGGCGGTAGCGTTGCTCTGCCCAGCGGTAAGTTAAACCTGAAGGTAAGTTTTCACCTTATTCTCAAGTATTGTTTTTTCTTTTCTGCAGGAATCTCTGTACAGAGATATACCTGCTGGACTAATTGGGGCGATGTCCAGACGGGCCGTGAAACCAGTCATGGACCGCAGGGAATCGCGGTCTCAGACCAGGGATACCGGGACCAGGGGGAACCGGCTACAGAGACCGCGGAAGTGCGGGTAGCCGGCTGCCGTCGGAATCGTTACCCAAGTCACTGACAAGCAGGCAAGGTCTGTGAAGCCAGGCCAGGAGGGTGTCCCCCCCCCCCCCCAACATACAGGGGTCAGCTGTTTCCAGACTGCTGTGGTTCCACAGGAAGGGGGTAAAACCAACAGCAAGTCGGGTAGGCCTGTGAAAGTCAGGCGAGGAGGGACCCCTCCAACATATAGCGGTCAGCCGCTTCCAGACCACTGTGGGTCCCCAGAAAGGGGGTAAAACCAAAAGTAAGACGGTCAGGCCTGTGGACTAGGGGAGTCAGGCCTGGAGGGTTCCCCTCCTTCAATGGGTAGCGTCTGCGGACGTCTAAACACACTTGGAGCTCCTGATGGAGAGGTTGCTCCACAATGATACTCCAAAGGAGGGAGTTATCAGCGCGGGTCTCCTCGGGGGCCCACAGCAGCGGCACCTGTTTCAGGGCTGCACAATGTCTCCCTCTCTGAGGAGGGAAGCATTCAGGGTCAGTTCCTGTCTGACTCAGAGCAAAAAACCTGATATAGGTCTGTAGGAGGGGCCATGTCAGCGCGGGTATCCTCAGGGGCCTGCGGCAGCACCTGTTTTCAGGGCTGCCTACGGATCTCCCTCTCTGTGGAGGGGAGTGCAAGTGGTCAGTGTGTAACTGACTTCAAAATTGAAAGTATGTCCGTGGAACATACTGGAGCACATGCATACGGCTTCAAGAGATACTCGCAAACGAAGGTGTTGCTGCCGGAAGAGTTGGTCTTCAGCTGTTGGCAGAATACCCGGAAGAGGCAGGAGTTCCCTCACGCTACAAGTGCCGGCAGTGAACAGCGTTATCAGGGTGACATCGGAGGGCATGAAATCCAGGAAATGAAACCAGCCACCGAATTCTCCAGGTAAGATTTATCCCAAAGGTAAGACCAGGATGAGGAAGCAAAAAGCTGTCGGACTAATCAAGGTACCGACGACGAGCAAAGCTTCATCGGTAGGCGACGACACACCCCACGCCTCCATCGGGGGTAAGCGGTTCACTGAAGCCGGTGGCAGCTTGAAAGCTGGGCACGGAAATATGGCCAGAGTTTCGAGGTAGGCTCAGTACGATGAGGTTTTCAGACCAAGGCCCAAGCCGGTCTCAGGGAAAATATGGAATCCACGCACCCAACCAGTCCTACTCCCCAATCAAGGAGGGGAACAATAATCCGCATCAGCGGCCTTTGGGCTTACCATAAGACCACCGGTAGCCATGGAGGTAGGTGGGACTGGTTCTTCCGAAACATGTGGGTTGCGGATCATTTACATGTTGGTAATATTTACCCTTGTGTTTTTGTACAAGTGACAATGATAACATGAGATTCAGATCTGTTTTAAAAAACTGCTGATAACATGTGATTACTTTATACTGCACAACATACATAGGTTCCAAGCAGGCTTGGAATTGGGGCCAGAGTTGTCTTTCGATGCAGGCCCAGTATTATGGCCAGGACTGCCTTTCAGGACAGGGTGAAAGATAGTGGATATCACTTATCCAGATTTAACTCATATGTGCAGTATAGACTTTCAGAATAGGAAACTTTGTTACTATCTAACAATTGATTTCTATAGGAGCTATATGGCAAGCATCAATCTCAAAGATGCATGCTATTCAGTTCCCATTCACAGGGATCACCGGAGATATTTGAAATTTATCTGGATGGGTCAAGGATAACATTTAAAGCATTGCAAAATGGGCTAACTTCAGCTCCCAGGTGTATTTACCAAATTACTAAAACCGGTGCTTGGGCTGCTCAGAGCTCAAGAACATTTGTTATCACCTATCTGGATGATGTTTTAAATGCTGTGTTTTACTAAAATTAACTGTTGCCGCCCCAAACTATATTTGAGAAATTGGGGTTCCTCATCCATCTAGTTAAATTTGATACCAATCAGAACTATTAATTATTGGGATTTACCTTTAACTATCAACTTAACAGGAACTCCGCCCTGGGGCAAGAGATGTAATTAACAGAAGCCTGTAACAACCTCGTTGTTATGAAGCAGCCTCCTATTCATCAAGTGTATTTGGCAATATAGCAGCTGTTTCAGCAGTGCAAATAGCGCCTTTACATTATCAGAACTTACAACATGCAAAGGGTTAACCTCTCAAGTACCATATAGGTCATTATTAACAGACCTATGCTATTACCAGCTGAAGCTACCAAAGTCACAATGGTGGCAGTATTCAGCATTGCTCCAATAATTTTGGTCAGTAATCTTCAGTAATTACAAACCGATGCTAGTGCTCAAAGATGAGTAATTACGAATGCCACCTCCAGTTACGGAGGCGGATGCGTTTTGCATGAGTTACCAATTTTTCAGTTATTGGTATCAACTATCTATAAACACTAGGTGCATTCTATAGGTTAAAGATTAAAGGTTATTGTGATAATATGCATAATCTGCATGCTCAACTCCAAGTTGATACACTATGGTGGTGGTATATGTTAGTCACATGGGTGCAATCAAGTTAAAGTATCCTGTGATATTTACCTAACCTCATTTGACGCTATTGTCTCATCACGTAAAATCAATGACAACACAGAATGGATGTTGGATCACAAAGTATTTAATGTCATTAAGGCTCGATGGAACACCGAATATCGATATGTTTACATCCAGGCTCATTCACCAGTTGCAAAATATGTGGCACATAGTGGTGAGAGATACATTATCGCCACACTGGGGAGGAATGTTCTTGCATGTCTTTCCTCCATTCTGCCTCATCAGTCGGGTCTTGCAATAAATCCAGCAAGATACTTCAGGCATTTCGAACTGCCTGACTGGCATACGCAGCCATGGTTCCCGCTAATGTTGGGAATAATATAGAACCTTATATGGTTATTCAAAACATAAAACTTTGCTGGTTCAGCCTGTGATTCAGGAAACCAGCCTCTGCATGATAAATCAATTCATTGACTTGCAGACTCTGAGACGACTTTTCCTGTGGCTCGGGTTGTCAGACCGATCCATGTGGTGCTCACTGCAGAGTGCAGGGATCGCACCAAAAGGTAGTACATTTCCTCTTCAGGAGATGGGAAGCGTTTTTGTTTGAATACACATGTTACATTCTATACAGCACGGATAACTGACGTCTTAGAGTTCATTTTCAAATGGGTCTTTGACGTGTTTTTATGTTAAATCTACCTCACCAGGGGGCTCCAGCTAAATCCTTATCTTTAGCCGGCTCTCATAAGGTAGTTATCCTCATGGCACAGGTCTCAGTGCAACGGGTCCAGTCACTACATAAATTGCCACTGGACAGGATGGTTACATCTGCTATAACATAATAGTTTATGTCTTTGATTTAATTAAACAGAACAAACCAGGGCGTTAGGTCTCAAACCAGTTTTCATGGCATATCCCATGGACCTTCAGTAATGTGTGGTCACACATTTACAACTATTCGTCTAGGTCACCTAGAGCCTTAAAGGCTCCAAACTAGCAATGTTTGTTAGTTACAAAAACTTAATAAGAAGGTATTAATTCTACCCTCTCCAGGTGGTTAAAACGGTTTGGCAAATGCATGAGTCGATACTAATATTTCAACTCTCACTCCACCAGGGCTCCTACTACATCAGCTCCAAGGGTTATGTGCATTCCACTGGACCACATCCTAGCAGCTGCAGGATGGTCAAACAAACATACTTTCCCAACATTTTATAATAACCCATTGCCAAACCGGGGGTATTTGCCAACTCCATTTTAGATTCTGTTTTATAGTTTCCCCCTGGATGAGAGGGGTCACTATTATTTTTCTTTGATGATTAAAGCATCAGCATTTTAACAAACTAAGTCATGTCTGAATGCATTAATCTTTTTTTCACTCATCCATGGTCACTTCATGCAGTGTGTAACGCATGGACTCGTTTCCGGCATGAAATCACAGAGCTTTGAAATCTTCACGTAGTCACTCACGTGACTCCGAAGTAAAATAGTAAGATTAAACGAGAACTTACCAGTTTGACGTTTGATCTTTATTTTATGAGGAGTTACGATGAGTGCCCACGGCTCCCAACCCTCGTATCATAAAGGTCATCTGGTAGTTCTACTCTTCTCCAATCTTACTATGTTCAGTTCAACCATTATTATCTGTGATTTCACACCGCTGCTTTGAAGATTGACATGCATGCGGGCTGACGGCCTTCTTCACGTAATCGCTCATCGTAACTCCTCATAAAATAGAGATCAAACTTCAAACTGGTAGGTTCTTGTTTAATCTTACTATTAAAGTGAATAAACTGTCACTTCCACAGTTCAGATTTCTTGCCACATTTCCATGGATGTCTTTACCTTAAGATCGTCAAGTTCATGTTCAAGTTCGCATTTATTGTCACTTAACCAACTAAGGTACAGTGAAATTTGAGTTACCATAAAGCCATGCTAAGTGAAAAGAACACAATACACACATAAAATAAAATTTAACGTAAACATTCACCACAGTGGAATCAACATTCCATATTGTGATGGAAGGCAATAAAGTTCAGTCATCTTCCTCTTTCTTCACCGTGGTTGGGGCATTGAACCCTCCACAACTGGCGTTGCCAATGGTCCGATGTCCAGGAGGCCCTCTCATCGGGATGATCGAAACTCCAGCTACGGGACGGATTCGAACACTCGGTGGCATGGAGCTCCCGAATCTACCCAGAGACAGCGGGCTTCACGGTGTTAAAGTCCACAGGCCCCGCGGACGGAGTTCTCCTTCTGGAAAGCCTCGGCAAAGAATCCCCAGCTCTGCAATGGTAGGTTTGCCGGCCTTCAGGAAAGGCTGCACCAATCCAAGTTGTTAGGCCGGAGGGCGGGGGGGGGGCGGGGGAGATGTGAAACGGAGAAAATCGCACCTCCATCGAGGTAAGTGACTGGAAAAAGGTTTATCCCTATTCCCCCCATCCCCCCACATAAACTAACCAAGAAAAATTGAAAAATACATTTAAGGCATGCTTAGAATAATAAAAACAGAGAAGGGACACGACAGACTGTTGGCGAGGCCATTAGAGAAGATTTATTTAAATTTGATCGATTCATGCATGATTTACTGACAGCACAAAACGTCCAGTTATGGATTTCATTGTTAAGCAACAGAATACCTACTCCACACCACTGTCTGATCAACGATTCAGGGCTGGCTACTGAATGCCACCAGGCCAAATTATGAACATTTGATCTAGGAAATCAGGGGGAACTGTCTGGCTGTTATGGCCAACGCTGTGACAAATCTTTTAATGACTGAACGGAGGAAGAAAGATATTTGAAGAGCAGACAAAGCAGGATGGGAAGACAAAAATAACGACAGAAGGCAGAATTTCAAACGTAAATTGTGAAGTAACAGTGGACGTAAATCAAAGACTGTGTGTGGGTGAGAGGGTGGAGGCTGGGCATGTGAACAAGCCAGCTTGTGGTCTTTCAGAAAACCTATATTGGCCATGCACCAGATTTTCAAAATTCCAGAGGAAGAAAATTGTCCAGCTGAAATCTATTTTAATTCATTCCCCTACCCATTTCCTAGCAACAGCTTAAGAAGAAAACACTTGTGTTAGCTCTATTTAGACACAAATGTCACTTAATGCTTTGCTAAAAATTGAACACAGCCAGTGTTTTTTTTTTAAACTGAAAAACACCAAGCTAAAACACGGAAAGATTTTCTCTTTCTTCAGTCCATCGATTTTCAGCTGAATGCTTTTGCTTCCATGGCACAAATTAAATATTCAGTTCGAACAAAGAAATGTATGTTTTTTAATTGTGACTGTAACATCTTCCCGATTGTTCCCGATATTGGGGAGGTCCAGGACAAGGGGTCACAGCTTAAGGATAAGGGGGAGATCCTTTAGGACCGAGATGAAAAGGACTTTTTTCACACAGAGAATGGTGGGTCTCTGGAACTCTCTGCCACTGAGGGTAGTGGAGGCCAGTTCATTTAGATGTGGCCCTTGTGGCTAGGGGGCATCAGAGGGTATGTAGAGAATGCAGGTACGGGATACTGAGTTGGATGATCAGCCATGATCATATTGAATGGCGGTGCAGGCTCGAAGGGTCGAATGGCCCACTCTTGCACCTAATTTCTATGTTTCTATGTTTCTGAAGTCACTTCAGTTATTAGCAACAATCTAATCTGCAGTAAACTCAGGTGAACAATAAAATCAATCGATCATATTTGCATTTAACATGCATAGCACACCAGTAGATTGAGCCTGAGATTCCCCAAGAGGCATGATCTCCGTCTCAATTTTGTTGCTAGTGAAGAATAATTCCATCAAAATAAGTGGAGGGAAGAAAAACGTGTAATTGACCCATAACTTCTGCCAGTTCAAGTGTGGTTTTGAAAGAAGGCGGAGCGACTTTTTCTTGAACGGAACTTAAAGACTTTAACAGCCTAGCTCCTTACTTGTTTCTTTAGCCATCTCTCCCCTACCACATTCAAAAATCTCCATGCTTCATAGATTAAGGCTTCTTGACCAATGGTGATTTGTGCTGCTCCATCATTGACACATGTACGTGCAGCTAACCAAACTGATTTTTAAATACTTAGATTTGTCATATTTTTTACGACATCAAAAGAGGTAATTTGGCCCATCAATATGCTAGTTCTCAGAGCATGTCCATCAGTTCCACTTTCTAATTCATTTTCTTGTTGGCATATTTCCAATATGCCCATCAAGTCCATTTAAAATAGATTTGGACAGGTACATAGACAGGACAGGTTTCAAGGGATATGGGCCAAATGCAGGCAGGTGGGACTAGTGTAGATGGGGCATGGACAAATCAGCATGGATAAGTTGAGCTGAAGGGCCTGTTTCTATGCTGTGTGACTCCACAACTATGACTCCACCAAATTCTCCTGCCACCCGCTTACACTGGAGTGATTTACAATGGACAATTAACCCACCAGGAACATGTTTACTAAATGGGAGGACACAGGAGCATCGAGTACAATGGTTCATTTTCCAATGTTCTAGAGATTCAGGATCAGTTCCTGTGGATTTGTAGGGCAGCTAATGTTATCTCACTTTTTAAGAAAGGAGGGAGAGAGAAAACAGGGAAATATACACCATTTAGCCTGACATCGTTGGGGAAAATGCTGGAATCAATTATAAAAGATGAAATAGCAGCACATTTGGATAGCAGGATCGGTCCAAGTCAGCATGGATTTACAAAGGGGAAATCATTGACTAATCTTCTGGAAATTTTTGAGGATGTAACTAGGAAAATGGACAAAGAGAGCCAGTGGATGTAGTGTACCTGGGCTTTCCGAAAGCCTTTGATGAGGACCCACATAGGAAATTACTGGGCAAAATATTAACATGGTATAGGGGGTAGGGTACTGACATGGATAGAAAATTAGTTGATAGACAGGAAACAAAGAGTAGGGATTAATGGGTCCATTTCAGAATGGCAGGCAGTGATTAGTGGGGTATCGCAAGGCTCGGTGCTGGGACCGCAGCTATTTACAATATACACTAATAATTTAGATGAAGGGATTAAAGGTAACATTTGCAAATTTGCATATTACACAATGCTGGGTGGCAGTGTGAACTGAGAGGAGGATGCTATGAGGATGCAGGGTGACTTGGACAGGTTGGGTGAGTGGACAGATGCATGACAAATGCAGTTTAATATGGATAAATATGAGATTATCCACTTTGGTGGCAAGATCAGAGAAGCAGATTATTATCTGAATGGCGTCAGGTTAGGAAAAGGGGAATTACAATGATATCTGGGTATCCTTGTACATATGGCACTGAAAGTAAGCATGCAGGTACAACAGGCAGCGAAGAAAGCAAATGGCATGTTGGCTTTCAGAACAAGAGGAGTTGAATATAGGAGCAAAGAGGTCCTTCTGCAGTTGTACCAGGCCCTGGTGGGACCACACCTGGAGTATTGTGTGCAGTGTTGGTCTCCAAATTTGAGGAAGGACATTCTTGCTATTGAGGGAGTGCAGCGTAGGTTCACGAGGTTATACCCGGGATGGCTGGATTGGCATAAGTTGAAAGAATGGAGGGACTGTGAATTAGAATGATGAGAGGGGATCTTATTGAAACATATATTATTAAGGGACTGGACACGCCAGAGGCAGGAAACGTGTTCCCAATGTTGGGGGAATGCAGAACCAGGGGCCACAGTTTAAGAATAATGAGATGAGGAAAAACGTTTTCACCCTGAGAGTTGTGAATCTGTGGAATTCTCTGCCTCAGAAGGCAGTGGAGGCCAATTCTCTGGATGTTTTCAAGAGAGAGTAAGATAAAGGTCTTAAAGATAGCGGGGTCAAGGGATAGATGGGGAGAAGGTAGGAACGGGGTACTGATTGTGGATGATCAGCCATCTTCACACAGAGAGTGGTGAGTCTCTGGAACTCTCTGCCACAGAGGGTAGTTGAGGCCAGTTCATTGGCTATATTTAAGAGTGAGTTGGATGTGGCCCTTGTGGCTAAGGGGATCAGAGGGTATGGAGAGAAGGCAGGTACGGGATACTGAGTTGGATGATCAGCCATGATCATATTGAATGGCGGTGCAGGCTCGAAGGGCTGAATGGCCTACTCCTGCACCTAATTTCTATGTTTCTATGTTTCTATGATCACAGTGAATGGCGGTGCTGGCTCGAAGGGCCGAATGGCCTACTCCTTCACCTGCAGGGAGAATAGCAGGGAGAAAGTGGAATTGATGGCTTTGTGGCCAAGTTTGTGGATGATATGAAGATAGGTGGAGGGGAAGATAGTGTCGAAGAAGCAGGGAGTCTGCAGAAGGACTTGGACAGGTTGGGAGGGTGGGCAGAGAAGTGGCAGATGGAATACAGTGTAGCAAAGTGTGCCGCCATGCACTTTGGTAGTAGAAATAAAGGCATAGACCATTTTACAAATGAGGAATGGATTCAGAAATGAACACTGTCAAGCAGTGGAAGCAGAGAGGATGTTTTTCTCTTTTTGGAGAATCTGAAACCAGGCATCACAGATTTAAAATAACATGTCATTCATATAGGACCAAGATGATGGGAACTTTTATGTCTCAGATGGTTGTGAATGTTTGGAACTATCTCCCTGAAAGGGACTCAAAGCTGTCAGGGGTTACGGGGAGAAGGCAGGAGAATGGGGTTAGGAGGGAGAGATAGATCAGCCATGATTGAATGGCGGAGTAGACTTGGTGGGCTGAATGGCCTAATTCTGCTCCTATCACTTATGACATTATGACATTGAAGCAGTCTTTAAACATTTTTAAGACGGAGTTAGAAGGAGTTGATAAGCAAAGGGTGACGGTACACAGGAAGATGGAACTGTAGAGGTGACAGTCAAGTCGGTCAGATCTCACTAAATGCTGGAGAAGTTTCATATGGACGAGTGGCCTGCACCTGCCCTTATTTATCATGCTCATAAAACTGTTTCCTTTGGCAAAACTGGCAGCTGAAAGTCTTTTATTGGCTTGACACTGCTATATTGTATGGGAAATAACATGATCATCTCGGGGACCTGAACCTAACTGCAGTCTAATGACCTGAGCAGTTAAACTGCAGAGGAGGACATAAGATGAGGACATTAGGCTCAGGTCCCCTAGATACGGCAGACGAAAAGCATATACTTTAATGCCCTTCACTGTCAAATAGCATGCCAGCATGAAGCATAGCTATTTTGGCAAGGGAAACTGCTGAATTATTTTTTTAATATTATTTACAGGATATGGGTGTTGCTGGCTAGATCATAAATTACTCTAGAGTCCTAAATAGCTTTGAGCAGGTGATGGTGTGACAGCCCTCTTGAACTATTGCTGGCTTTCTGATGATGTTGGGCGGTATTGTGTCACTACAAGCGAATAGCAGAAGTAGAGTTATCAATAAAACATCCTTACTGAAGCTAGTAACTCTCAGCTCAACGGCAGTGACTGGTCCAATGACATATTAATCATACAACTTGCTGCACAAAGATATATTTTCACATATAAGCTACCAGTGGGAAGTTCTGCGATTTAGATGAAAGGTGTTTTGTTTTTCATTTCAGGGATAAAGCATGGAATCAGGCCCTTCGGCCCACCAATTCCAATGATCACCATTCACTAGTTCCATGTTATCCCACCTCCGCACCATATACACTCGGGGCAATTTACAGAAGCCAATCAACCTACAAACCTGCACGTCTTTGGAGTGTGGGAGGAAACCGGAGCACCTGGAAATAACCCACGCGGTCACAGGGAGAACGCACAAACTCCGCACTGACAGCTCCAGAGGTCAGCATTTAAAAGAGAGTTAGATAGAGCTCTTAGGGCCAGTGGAATCAAAGGTTATGGGGAGAGGGCAGGAACGGAATACTGATTGTGGATGATTAGCCATGATCACATTGAATGGCGGTGCTGGCTCGAAGGGCCGAATGGCCAACTCCTGCACCTATTGTCTATGTATTTATGCATCTAACCTGGGTCTCTAGCATTTTGAGGCATCAAATCTACCGCTGCGCCCTTTCCTGTCCGTAGTTACAGATGATAATACTAATTGATCAACATGGATGGCCAAATATAGATGTAAAGAAATTCAGATGCTGGAAGGTAGACACAAAATGCTGGAGTAACTCAGCGGGACGGGCAGAATCTCTGGAGAGAAGGAATGGGTGACGTTTGAAGTCTGAAGCAGGGTCTCGACCCGAAACATCACCCATTCCTTCTCTCCAGAGATGCTGCCTGTCCCACTGAATTACTCCAGTATTTTGCATCCACCTTCGATTTAAATCAGCATCTGCAGTTCTTTCCTACATATTCAGATGCTGGAAACTTGCATAGAGCACAAAGTACTGGAGGAACTCAACAGGTCAGGCAACATCTCTGGAGATGGATGGACAAAGATTGGTTAAGAAAACTGATGCTAGATTGGAAATTGATGTTCACACTCTGAGGTCAGGATTGAACCAGGGTCTCTGGCATTGTGAAGCAGCAGTTCTACCGCTATGTCGCTGTGCTAACCTTAAATGGCGCCCCCTAAAAGATGGAGGTAAAGTTCCAAGCAGAATGGCTTGGATGGTGGTGTTCCACTGCTCCTGCTGCCCATATTCTGCAGTAGATATCGTGGGTCTGGAAGGGGATACCTATGTGGTTGTTAAGTTTTGCAGCTCCTCTTGTAGACAGCAAACATCACTGACACAATGAATATCTAGGATGGCACACGAAGGTGCCAATTAGTCATAGAGTCATAGAGTAATACAGTGTAGAAACAGGCCCTTCGGCCCAACTCCCGCACACCGGCCAACAATGTCCCAGCTACACTGGTCCACCCTGCCTGCGCTTGGTCCATAACCCTCCAAACCCATCCTATTGATGTACCTGTCCAGCTGTTTCTTAAACGATGGGATAGTCCCAGCCTCAACTACCTCCTCTGGCAGCTTGCTCTTTACACCCCCCACCCACTGTGTGAAAAAGTTACCCCTCGGATTCCCTTTAAATCTTTTCCCCTTCACCTTGAACCTATGTCCTCTGGTCCTCGATTCCCCTACTCTGGGTAAAAGACTGCTTGTGGGGCTGCGTGAATTATGTTATATGAGCAGCACAAAAACAAGCGAGTTGACAGTGTTACATTACACTGCTGACTTCAGCTTTGTAGATGGTGCTACAGAGGTGAGTTATTCACCACAGGATATCTGACCTCTGATCTGTTCTAGAAACCACAGTATTTATGTGGCTGGTCAAGTTAAGTTGTTTGTCAATGAAGAAATCCACAATTGTGATTGTCCAGGGCACAGTAGAGGTATGTTAAGATTAGATGGTTGCACTCTCTTGTCTGGAACTTGTGTATCACAATATTACTTGTCAGTTATCAGTCCATGGATAAATACTATCCACATCTTGCTCCATGTGGCTATGAACTGCTTCATTTGTCACGGATTGTCAGTTCAGAGATAAAGAATGGAAACAGACCCTTTGATCTACAAAGCCCATGCTGACCTTCGATCACCCGTTCACATTAGTTCTGTTATCCCACTTTCTCGTCCACTCCCTACATACTAGAGGCAATCTAGAGACCTATTAATCTACAAACCCCCATGTCTTTGGGACGCGGGAGGAAACCGTAGCACCCGAATGAAACCCACGTTACCACAGGGAGCACTTGTAAAACTCCAAACAGACATTACCCGAGGTGAGGATTGGACCCGGGTCTCTGGTATTGAGAGCCAACAGCTCAACCAGCTGTGCTGCCCCAGAACTGGAATTAGTCACGGTGCAATCATACTGCTTATGAGCTGACAATGGGAAGAAGATCATTGAGGAAGCAGATCTCTTGTGAGCTTCTACAAGGCTGAGATGACAAACTGCAAGCCACCTACTTTGGTGCAAGGTACGATGTAAGTCTGCGAAGAGCTCTCCTCTAGATGTCCAAAGCATTAACTTTCACCTAGGCTTCAAGATGCAAATACTGTATAGTGTGGGTGATAAAGGCTGTAAGTTTGGAATTTAGCCCAATTGTCAATGTTTGGTCTGAGGTTCTAACAAGAAATTCCCAGCAATGCCTAAAACTGAGCCAAGATGATTCATGCACTTGGTATTTCCAGCTGAGAGTGACTACCAGAGATTCAGTCCATTTGCTTGTCCTTCACCAATCATGATGAGATTCAGCAGGACAGCAGAGCTGTCAAAGCAAAAATATCATGGGCTAAATGGCCTCCGTACTTTGCCTGGTGTACATTTCGTCTGCATCCAGGTGGCAAAAGAGGGAGGCCTTATTACCCACTGAGGGAATGTGTAATGAAGGATCCATCAGAACAACACAAACGATGCTATGCCCTTCATTTTACATTCCCAACAGCAACTCACATTAATGTCTTGACTAAATATCAGGTTCAATAATGATAAAATATTTCAGTCAAAATGGGACTTAATAAGCTGTGGTAAATGATATTGTAAATCATGACTGCTGAAGGCATTATAAATTTGCTTCAAACTTCATAAAAATCAGCATTGAAAGCTTGTTGGAAAACAGTTCTTCCAGTTTTAATAATTACATTAAAGCACTCTATATTAGTTATCATTTTTGCATTTGTTACAGAATAACTAGTTAGATTATAAGACTTGCCGCCAATATTTTGGAGCTGTGATCCAGGGACATGAATTTGAATCCCACCATTGCAGTAAATACATAAATGCATTTTAGGTAAATAAATACATTTGGATTTCATAAGGTCACAAGTGATAGGGGCAGAATTAGGCCATGCGGCCCATCAAGTCTACTCCGCCATTCATTCATGGCTGATCTGTATCTCCCTCCTAACCCCATGCTCCTGCCTTCTCTCTATATCTGACTAAAATATCCACTGACTTGGCCTCCACAGCCTTCTGTGGCAATGGGTTCCACAGATTCACCACCCTCTGACTTTTTGCCTCCCTGCAAAACAAATGATAGGTTCAAGTTTCGGTAACCATTGAAACACTAAATTATCGTTAAAAGTCATTTGGCTCATTAATGTAATTTACAGAATGTAGAAAAGAACAGAAGATAGACACAAAATGCTGGAATAACTCAGCGGGACAGGCAGCATCTTTGGATTGAAGGAGTGGGTGACATTTCGGGCTGAGACCTTTCTTCAGACTGAGAGTCAGGGGAGAGGGAGACGAAGGTCAAGGAAAATGTAGAATAGAACACTGTTAACTCGGGGAAGGTGACAACAATGCATACAAAGATTTAATCAGGAATCAAAACAGTACAGGAATAGGAATTAAACTAATCCCACTCAGTTGCAAATGATCCACATCCTTCCATTACTTGCCTATTCATGTGCCTTATCTATATGCATCTTAAATGTCACTATTGGGTCTGCTTCCACCACAATCTCGTAACCCTCCCAACGCTACACTCCCTTCCCCTCCCCATTACCCCAGCCACACATTCCAGACAACCACTGCATAACAACACTTATCTTGCACAGCCTTTCTCCATTCCAAAGCTATAACAAATAGTATTTGATATTTCCTCCTTAGCAATACAACTCTGCCTGCAACCGCAGGAGATGCAACACCTGCCCCGACACCTCCTCCTTCACCCCCATCGAGGAACCCCGGCAACACTTCCAGATTCACATGCACCCTCTCTAACCTCATCTACCATAGAAACATAGAAACATAGAAATTAGGTGCAGGAGCAGGCCATTCGGCCCTTTGAGCCCTGCACCGCCATTCAATATGATCATGGCTGATCATCCAACTCAGTATCCTGCACCTGCCTTCTCTCCATACCCCCTGATCCCTTCAGCCACAAGGGCCACATCCAACTCCCTCTTAAATATGACCAACTAACTGGCCTCAACTACCTTCTGTGGCAGAGAATTCCACAGATTCACCACTCTCTGTGTGAAAAACGATTTTCTCATCTTGGTCCTAAAAGACTTCCCCCTTATCCTTAAACTGTGACCCCTTGTCCTGGACTTCCCCAACATGGGAAACAATCTTCCTGCATCTAGCCTGTCCAACCCCTTAAGAATTTTGTAAGTCTCTATGAGATCACCCCTCAATCTTCTAAATTCCAGCGAGTACAAGCCAAGTCTATCCAGTCTTTCTTCATATGGAAGTTGTGCCATCCCAGGAATCAGTCTGGTGAACCTTCTCTGTACTCCCTCTATGGCAAGAATGTCTTTCCACAGATTAGGAGACCAAAACTGTACGCAATACTCCAGGTGTGGCCTCACCAAGACCCTGTACAACTGCAGTAGAACCTCCCTGCTTTGTACTCAAATCCTTTTGCTATGAATGCCAACATACCATTCGCTTTCTTCACAGCCTGCTGCACCTGCATGCCGACTTTCAATGACTGGTGTACCATGACACCCAGGTCTCGCTGCATCCCTCACTTTTCCTAATCGGTCACCATTCAAATAATAGTCTACCTTCCTGTTTTTGACACCAAAGTGGATAACCTCACATTTATCCACATTATACTGCATCTGCCATGCATTTGCCCACTCACCTAGTCTATCCAAGTCATCCTGCAGCGTCCTATTTCAATATAACAAAATATATTGTTCCATGTGAGAGGATTTCGAAAACCATTATTACTTTGTCGGTTGTGCTTCCTCATGTGCAGAGCTCTTCCCAATCTGGTTGGTCTATTTATCCAAATTTAGAAATGGACATAGACACAAAATGCTGGAGGAACTCAGCGGGACAGGCAGCATCTCTGGAAAGAAGGAATGGGTGACATTTTGGGTCGAGACCCCTCTTCAGACTTCGGAAATGGATATTGGTTTTGAATATCACTTAGAGAAAAGCTACACCAGAATATTTACTATTTCAGTGATCACCTTAAGTTCAGGCCAAATAGGTCCTGTTATTTTCCCTTTTTCAAAATAAATCAATACACCTGTTCAAATTCTCCTAGATCCCTCTACTTCTTTTTTGTTGCTGTTTACTTTGTTTCCAGCTATTGTTTTTCCATTCTGTGGTTACACCATGAATTGACTGATTGGTACTCAACATCTATTGTTCATCCCTCAGGCACTGCTTCTTTATGCTCTTTGAGAGTGAACCTTCACTTACAGTACAATTTATGGCTGTGCAGTAGCTGTCCAGACCGAGTCAACAAAGCAGGCAGTCAAGGCAATGTCTGTGTGAAGCTGCTGGAGTCAAAATGATATTCTCGCTACACACATACATAGGGCGACACAGTGGTGCAGCTGGAAAAGCTGCTGCCTCGCGATCTCAGTGATCTGCATTCAATTTTGATTGTATTAATATGTTTTGAGATGAAATGCTTTGGGGAATAAATATTTCTTCACTATTTAATATATAATTTAATATTTAATATTTGATATTTGATATTTAATATATGAATAAGTCTTCACTATTTCCCTTTGATAATCTTACTGCTATGCTAGTTCCCAATCATAGCAACATTCACTATGTAGTGGATACTAACTATTATACCAGAAAATTCTTACATGAATTCCCCTCTGTATGATCAGGGAGCAACAAGGTTTATCCCACAACATTTCTCATTAATATTGCCTCTGCAGCATATTTTGGACTGGTGCGCTTCGTGGCTTTGGAAAGACAGAAATATTGTTGGCAAGGAGAAATTGAAACTACAACAAAGATTCATTCATTAAATTAAGGGGAAGAAGAAAGCCGATTGTCCTCTCCATTGATCTCTGCACTATCAAAGCGATCTACGGAAAGTGCTGCCTCAGCAAGGCAGGTATTATCTTCAAAGACCACCCTGGTTATGCTCTCATCTCGCTGATACCTTCGGGAAGAAGGTACACGAGACCGAGAACCATTGGTTTCAAGTTCAGCAACAGCTTCTTCTCATTAACCACCAGGCTCTTGAACCACGGGACACAACCCTGACTGCAACTCTATCTCAGTAGCAAACTACAGTGGACTCTGTATATGGTTGCACCACATACTTTGTCTTGCACTATTATGGTCTGATTACGTAGTATAACTGATAATTTACTGAATTATTGTTAATTGTACATTTATTTGTTGTGTTGCTGCGGTAATGTGCCCGTAAAGCTGCAGCACGGAAGAATTTCATTGCTGCGGTCCTGGTGCACATGACAATTTAGCATTTTTTACTCTTCACTTGATTCTTGATATTTACTCGTATGCAACAGTTCAAAGCACTACATATCCAATTGAAGATTGCACTAAACATTATTCCCTTTATCGTGTATCTGTACACTGTGGACGTTCTGATTGTAAATATGTATAGTATTTTTCACTGTCTGGATACGACACAACAAAAAAGCTTCTCACTCTACCTCAGTACACGTGACAATAATAAACAAAACTAAATTAAACATTATTGTATATACAGTGGTAGCAGCTGATTTTGATGCTGTGATATCTTACAGCCCCCGTTGAAGTGATTTATAAATTGATCTATATTACTGAGGATGATTAAAAGTTAGATATTGGCTGAGCGAGCAAATGAGTCATCAATTTAACATCCCAATAGAAATATTACACCTATGGCATGGTAGCACTCTTTAGTATTGCCGCAAGTGTGTCACGTTAGATGATGATCTAAAGCGTTGGGATGCAGGTGGTACTCAGAATTGTTCTGCCCTGCAAAAAAATAATCCGCTCACACTGACCCACACTGCCAGCAATAACAACATGATTCAACAAGATCAGAATGATCAGCCATGATCATATTGAATGGCGGTGCAGGCTCGAAGGGCCGAATGGCCTACTCCTGCATTTATTTTCTATGTTTCTATGTAACATATAGTGCAGTCATTCCCATTACCGCTACTGGTATATACATCATATAAACCCATTAATCAAATATTTTGATTATTCCTCTATGACTGGAGGATATATTATCCATTCATGTAGTTAAAAAGTATTTAGGAAGCCTTTTTAACTGCTGAGAATTATAAGTAAACACTTAATTAAGTTATGAAAAGGTAAGGATGTGGAATACCATGAAGAATGTTGGAAACATGATCCAAGTTATGATTTTAAAAACAGTGATGTTTTCGCATACATCAATTGATTTTGTACAATTAACAGGGTTTGGAAAAAAAATTACATTCCTTTTCTTCCAAACTAAATTTTGCTGCCTTGCATTGGAAAAAGGAACAGTGTAGTCCTGATGTCCTCAATGCATGCAAGGGGAATAAAATCAGGACCTACGCAGTTTACCTGCTCAAAGTGGCTGCCACCTTCGTTGGCAGACAGATGAATAAACATTGTGTGTACTTAACAAACCCAAAATAATTGTGTGAATCACATTACAAAGAAGGTAAATATTTTTTGTACGTAGTATATTATAACTGTTTGAATCACCTTGTGGAATTTTCCCCCTGATTGGCTTTTATTTTGTCTTTCACACAGTAAAATCGGGGAGGATCATCCATACCTATATAGTCATGCCCATCTTTTTATTTAATGTTCTACCACTCAATCAATGGAGAACATAGACACTAAAAGCTGGAGTAACTAAGCAGGCAGCATTGCTGGAGATAAGGAACAGGTGACTTTTCGGGTCGAGACCGTTCTTCAGACCGAGAGTTGGGGGAAGGGAAATGAGACATATAAAAGATAAATAGAAAAAATGAATGAAAGATATGCAAAAAGCAACAAAGATCAAGGAAAGGTGGATCCTACATGTTGGCTGTGGGATAGGTGATTATATATATACTGCTAACTATATTTTATTTTATCCTCTTCATGAAGCCATTTATTTGGGAGCTCGGAGTGAATCAGCATTTAATATAATTTATGAGTGACCTTTGTCTCAACACGCACACAATTCTGTCCATTTAATAGGCCACTCAGTGCCCATGTATTTCAAGAGCCAACTAATAAAAATACTTGATTATCAGCTTGGACCATCATGCTGAGGTGTAAACGGGAAGTCATTAAAATGATCTTAATTTGGTTTGAATCATAATGAATTGCTTTGTTATGTTTTAAAACTACAATCAATGTCTTAGCTGTAGAAACTGGATTGTTAGTCATTGGATCATTCAATTCAGGTGTTAGAAAGGAAAGCAAAGGACAATATGATTCCTTTTACATCAGGGGATTTGCTAAGGTTTTGGGGACGGTAACACAGATGAACATAGAAGATAGACACAAAATGCTGGAGCAACTCAGCAAGACATGCAGCGTCTCTGGAGAGAAGGAATGGGTAGCGTTTTGGGTCGAGATTCTTCTTCTTGACCTGAAATGTCACACATTCCTTCTCTCCAGATTTACTCCAGCATTTTGTGTCTATCTTCGGTGTCAAACAGCATCTGCAGTCCCTTCCAACCAATGAACTTTGGTCCGATGAAGTCGGGTCAATTTAAACTTTGGATGCTGTGTGGATGATGTGTAATTGCACTCCCTGTCGAATGTTCTCCAGCAGGTTTTTTGAAATTATTTTCAGCAGAACGGTGCTTAATTTGCATTTGTTAAGAAAACCAAGGAAGTATCACTGAATGCTGGATTAAAAATGCTTAGAAACACTTCAGGCATAATTTACTAAAATGGCATGACTAGTTTGGGCAGCAGATTGGACTTGGCAACTATACTTCCTCCTCATTAAATAAGGGCACCTCAAGGGTGCGTTCTCTGTCCCCTACACCAGTCTATACATACATAGCCAGTTACAGCTTACTTCAGAGGTAAAACACAGAAACAGGCTCTTTGGCCCACCATGTCCGCGCCTACCAGTGATCCCCGCACACTAACACTATCCTACACCCACTAGGGACAATTTTTACATTTATCAAGCTAATTAACTTACAAACCTGTACATCTTTGGAATGTGGGAGGAAACTGAAGATCTCGGAGAAAACCCACTCACGTCATGGGGAGAACGTACAAACTCCGTACACACAGCACCCGTATTCGGGATCGAACCCGGGTCTCCGGCACTGCATTTGCTGTAAGGCAGCAACTCTACTGCTGCGCCACCGTGACTTCCCCAATGCCATCTTTAAATTAACTGATGACACCACAGATGTTGGAAAAATACAGATAACAATGAGTCAGAGGACAGGATGGAGATCAATAACCTGGTTACAACAGCAACAATTCTCTCAACTTTAGCAAGTGCTGATTGTTGACTTCAGGAATGGAAATTTGAGGAACCAAAAAACTGTCTTCCTTGGCAGGATGCTGGTAGAGAAAGTCAACAGTTTCAAGCTCCTGGGAGTGCAGATCTCGATGAGCCATCAAGCTCTTAAACCACACTGCATGATCCTATCCACAACCCTACCTCAGCACCAAACTACTTTATGAACTTTGTAGAAGGTTGCACTAAATTGGCTTGCACTATTATGGATAGACAACAAACTGGAGTAACTCAACGGGATAGGCAGCATCTCTGGAGAGAAGGAATGGGTGACGTTTCAGGTCGAAACCCTTTTTCAGACTGAAAGTCACGGGAAAGGGAAAGCAGAGATGATGATGTAGAGAGATGTAGAACAAATGAATGGGAGCAGGAGGAATCGCAGAGGGGGAGCATAGAGTGCAGAACTCTCGTCGGAGAACTTCTTTAAAGTGGACGTACCTTGAATATTATGGTCTGATTTACCCAGTATAACTGATAATTAATTGTACAATTATTTGCTACATTTCTGTGCTTAACGTACTTATAAAACTGCAGCAGAAATGAATTTCATTGCTCCGGTGTTGGTGCCTAAGTCAATTAAACACACTTGACACTTTTGACTCTTCTGTTACTATGTCTCAGCTAACTCAAGCCAGCTGCGTGCTAGTTAAATTGCCCATTGAAAGATAGAATTGCATCAAAAGCAATGCATAAAAACAAATGCAAAGAATAATTGCAAATGAGAAGAAAAAACTTTGTCTGAACCATCAGATCGACTCTTCAGAGTAATTGACAGTGGCATTCGACGTCGCTCTTTCTCAAGTACATCACGGCTGCCTTCAGCCCCTGTGCCACTCATCTACCATTTTTCCTTTGCGAAGAATGTTGGACTCTGAAAACAGCAGATGTAATTTGCAAGGGCTAATTTCTACAAACACAGTAAGCAACCTGCAGCTCCATTCTAGTCACGTCGAAAGTACTGAAGCAGTACTACATATATGGAGAGACATCAAGGAAATATAAGGAACAGAAATCCTAACTTAATAGACAATAGACAACAGATAATAGATGCAGGAGTAGGCAATTCGGCCCTTCGAGCCAGCACCGCCATTCATTGTGATCATGGCTGATCATCCCCAATCAGTCCCCGTTCCTGCCTTCTCCCCATAATCCCCTGACTCCGCTATTTTTAAGAGCCCTATCTAGCTCTCCCTTGAAAGCATCCAGCGAACCCGCCTCCACCACTCTCTGAGGCAGAGAATTCCTCAGACTCACCACTCTCTCTGAGAAAAAAATGTTTCCTCGTCTCCGTTCTAAATGGCTTACTCTGTATTCTTAAACTGTGGCCCCTGGTTCTGGACTCCCCCAACATCGTGAACATGATTCCTGCCTCTAGCGTGTCCAAACCCATAACAATCTTATATGTTTCAATGAGATCCCCTCTCATCCTTCTAAACTCCAGAGAGTACAAGCCCAGCTGCTCCATTCTCTCAGCATATGACAGTCCCGCCATCCCGGGATTTAACCTTGTAAACCTACACTGCACTCCCTCAATACCAAGAATGTCCTTCCTCAAATTAGGGGACCAAAACTGTACACAATACTCCAGGTGTGGTCTCACTAGGGCTCTGTAGAACTGCAGAAGGACCTCTTTGCTCCTATATTCGATTTGTCTTGTTATAAAGGCCAACATGCCATTCGCTTTCTTTACTGCCTGCTGTACCTGCATGCTTACTTTCATAGACTGATGTACAAGGACTCCCAGATCCTGTTGTACTTCCCCTTTTCCCAACTTGACACCATTTAGATAGTAATCTGCCTTCCTGTTGTTGCTACCAAAGTGGATAACCTCACATTTATCCGCATTAAACTTCATCTGCCATGCATCTGTCCACTCCCCCAACCTGTCCAAGTCACCCTGCACTCTCATATCATCCTCCTCACAGTTCACACTGCCACCCAGCTTTGTGTCATCTGCAAATTTGCTAATGTTACTTTGAATCCCTTCATCCAAATCATTAATGTATATTGTAAATAGCTGCGGTCCCCAGCACCAAGCCTTGCGGTACCCCACTAGTCACTGCCTGCCATTCTGAAGATAGACACAAAAAGCGGATCAGGCTGCATCTCTGGAGCAAAGGAATAGGCGACGTTTTGGGTCGACATCATCACCTATTCCTTTTCTCCAGAGATGCTGCCTGACCTGATGAGTTACTCCAGTTACTCCAGCTTATTGTGCCCATCTTCTGTTTAAACCAACGTCTGCAGTTCTTTCCTACACATTTTGTCTGCTCCACTGGAAAATCAGTGGCATCTACATTTTCTTGTGTCTTGGTAATAAGCAAACTGCTGGAGGAACTCGGTGATTCAAGCAGAATCTGCAGAGGGAAATGGATAGTCAATGTTTCAGGTCGAGACCCTTCCTCTGACCCTTCCAAAAGAACGGTCTTGTCCTGAAGCAATGTCTGTTCTATCCCCTCCACAGATGTCACCTGACCAGCTGAGATCCTCCAGCTGTTTGTTCTTTGCTCCAGATTCCAGCTTCTGCAGTCTTGGTGTTTCTCTATACATATTCATTCATGTTTCTACCTCAGTTCCAAGGATGTGATAGTAACAGCCATAACTACAGGCTCATTGTAGCCAAGTGACAAAGGGTTCAGTGTCCACTGTGTATCGTAGTGAATTAGTGTTCAATAGATGCACCAATTGCCACTTGTTATGCAGAAGAAGAATAAATTATTGAATATTAATGGAAACATTTGTCGGCATCTTACATTCCATATTTCTTCCTTAGATCATGTGCTTAAATGAACTTATTGGATTTGTTGATCAAATATTTAACCATTGATATATATCCTGAAAGAATGCCATGGAGAAATTATCATTATCTTGATCCTGAAGCATTTCTGTCACCTCAATAACAGCTCTAAGGAAATAAAACCCACAAATGTAGGGGCTGGTTCCTTCCTCTTGAGCCAATGTCACTCCAGAAATAGGATCTAAATCATTCCTTTGGCCTTAAGGGAAAGAAAACTGTCAACCTGCACTTAACACACATGTATATAGCTGATTCATTAGGGAACTATAAATAGGCTCCAATTCACTCTCTGGCAATGCGCCTGGAGAGTGTTGCACGACTGTAACAATGTTGAGAGATGAAGTAGATGGAGGCATTCTTACGTTTGTACTGGCAGTCTCCCAGAGTCAATTCATTTGGGGCAAACATTTTGGAGGCTGTTCTATTAATCAATGGGCCACTTTATCTCACTGAAGGGTCTGTGCTTGGGGAACATCCATACAGAGGGTTTAAAACAAACTGGAAGTAAAGGTTGGCTTTAGACTTCCAGTTACGAAAGACTTGTTTTAAAACCCTGGAAACATTAATCAGTCTTGCAATCGAACAGTAAGCTGATGTGCGTGATCAGCCATTCTGAGGGGGAGACAAAATTACTTTTTTGCCTTCAGGAAAGAGAGAAATAGAGTTGATATTCCTGGGCTTTCCTTATTGAAAATAAAAGGTTGATGCATGTTGCATTTTTGTGTGACAAGCATTTGAGCGTAATTTACGGTCTTGCTTTCTCGGGCATTGATATGAAAGAGCAGTGAGATGAGGAAACACTTTTTCACACAGAGAGTTGTGAGTGTGGAATTCTCTGCCTTTGAGGGTGATGGAGGCTGGTTCTCCAGATACTTTCAACAGAGAGCTTGATAGGGCTCTTAAGGATAGCAGAGTCAGGGGATATGGGGAGAAGGCAGGAACGGGGTACTGATTGTGGATGATCAGCCATGATCACGTTGAATGGCGGTGCTGGCTCAATGGGCCGATTGGCCTACTCCTGCACCTATTGTCTATTGTCTCTTTCCCTTGCAACCACAGGAAATGCTACAAAAGTTGCTTTACCTCCCCCCTCGACTCCATCCAAGGACCCAAGCACTTTCCAGGTGAGGCAGAGGTTCACCTGCACCTCCTCCAACCTCATCTATTGCATCCGCTATTCCAGGAGTCAACTGCTCTACATCAGTGAGATCAAGCGCAGGCTTGACGATTGCTTCGCCCAACACCTCCGCTCAGTTCGCAATAACCAACTTGATCTCCCGATGGCCAGCACTTCAACATACCCCTCCCATTCCGAATCTGACCTTTCTGTCCTGGGCCTCCTCCATGGCCAGAGTGAGTCCCACCGCAAATTGGAGGGGCAGCATCTCATATGTTGCTTGGGTAGTTTACACCCCAGCGGTATGAACATTGACTTCTCCAATCTCAGGTAGTCCTTGTTTTCTCCTTCCTTCCCCTCCCCTTCCCAGCTCTCCCATGGACTACAGTCTCCGCCTCTTCCTTTCTTTTTCCCGCCACAGCAGTCTGAAGAACGGCCAACCAAAATGCACCATCTATGCCAGTTCTACCACTAATCACAGTCCTAAAAAAACAACCTTCCACCACCACCCAGTGGCTTGGATGGAAGGGTCTGAATGCAATTAGAAAAATTATTTGTGTTGTGTTTAGAAATGTTGCATCTTGCATTGAATTTCAAGCTCATTTACTTCTCTGAGAAGAACTAAAGGGAGATACAATTAGTTACAGAAGACATTTATGGGAGAGTAAATATTTTAAATAATATTATATTGTAAAGATAATTAGATAAAAAAGATAATTAGATATTTCATGTTAATCTTCATCACAAATACAATAAAATCCAAAGATAGTGTTTAAAAAGATAATAATTTGCAGAGAAAAATACATTAAATCACTTGCACAACATCAGACTTTCACTGAAATGCATTTTCTCCAGAGGTGCTATTTTCTTCTGTAAATAGCGGGCTGAAACTAACTAAGCATTATGTATGTCAAATAGATTGACTCCCTAACGCAGCGGGGAAACTAAAAGATTCAATGAAAATATGGCTGAATATCAAAGCATATAAAAGAGATTCACTTAGATAAGTACTACTGTGCAAATAAAACCAAGCAAGTATAATGGCCTGACTCTCAGTCTCGACCCGAAACGTCACCTATTCCTTTTCTCCAGAGATGCTGTCTGACCCGCTGAGTTGTTCCAGTTTTATGTGTCTATCTTCGTTTTAAACCAGCAATTACAGTTCCTTCCTACACATAATGGCCTGAGTACTCTTTAAGAGAAAGGAACGCCAGCTCAATGTCGTTTGAGAATATAGAACTCTGTATTCATGCAGATGGTGAAGAACTTGCATCACTCTATTCATTTTCATTCCCCAACTACTGACAAATAGTACTTAATTGGAAAGATCCAAGGTAGGATCATTTTCCTCAACATGTAGGTTTGGTGGGACAGGCTTTTGACCATCTTCACCAAATCTGTCCCAATACTCACCCATTGCTTTGATTCAACAATGATCAGAAATTTATGACAACTCCTCAGGTTATCTCTGGCCCCCATGAAAAAATCAACCCCACTACAAAGACCAGAATGAAAAGGTTATTATACCATGACGATCTGAGCAATATCGATGTCACACTACCAATGTCATTAGAAAGTCACTCTCATTCCTCAAAGATTATTCCTGACTTGTTTTGTGGTACTCACAACATACAGGATTTGCATTCAATAAAACATCTTATTTACAAATTGTCTTTATGCAGGAAATCTGCAATATCTTTCTGATCTGACCAATAGGAAGTTCCAGTATAAATGTCCTCAGTCATTTCTTATATCATTGAATGTTGAAGTCTGGCAGCTTTAGAGGGATCTGGCCCAAATACAGGCAGGTAAAATTAGTGCAGATGAGGCATGTTGGTCAGTGTGTGCAAGTTGGCTGAAGGGCCTGTTTCCATGCTGTATGACGCTATGCCTAGATGAACAGCAGCTTCAAATAGTTGCACTTACAGAAACAGGATGTATAACGTCAAACCCATCAGAAACCCTCGATATTTCCCATCCCAGCGGCAGGACAGATGCTCCAGAGATATAACCATATAACCATATAACCATATAACAATTACAGCACGGATTATTATCAGCACCACTATTACAGATAGTGGTACAATGGTGTATAGATACATAAAATGAACTCTAGATCCCGTGAATACTCAATTCAAATGTGGATCAGGAAACCTCCTGAAGACCACCTACTATTCCTTCATATGTTGATTCGAAGCTCCTCCATGTTGAACAACAGCCTACAGAGAGGAAGTCCTGAAGTTGACAACCTGGTGCTCAGAAAACAACCTGGTTCTGAACACCAAGAAAACCAAAGAGCTCATTGTCGACTTCAGGAGGCACAGCACCGACTTAGCTCCCTTATACATCAACGGTGAGTGTGTGGAGAGGGTCTACACCTTCCGGTTTCTCGGCGTCCTTATCTCCGCTGACATCTCCTGGACAGATAACATCACAGCGGTCATCAAGAAGGCTCAGCAGCGGCTGCACTTCCTGAGGGTCCTCAGGAAGCACAACCTGGACTCCAACCTGCTGCTGACCTTCTACCGCTCATCCATTGAGAGCCTGTTGACATACTGCATTACAGCATGGTACGGCAGCTGCACCATGGCAAAACAGGGAGAGGCTTCAGAGAGTAGTTAGGGCAGTACAGAAGATCATCGGCTGCCCTCTCCCCTCTCTGATGGACATTTACACCTCCCGCTGCCTCAGCAGGGCGAAGAACATTATCAAGGACAGCTCCCATCCTGCATTTGGCCTGTTCAACCTGCTGCCCTCGGGAAGGCGCTATAGGTGCATCAGCACAAGGACAAATAGACTCAAGAACAGTTTCTTTCCAAAATCCATTATCTCCCTGAACTCACACATGCACTGACTTCACAGCCTAACCCCCGGACCTTCATCTATCCACCTACTGTAATTTGTACTGTAACTGTAATTCTATTTATCCATTGTATTTTATAGATATGTACATAGCGTCGCAGAAACTGTGCACCTTATCCTCCCCCCCCCCCCTTTTTGTTTTTACACTGAGTAGGAGCAGCTTTTAATCTCATTATACATGTGTATAGTGACAATAAAAAGGCATTCTATTCTATTCTATTCTATTCTATTCTATTCTATTCTATTCTATTCTATTCTAACTTGATTAAATTACTGAAAATAGAAAGGGAATAAAACAGTGGAGGACTTCAATGTCTAACATTAAACTTTGCTTGGTATGTCCTGACTGAGATGCCTAACTCTTGAAGGACATAGCTGCCATGTTGGCTTTTGGGTAGATGGTAAGTGAACCAATCTCTGTCACCAATGTACCAGTAATGGATGAATATGCCTGTGATAGCATTGAGAGAAGTGACAATACACAGTCTTCATGGAAACAGTCCTTACACCAAAAAATATTATTAGTTTACATGTCCTTCCAGTGGATTTGAAACAGCATTGGTGGCATCTCTTTGAGGTACAGACTGGAATAGATCGTCTACGTCTCAGAACCACATAGAGAGACCTCCTTCCCATGAGGTCTGTGTATTTTCCAACTGTTCTGGATGAGAGCAGTCCAAATTGTACTCATGAAGCTTGTTATCACTGAAGACAAAATACTCCATTTGATTGCTACTTCAGAGGGAGTCTAAATACTCATTCCTTCCACCACAGGTGCAGGGTGGCTATAGAATGCACTGCAATTATTCACCTAGATTATAACCACCTTACCTTCCAAAGCAATTACCTCTATCGCCAAAGGTTTCAAGTGCATGGAAACACCACCGCCAACAGATGCGCCTGTGAGTTGCACAGCCCCAAATCATGGAACTCCTTTTCCAAAGCATCTTCACCAGATGGACGGCAACAGTCCACAGAGCCTCACAGCCCATCTTCTCAAGAACAATTTTGGATGAACAAGAAAAGCTCATGCCACAGATTCACAAAAAAATGAATAAATAAAAATAGGAAAAAAATCTGCAAATTTTACAAAAGTAAAATTACTTTGCAGCACAATATTGGCATAAACCCAAGCTGTTACCATCTGTGTGGAAATTGAAGCAGTAATCAGTTAGATAATTTAAACTGAGCAGCTACATTTTAAGTTAAACCAATTAGAGTAAATGAAATGGATGGTAATTGAGGCAGTGGCTTGAATCGCCAGCCTCGCTAGCTTCCAAAAAATAATTTCACATTTTGAGTGAAATGAGACTTGGTAACCCCAGTTTATTCCCGAGAAGCCTGAAATGGTAGTAGAGAAAATTGAAATTTAGGAAAAATGTTTAGTTTAGTTCAGTTTGGAGATACAGCACGGATATAGGCCATTCAGCCCACCGAGTCCACGCCGACCAGCAATCCCCCCCACACATTAACAATATCCTGCATCTCGGGACAATTTACATTTATACCAAGCAAATTAACCTGGACGCCTTTGGAGTGTGGGAGGAAACCGAAGATCTCGGAGGAAACCCACACGGCCACGGGGAGAACGCAAAACTCCGTGCAGACAAGCACACATAGTCAGGATCGAACCTGGGTCTCTGGTGCTGTAAGGCAACAACTCTACTGCTGAGCCACCATGCCGCCCCTTTGAAGAGGCGAGCAGACAATGTGAGATTAGATATTTTAGCTGGTGAATGACTTGCAGTCTTTCTAAATGAAGAGCAATGGTTCTTTAATTAAGTACAACAAATAATTGGAGAGTATTTTGATAATCGGTAAACTAATAGAAGAATTGTATTATACTGAAAATGTTGGCATTGGATTTTCTTCATGAAATTGTTTAGAGCAGTACAAACATAAGAAGATTTGCATGGATCTTGCCAGGACTCAAGTGCCTGAGTGATAGGAAGGGAAGGACAAGCTTGGACTTTACTCCTTGGAGCACCAGAGGTGATCTTATCAAGATGTATAAATTGATGAGGGGAATAGATAGAGTGAAAGCACTGAGTCTTTTTCCCAGAGTAGGCCTTTGCCCTTGTGAAAGCCATAACTTCAACCATCAGATGTTTCTTCCTTTATGCTCATTTGACTTCTGTTAAGCCAAGACTTATTGATACCAAACGCTGCTTGGTGCCAAGAGATGTCACCCTAACTCTGGCCTTTGTAATTTAGGTCTGGGCCAAGGACGTACAGTAATATGAGACGGAATACTGTGGTCCTGGAAAAAACCCACAATTAGGATTATTGAGCACGATTTTGTTGAGTAAATTCAGAGTACACTAGCTTATTTTATTTTATTTTAGTTTAGTGTAAAGATATAGCGTGGAAACAGTCCCTTCAGCCCACCGAGTTCACGCCAACCAGCGATCACCGACTAATTAGGTCGTTTCATATGGGGTTTCATACAACGCTCAGTTACCATCTATTAGGCCTCAGAAATAACAGGCAACTCCATCTACTTTCTGGTGAATCAAACCTCGATGCAGCTCCATTGCAGTGCAAGTCAATAAACTCAATGACAAGGTGTTGTATTGAGAACTAAGAATATGATCTCGCATCTTCCTCCTGCTGTAATGAAAGCTGCTACATCTACCATTATGGATATGGATACAAGAACACAAAGGTGTTTGGAGATTATTAAAGCAATCCATATAACACACAGCACTGCCGCAAACAATGATACTGTGTGTCATTGGGAAACGAGTAGCCTTTAGTTCCGTATGATGATCCCTGGCAAATGAGAATGAAATGCACCCAGTCCTCTTGTAAGGAAGTGGCAGTGATTTGCCTCATGCACCACTGGATCTTGAACTGCAAAATTCTGCAGATATGGTAATTAATCATGGAAACAGGCACTTCAGCCCAACTGGTCCACACTAACCAAGATGCCCCACCTAAACTAGTCCCACCTGCCCACGTTTTGGCCCATCTATACTATTACCAAAACTCTCATCTTGACCACTTCCGGTCTGTGTTGTATTTAAATTTGTGCAAAAACGCTACACTATATTGCTAGGATTACTCGCCACCTTACTCACTGTTCCCCTCCACTCCAAGCCACTAAGTTTTGTTCTGATCCGTGGAAGATTACAAAAGTTATGAAGGTTTAAAAATTGTGAGATCAGCAGATTGGACCTCTCGCCTGTCAAATGACCATAAAGGTAATGGCCCTTCCGGCACACGTGGGGGTATAAATCCCCGGAGGCGGGGCTGAGTCCACAAGCCGTGCAGAGAAGAATGACCAGCGAAGCGGCCAGTGTCCGCCGTGAGTCCCCATCACACCCCAACCCCTCCCCCTCGCTGGCTCCTACCCCCTCCCCGTAATACCACATTCTCCCCAAGGCTCTTCATCTGTCTTTTTTCCAAGCTCTCTCCCCCCTTGCCCACACACCCCTCCCCCCACCACCACACCCAACCCCCCGCCCACACCACAACCCACCCCCATGTGTACACTGTCAGGTGTACCGAAACGGAACAATGAAATTCCTACTCACAGCAGCACAACAGGTTTGTGAGCACAGTACTCAATACATAACATCATCAACAAACAAACAACAAAGACATTTAATAAATCAAAAAGTCCCAGGAATGAGTACGTTAACCTAGTTGACGGCAGTGGGCCTGTACTCGCTAGAGTTTAGAAGAATGACGGGGGAACTCATTGACATGTACAGAATAGTGAACGGCTTGGATAAAGTGGATGTGGAGAGGATGTTTCCACTAGTGGGAGAGTTTAGGACTAGAGGTCATAGTCTCAGAATTAAAGGATGTTCTTTTAGGAAGGAGATGAGGAGAAATGTATTTAGTCAGAGAGCGGTGAATCTGTGGAATTCTTTGCCACAGAAGGCTGTGGAGGCCATCAGTGGATATTTTTAAGGCAGATATAGATGGATGCTTGATTAGTACAGGTGTCAGAGGTTACGGAGAGAAGGCAGGAGAATGAGGTTTGGAGGGAGAGATAGATCAACCATGAGTGAACGGTGGAGTAGACCTGATGGGGCGAATGGCCTAATGCTACTCCTATTCCTTATGACTTTAAAAATAATTTAAAAAATACAAATGAAAAACCAAGATAGTTCCTAGTTTGAAGTTTATGGAGATCAATAGCTAATGGTTGTTAGGAGGAAGGTTTTGTTAGACTGCCTGTCGAAAATTAAAAAAAAATGTTGAGTAATAATTAAGTGTTCATTAGAAATGGTATAGAGCTGTCCAGAAGTAGTCTGAAGAAGTGATCCAAAATGCTGTCTGGCCATTCATTCCACAGGATTTGAGGGTCTGAGCTATAGGAAGAGGTTAAATAGGCTGAGACTCTATTCCATGGAGTATAGGAAGATGAGGGCTGATCTTATAGAGGTGCATAAGATCATGCGAGGAATAGTTTGGGTAGATGCACAGAATCTCTTGCCCAGAGTAGGAGAATGGCAGGCAGTGCCTAGTGGGGTACCGCAGGGCTCAGTGCTGGGACCCCATCTATTTACAATATATATTAATGATCTGGATGAGGGAACTGAATGCAACATTTACAAGTTTGCGGATGACACGAAGCTGGGGGGCAGTGTTAGCTGTGAGGAGGATGCTAGGAGGATGCAAGGTGACTTGGATAGGTTGGGTGAGTGGGCAAATGCATGGCAGATGCGGTATAATGTGGATAAATGTGAGGTTATTCACTTTGGTGGCAAAAACAGGAAAGTAGACTATTATCTGAATGGTGGCCGATTAGGAAAAGGGGAGATGCAACGAGACCTGGGTGTCATGGTACACCAGTCATTGAAAGTAGGCATGCAGGTGCAGCAGGCAGTGAAGAAAGTGAATGGTATGTTAGCATTTATAGCAAAATGATTTGAGTGAGGTTCTACTGCAGTTGTACAGGGTCATGGTGAGACCACACCTGAAGTGTTGTGTACAGTTTTGGTCTCCTAATCTGAGGAAAGACATTCTTGCCATACAGTACAGAGAAGGTTCACCAGACTGATTCCTGGGATGTCAGGACTTTCATATGAAGAAACGCTGGATAGACTTGGCTTGTACTCGCTAGAATTTAGAAGATTGAGGGGGGATCTTATAGAAACTTACAAAATTCTTAAAGGGTTGGACAGGCTAGATGCAGGAAGATTGTTCCCGATGTTGGGGAAGTCCAGAACAAGGGGACACAGTTTAAGGATGAGGGGGAAGTCTATTAGGACCGAGATGAGAAAAACATTTTTCACACAGAGAGTGGTGAATCTGTGGAATTCTCTGCCACAGAAGGTAGTTGAGCCCAGTTCATTGGCTATATTTAAGAGGGAGTTAGATGTGGCCCTTGTGGCTAAAGGGATCAGGGGGTATGGAGAGAAAGCAGGTACAGGATACTGAGTTGGATGATCAGCCATGATCATATTGAATGGCGGTGCAGGCTCAAAGGGCCGAATGGCCTACTACTGCTGCACCTATTTTCTATGTTTCTATGTTTCTATGTAATCGAGAACCAGAGGACATAGATTTAAAGTGAAGGGGAAAGGATTTAATAGGAATCTGAGGGGCAACTTTTTCCACACAAATGGTGGTGGGTGTAAGGAACGAGCTACCGGAGGAAGTAGTTGAGGCAGGGACTATCCCAATGTTTAAGAAACAATTAGACAGGTGCATGGTTAGGACAGGTTAAGAGGATATTGGCCAAACGCAGGTAGGTGGGATCAATGTCGACGGGACATGGTTGGAGTGGGCAAGTTTATCCGAAAGGCCTGTTTCCACGCTGTATGAATCTATGACTATGAGATGTTGCCTGATCCCCTGAGGTTTGTTTTAAACTCATGATTCCAATATCTGCTGTCTCTTGTGTCAAGAAACGGCTGTTTTGACAGTGCATTTTGTCATAGTGTGCCCCCCGAATACAGTTTAGAGGACTTCACTGCCAGTGAATCATTGTTAGGGTCGGAGCAAATGGTGCATACTGTTAAGAAACCTCTGTATATCACATTTACCCCTCTGTATCTTATATTACATTGAAGATAATCACATTTTCAGATACATTGTCTAAACAGGTAGGTAAAGATCACTGCTCAGGTGCAGGCACAAGATTTATTAATCAAAGTGTTTGGCGCACAGTAACTTTTTAATTGCTAAATATTGAATAACATAAAATTAATGGGACGTGCAAAAGGAACCCAAATTGAATTTTGATTCTCTGCTGAAAAGAAAATAAGGATGTTGCCCAATCGTCACATTCTGTTAATTTGAGAAGAACCTTTTTATTTGAAGTCTCAATCAATGCTAATATATTATCCTCAATTTGACATGTCCTTAACTCATTCACCAATGTCTTGTGGGAACCAATCTGAAATGTTCTAAACTTTCAATGAAGCATGTCCTCCCATACATCTATGCTACTGGATAAATACTCAGAAAGCTCCAATCAATTAGTCAAACATAATTTATTTTTCATAGATCCATGCAGAATCTGTCCAATCACATTATTATTTTCTCAGTATCTCAGTATCCGCATTATTGTCGATTCCAGCATTTCCCCATTTGCCAGTGCCAAGCTACTAAGTTGATAGTTCCCTGTTTATTAAATTGTGGTGTCACATTTGCTACCTTTCAATCCAGACGCTTCAATCCAGAGCCTGTAGAATTTTGAAAGATGATAACCCAAGCATCCATTACATCAATAGCCAACTGTTTGAAGCTCTGCGATATAGATCATTAGATCCTATTGATTTATCAGTTTTCAGGCACAGTATTTTCTCGTAGCATTTTTAAAGTAATAGAGTCAGAAAGCAGGGAAACACGCCCTTTGGCCCAACTTGTCCATGCTGACCAAGATGCCCCATCTATACTAGTCCCACCTGCCTGGGTTTGCCCCATATCTCTCCGAACCATTCCTATCCATGTACCTGTCCAAATGTCTTTTAATGTTGTTATAGTACCTGCCTCAACTACCTCATGTGACAGCTCGTTCCATGTACCCACCACCTAGTATTTTTCTCCTAATATTATTTTCTGATATTTTGTAATTTTCACAATACTGAAACAATTCCCCTTTATTTCAGGGATGTCATTATTTTGTTCTATTTCCTTCTTCTTATTGTAATTTTTCCTGTCCGGCTGTTAAGGACCCGCATTTTCCCTCAATAGTCTTTTTATCTTTACACGCCGAAAGAACTCCTTTTGTTTCATTATGTTTCTTGCCAGTTTACTCTCACCCACTACTTACCCTTTCTTTCTCAACTCCTTGGACATTCTTTGTTGAAATCTAAAGGGCCTGTCCCACTTGTGCGTCATTTGAGCGTCATTTACGCGACATCATTTACGGTCACGACGCACAATGCGCATGGTGCGTGGTGACGTAGGCAGTGACGCGCGGTCGCACGCGGCGCCCCAGGAGTTTGGGATGTACAAAATCTTTGCGCGCCACCTGCGTGATGCGCAAATGACGCCCAAGTGGGACAGGCCCTTAATTCGTTCCCCATACGCAACCTTTTTCCAGTTACTTCATAAGCCATTTTCTTTGATTAAATGTTTTTTTTAATGTTTTGTGTGATTCACAGTTGATAACTTTCCTCTGACTTTTTTTGTCTTAAGGGAATGTTTATTTCATTGAATTTCATTGTCTTTTCTGGGACACATGGCAATAAACTCTCTTGACTTGACTTCATCTCTGGCAAATAAGGGAATTATAAAGTCATAGAGTGGTACAACACAGAAACAGCCGACGACATACATGTGGCCCTTCTCACCCATCTACACTAATTCCACTTGCCAAATGAGGTCTGTGTCCTTTTTGCCTTGTTTATTCAAGTGCCCGTCTAAATGTCTCCTGGAAGTAGCGATTTTGTCTGACTCCACTACCTCCTCTGGCAGTGAGATCCTGATGTCAAACACACTCTGTGTAAAAATCCTTTAGTTTAGTTTAGTTTATTAACGTCACGTGTAACTGAGATACAGTGAAAAGCTTTTTATTGTATGTTGTCCAGTCAAAGAAAAAATATACATGATTACAATCAGCCGTCCATAGCGTTAAGATAAAGGATACAACATTTAATGCAAAACTAACTCCAATTAAATATAGTTCAAAGGTCTCCAATGAGGTATATGGGAGGATAGGATCACACTCTAGCTGGCTTGATGACGGTTCAGTTGCCTCATTACAGCTGGGAAGAAACTCAAACCCCTCTAAAACTGCTTCCTGTGACCTAAAAGCTATGTCATTATTAATATCCTGCCTCTTTGTTGTTCTCTACCATATCCATGCCTCTTATAACCTCATATAACTCAACCTCCTTCACTCCAGGGTAAACAAGTCCAGCCTATCTGTCCCTATAACTAAACTCTTCAAAGTACTCCTCTTTTCCTTCTTTAATTGGATGTCCACTGTCAAATAATTTAATTGTAAATTTTCCATTCAACTAAACCAACCTGCACTCCGCTGTCCCGACCCGAAAAGTCATCCATTCCTTCTCTGCAGAAATGACGCCTGTTCCGCTGAGTTACCGCAGAATTTTGTGTCTCTCCTCATATCTCCAGACCCCTTTGTTTAGACGGAAACATTTGGTTCAAATGTTTTCATATAATGACAACACTTTCTTAAGGGCACCTTCGTAACAAGATTAGTAATCTCACCATTCCTCATTGCAAGATCTAAAATAGCCTGTTCCCTGGAGGATCCTCGATATACTGATCTGGAAATTATCTTTCTTTCCAGGAATTCATCATCTACGTTGTTGGTGCTCCTGTTAAATGCACTTTTAATTGCATCATTTAGCTATGCCACACATCGCTATTCAGATGCTGATAAACAGCGCTCAGCAATGTTTTCTGCCCTCTACTTTCCCTTAGCTCCATCCAAATTTATTCTATTAGTTACATCACAGGAAAAATGTGAGTAAGTGATGGGGGGAAGCAGAAGAGATTCACAAGGATGCTGCCTCGCTTGAATGATAAAAGATCAACTGGATAGGCTGTGTCTGCATTCCCTGAAGTAAAGGATGCCAAGTGGTGACAGAATAGAGATGTATAAAATTATGACAGGCATAGAAAGGATAGATAGCCAGAGATGTTTGTCTTACCTCTGACTCGAGTGCAGAGATATAAGGTAAGATGGAGGAGGTTTAAAGGAGATCTGAGGGATATTTTATTCACACAATCGGGGTTTGGTAACTGGACTGACCTACCAGAGGAGATAGTGAAGGGAGGAACAGTAAAATAGTTAAGACGAAGTTACATGAATAAGCAAGTACGAAAGGATATGGAATTCATGCTGAAAATTGGGATTAGTATAGTTAGGATGATGGTTGGCATTGATATGGTGGGCTAAAGGTTCTATGCTATACTTCTCAATGACTCTGTAATTTATAACAAAATGTACAAAGACAAGGAACTCTCTAGCTACAGTTCTGATATTGCCTCTACTCTTCTGACATAATTACTTCATCCCCTTGCATATGATGAGCCTTTGACAGCACTGGGCCTCTACTCGCTAGAGTTTAGAAGGTTGAGGGAGGTACCTCATTGAAACTTACAGAATAATGAAAGGCATAGATAGAGTGGTGGGAAAGTCTAGGACCAGAGGTCATAGCCTTAGAATTAAAGGGCACTCTTTTAGAAAGGAGGTGAGGAGGAACTTCTTTAGTCAGAGAGTAGTTAATCTGTGGAACTCATTGCCACAAGGGCCTGTGCAGGACAAGTCAGTGGATATTTCTAAGGCAGAGATAGACAAGTTCTTGATTAGAATGGGTGTCAAGGGTTATGGGAAAAAGGCAGGACAATTGGGAGGCAGATATCAGCCAGGATTGAATGGCAGAGTAGACTCGATGGGCCAAATGGCCTAATTCTACTCCTATAACTTGTGAATTTTCCATTTTACCTCCCATTCTTACAGTAACTGCCAAAATCCTGGAATAATTTGTTCTCAGCTTTGTTCACTCTGCAGCCATGTTTCTGTCAAGGTGAATAGATCATACATATTTGTGACTATTTATGCTATTATTTATTCCATTCTATAAACGATGCAGAGTGAAAGGCCTTGACTTTATCCTTTTAGTTTCTCTCTGCCTTTCTTTCTATTCTAGACAGATGCCTTGAGGATAATTATTGTCACATTATAAATGACACTTGTTAATAAATTGTAGATGGCTGATGAACTCAAACATTATCCCTTCAAGGCATTTTTTAATTTATTAATGGTTGGACATCAACAGGAAAAAAACATGATAGAGATGGTGCAATCAAAAGGGAAGTTTGATAAACCCATTTGTCATGTTTACAAATGGGTTTTTAGAATGAGAAGGAAATGTACATGCAATCAGAGCATTCTGCATTGTCCAAAATCATATAGAGTAAAAATAAAGTAATATTTAGAGCAAAAGGATTGTTTATCAGGAGAGAGCGAGAGAGAGCGAGAGAGAGAGCGAGAGAGAGCGAGAGCGAGAGAGAGAGAGAGAGAGCGAGAGAGAGAGAGAGAGAGAGAGAGAGAGAGAGAGAGAGAGAGAGAGAGAGAGAGAGAGAGAGAGAGAGAGAGAGAATCTGTGGGAAAGGAGCTGACATTTCAGATTACAGATCAATTAGCAATGTTTCTCTTCCCACAGATGCAGTCGTACATCAGTTACATAGAGAATAGAATAGTACAGCAAAAAAGAACAGGCCATGTGGCCTACGACGACGTTGCCAGGACTAGAGGATGTGGGCTATAGGGAGAGGTTGAGTAGGATCTCTATTCCATGGGGCGCAGAAGGATGAGGGGAGATCCTATAGAGGTACACAACATCATGAGAGCAATACTGTAGATTGGGTAGATGCACAGAGTATTTTGCCCAGAGTAGGGGAATCGAGGACCAGAAGACATAGGTTCAAGGTGAAGGGGAAATTATTTAATAGGAATCTGAGGGGTTACTTTTTCACACAAAGGGTGGTGGGTGTATGGAACAAGCTGCCAGCGGAGATAGTTGGGGCTGGAACTATCCCATCGTTTAAGAAACAATTAGAGAGGTACATGGATAAGACAGGTTTGGAGGGATATGGACCATGCACAGGCAAGTGGGACTAGTGTAGCTGGGACATTGTTGGCTGGTGTGGGCGAGTTGGGCCAAAGGGCTTGTTTCTACACTGTTGCACTCTATGCCTCTAAGACTACTTATAATCCATATCCCCCCATTCCCTGCATATCCATATGCCTATCCTGAAGTCTCTTATCATTCTTGCCTCAACCACTGCCCCTGGCATCACGCTCCAGGGTACTCACCAACCTCTGTATAAAAAGGCTGCCCTGCACATCTTCTTTAAACAGTCCCTCTCGCCTTAAAGCTATTCCCTCTAGATTTCGTAATCCTGGGAAAAAAGTTCTGACTGTCTAACTTATCTGTGCCTCTTATATTTTTATATACTTCTACCAGGTCACCCCATAATCTCCGATGTTCCAGAGAAGACAATCCAAGTCTGTCCAACCTCTCTCCCTGCAACAACCCCCCCCTAATTCAGGCATCATTGTGGTGAACCTCCTCTGCACCCTTTCCACAGCCTCCATATCCTTCCTGCAATGGGGCAAGCAGATCTGCATGCAACACTCCAAATACAGCCTGACCAATGCCCTACAAAGGCAATCATTGGAGTGCCAGAATATGTAGTGCAGAGCCTCAGGTGTTTACATTTTTTAGCACCGACTTAGTGGAAATCATTTAGACTCAAACAGACACTAATTTGAAAGTGATAACAAAATTAGCGGACTAAAAAGTCAACGGGTATTAATATTGACACATTGAAAAGGACCTTGATTAACAGTCTGCAGAAAATTGGCACAAAGAATGTGAGATTTGAAAAACCATACAGGTAGCTATGGTAATTATAATATCAGTTTTAGAAAAGATAATGGAACAGAATTGCCAGAATTAAAATACAATACAATACAATTTATTTGTTGTCATTTGAACCTTATTGAAGTTCAAACAAAATTTGGTTTCTGCAGTCATACAACAAGAAAAGAACCAAGACACAACACAATTGACACAAACATCCATCAGTGAATCTCCTCCTCACTGTGATGGAAGGCAAAGTCTTATCTCTCCCCTGCTCTCCCCATTCTCCTCCCCAAGTCAAAGCCCCCGGCGGGCGATGGGAAATAAGTCCCGCGGCCATTAAGGCCGCGCGGGGCGATGCAAAAATACAAGGAACGATAAGGGCTGGAATCTTGAGCAAAAAGCAAAGTGCTGGAGGAACTTAGCAGATCAAGCAGCAATACACATCCCCCACCCATTCCCACCCCCCCACCTATTCCCCGTGCCCTCCCTCTGCCCCACCTGGTTGCACACCCATTTCTCCCACAAATTCCATCCCCCTTTCCTCGTCCCCGTGCCCTTCCACCTACTGTAAATCCCTTCCTCTGGCTTCACATTTGCGTCTCCATTGCGAACTAATGAACAATACCAGAATTTCCCATGCTATTTTGTCATATTTTCTGACCACGTAGAAGGTCATACTGACCTTCCAGTCCAGGGGTCTCCAAACTATGGCCCTTGGGATCCAGTGAAGATTGGCGACAGCGGCAGCGGTGGCCCCTGTGAATGAGTGGGTGGATGAGTGGGTGGGTGTGGGTGTGTGTGTGTGAGTGTGTGTGAGTGTGAGTGAGTGTGTGTGAGTGTGTGTGTGTGTGAGTGTGTGTGTGAGTGTGTGAGTGGGTGTGTGTGTGGGTGTGTGGGTGTGTGGGTGTGTGTTTGTATGTGTGTGTGTGTGTGAGTGTGTGAGTGGGTGTGAGTGTGTGAGTGGGTGTGAGTGTGTGAGTGGGTGTGTGTGTGGGTGTGTGTGTGGGTGTGTGTGTGTGTATGTGTGTGTGAGTGTGTGAGTGGGTGTGAGTGTGTTCGTGTGTGTGTGTGTTCGGGTATGTGTGTGTGTGGGTGGGTGTGTGTGAGGGTGGATGTGTGTGGGTGGGTGTGTATGTGGGTGGGTGTGGGTGGGTGTGGGCGTGTGTGTGTGGGCCTGTGTGTGTGTGTGGGGGCGTGTATGTGTGTGGCCGTGTGTGTGTGTGTGTGTGTGTGCGTGTGCGTGTGTGTGTGGGTGTGTGTGTGCGTGTGCGTGTGCGTGTGCGTGTGGGTGTGGGTGTGGGTGTGGGTGTGCGGGTGTGAACGGCCCCTCAAAAATGTGCCAAATATATAATGTGGCCCTCATGCTGAAAATTTTGGAGGTCCCTGTTCTTGTCCATGCTGGCTCGCAAATCAATCCCATCACCATTTTCCCACGTACTTTATTCTTTCTCCCAAGTCTTTTCCACTCCCTACACAGGAAGTAATATAGATAGAAACATAGAAACATGGAAATATCTATATCTAAAGAGCTATATCTAACTCCCTCTTGTATAAATCCAGTAAATTAGCCTCCACTGCCTTCTGTGGTATATCCTGTCATATCCTGTGATAGGACAATTAAACTATCAACCAGCTAGTCTTAGGGGCATTGGAGGAAGAATGGTACTGAAGCAAACCCATGTGGTCATAAGGATATTGTGAACACAAGCAACACCAGAGGTCAGGAATGAACCAGGTAACGGGAGCTGAGGCACCACAATGCCAACCAATTTGGAGTCTAAAAGAGGGTAAGGAAATTTTAGTTTAGTTTAGAGATACAGCACAGAAGCAGGCCCTGCGGTCTACCGAGTCTGCACTGACCAGTGATCCCCGCACATTAACACTATCCTACTACTAGGGACAATTTACATATTCACCAACCCAATTAACCTACATACCTGTCTTTGGAGTGTGAGAGAAACAGAAGATCTCGGAGAAAACCCACACAGTCACGGGGCGAACGTACAAACTCCATATAGACAGCCCCCTTAGTCGGGATTGAACCCGTGTCTCCGGCGCTGCAAGCGCTGTAAGGCAGCAACTCTACCACTGCGCCAACGTGCCGCCCAAATTATACGTTATTGTTTCAGATTTTAAAAAAATATTATTTAAATGTGTTCACCTTACCTTAAGGCAACAGATTAATGATTTAAATTTTCTAACAGCTTTTTCCTGAACACACAGAGAGCCTTAATAAGTGTACTTACAACAATATCCATCTCCTGTAACTGAATCAAACAGCTTGAACCTTGGGTCAGATTCATTGGATATAATGGATAGAAATAGTTTTAACTAGTTTAATATATTTCTTCTGAAAGAAAATTAACTTCTGATATATCTGATCTATGCAAGATCACAATATGAACAGATATATCAGCCTAGTCATTAAATAAGGTCAATTTATCTTTAGCAAGCAATCAGAAGGGTGATCAGCTTGGTTCAGGATTACGCTCTCGACCGCTTGAGGATTGTCCCGCCCAAGGACCCGCCTGGAAAGCCCGGCTTGACCACCGCAAAGGACCCGCACCACGGACCGGCAACAGACCCGGAAGGTGCGGTACACCTGCTCAGGGAGGAAGGATTCGGACGGATGGCCAATAAGCAGACTGCCCGTGGGAGGGAGTGCGCTGCCTTGCCGGTGCAATGGGCCGCTGGAGGCCCTGCAGCAGCCTGGGCCTCGGCTGGACCAGGCTCCACTCCATGAAGCCAAGTGCTTGGACTGGACGCAGCCTACAGCAGTGGAGCAGCAGCGGAGGACACCAGACCTACAATTAGCCGGGCCATCCCTGCAACACCGCCAGGACAATGGGCCTTTGTGGACAGGTCAAGATACAACATCTGAGACTTGAAAATGGCGGCAAATCTGGCGACTTTGTATACTATCTCAGTGTATTACTGCTGTACACACACTGCATCTGAGATGCTTATCTAAAATGTGTCTGCGTGTTTATCTACAGTGATACTTGTTCTGATCTGTATACAAAAATGAATTTCACTGTACCTCGGTTCATGTAACAATAAAGTACCATTCAACCATTGAAAAGTTGTGGGATCAGGCTGAACTCCAATGCACTAATTGGACACAAATTGTTATATGGTTATATGTTATATGGACACTACGATATTATGAAGTATATTGTTGGCGATGTTGTACTCTTATTTATGTTTTATATGGTCATCCTAAGCAGAAGAATTAAGCTAGATTGTGACTGTGGATTATGTACTAAATGAAGACAAAATGAGGCAGACCCAGACTACTGACCTTGTGAAATGCTCTTAATGGGGGAGCTGCGATTAGCTGACTAATGACTTGACAGCTTGCCACAGTCAAACACATAATAATAATATATTTTATTGTCATTACACATAAGTGCAACGAGATTTGGTTTGCAACTTCCATCCGATGTCATAACTTAAACGACTAATAAAATTTAGGTTCAGATACCCCGAGAACAAGGTTTGTGAAAAGAACATTAGAACAGTAAAAGTCAAAAAAGACTAAAGTGCAGATGTGTCTGTGCGACGTGACCATCCGAGGGAGACAGTCCATGGGGGTGGGGGTCACTCAGCAGGGCCGGTTCAGAGCCGCTATAGCTCTGGGAATGAAGCTGTTCCCGAGTCTGGAGGTGCGGGCATAGAAGGCCCACACAGAACCATACCCACCAGCCATCAACTTGATTTCTATATCATCACATCAAATATGATGTATTAAACCAAGTACTTCAATGGAGGAGCAGTGTTACACAAAGTTGGTAAATAAAATAAACCACAATATTTGAGAGCGAGAGTGAACATAGAACATAGAGCGTAAAAAAGTACAACACAGGAAAAGGTCCTTCATCCCACAATATCCGTTCCAAACAGGATGTCAAGATAAACTAATATCCTCTAATGATCCATATCCCTCCATTCCCTGCATATACATGTGCCTATCTAAAAGCCTCTTAAATGCCACTATCATATCTGCCTGCCCCTCTACCCCTGCCTGATTGTTTCAGGCACTCATCTTTGGTAAAAAAAACTCGTCTCACACATCTCCTTTAAGCTTACCCCCTCTTACCTTAAAGTATGCCTTTATAGTATTTTACATTGCCAACGTGAGAAAAGGGTACGGACTGTGTAACCTAGCTGGACCTCTCATAATTTTATATTCTTCCATCCGCTCTCTCCACAGTCTCTGATATTCTGTGCTGCTAACTGAGCCAAAACAGACACAAGGTTAAACTGTTTTCTTCATTAAGTATTTGCCCATTATAACGGAAGAAAAATAGCAAAAATGTTGTAAAAACCTCGGAAAATTAATATTCTTCATGGCATTCGGTTTTTCTCTCCACATTTAGTGGTGAAAAACTGCCTAAAGGAAGCTCATTATAATTTAAGCATTTATTGATAGAGGCCATTTATGAAACAATTATATATATTGCTTATGCAGATCAATAGAAACAAATGTGGGATTGACTTTTTTGCTCACAATGCCAGTGGGACAGCGTGAATCAACTCAGTACTGAATGTTGAAACACCGAACGGACTTAGTTGATTAATAATCAGGGGCAGATTTTTGTACGGAACAGTCATAGTCATAATGTCATAGAATAATACAGTGTAGAAACAGGCCCTTCAGAACCAACTTACCCACACCGGTCAACAATGTCCCAGCTACACTAGTCCCACCTGCCTGCGCTTGATCCATACCCCTCCAAACCTGTCCTATCCATGTACCTGTTATTTAAACATTGGGATTGTCCCAATCTCAGCTATCTCCTCTGGCAGCTTGTTCCATACACCCACCACCCTTGTGTGAAAAACGTACCCATCATATTCCTATTAAATCTTTTCCCCTTCACCATAAACCTATGTCCTCTGGTCCTCAATTCCACTACTCGGGGCAAGAGACTTTGTGCATCTATCCGATCTATTCCTCTCATGATTTTGTACACCTCTATAAGATCACTCCTCATCCTCCTGCGATCCAAGGAATAGAGACCCAGCCTCCTCAACCTCTCCACATAGCTCGTATCCTCTAGTCCTCGTAATATCCTCGTGTCAAATATCCCTCCCTGTCACAGGGGAGGCCTGGTCCCCCAACGCAACCCGTTCCCCAATGCAATATTCCACCACTCACCCATTCCCCCAATGCAACCCGTCACCCAAATGCAATATTGCACCACTCACGCATAGCCCCCGACTGCACAGGCGCCGCTCATTTCCCCTCATCCCCCAGCACTCCCTCTCCCTCCTTCTTCATTCCCCTCTCCTCCTCCCCTCCCCAATCCCTCCTTCACATCTCCCTCCCCTTCCTTTCCCCTACCCTCAGTCACTCCCTCCCTCCATAAATTCATCTCCCCTCCCTACCCCCTCCTATCCCTCTATCCCCCACTTCCTCACCTCCCCCTATACCCCCATTATCCCTCCTGACCTCGCTCATTGCCCTCCTCTCCCTCGATTCCCCATTCCCTACCTCCCCCACTACCCCTCTATTCCCCCTCTTCCCTCACTCACCTCACCTCCCCTACTTCCCCCCTCTCCTCCCTACCCCTTCCTCTCCCCCACTCTCCCTCCTCACCTCCCCAGGATCTTTCCCCTCTCCTCCTCCCCTCCCCCAATCGCTCCCTCACCTTTCCCTCCCTCTCCTTTCCACTCCCTCCCTCCATCCATAAAAAGCAGCATCTGCAGTTCCTTCCTCCACAGGTCATTCATTGTTAGCTGTGGTTTAGATCCCGTTGACTTGATGATTGGACCAGTTTGCGTCGTGTGTGTGTGTGTGTGTGTGTGAGTTACTCAAACTATGCGCAAACTGTTCGGCCACCCTGCAACCCGACTCTCCCTCCCTCTGCCCACTCTGGCTCAGCCGCTGCTTGGCCAGGTCCCGTCCTGTCCAACCGCCCGCTGCTGCCGTTCGGCCTCTCCCCGCCCTGCCCACCCGCCTACCTGCCAGCCTGCCGGGGGCCGAGGGGAGGGGAATGGAGTCGGTGCTCGGCACGCTGGGCACCACGAGTTTCAACGAGCTGGTGAAGATCTCCTCCAGGAAGGCCATGAGGGTGAGTTACCGCAACAACGGCGGCGGTGGAGACGGTCCCAGAGGGACGGGTAGACAGGACCGCCATTGCCGCAGAGGGCGGGCGGGGGTGAGGGGTGAGTGATGAAGGAGAGAGAGAGATGGGGCCAGGGCTTCCGCTGGATACAGGCAGGCCGCTGCTGATGGGGCAGGAAGGGGCATCACCATCCCAGCCGTGGCATTGACTAACAGGAGAAAAGACCAATCTGCAGGGCACTGACTGAAGGAATCTGCAATATAAATTTTACAATATACCGCCAATCGGAACGAAACTTGTTGCACTCGCAGCACAGGAGAACTGTGAGTAACTTGGCGAAAAATCATTTTTGCACAAATAGAAAAACCCCGCAAACCGGAAGAACACAAGATCAGAGTTTTAGATAACACCAGAAGACATATGAGCAAAATTATGCCATTTCGCCCATCAAATACAAAATGGCGCCACACATGGCAGCGTCGGCATTATTATATGCAAAATGAATTCCACTGCGTAATGTTTAATTGCATATGTGATAATAAATATCCATTGAACTATTGAAGTCTGCTCTGCTATTCAATCATGGGAGATCAATTTTCCCTCTACAACCCTGGGCCAAACACGGGCAAGTGGGCCAGTGTATATGGGGCATCTTGGTCGGCATGGGCCAATTGGCACAAATGGCATGTTTCCATGCTGTATGACTGACTCTTCTTACTAGCCAATTACTACTGCAATGAATGGCCTTTACAAAGCTATCTAACAGGTCCTTCCTGTCCTGACGATTAAAAAACCACTTTGGAACATTTTCAGTGGAGTACTTTAACTCTTTTGAATGCAGCACAGCTGGATAGGCAAAGCAATCAGTGGCTATTTTTATTACATTCTAATTTTTCTGCTTGTGAATTGCAAAGCGTAAATTAGCATTTCTGTCTTTAATTTAGTTGAAAAAGAAAATAAAATCAAGACTAGCCACCATTGTGATGGTCTGTAATTAAAACAGTCACAAAAATAAAATTATTGGTTGTTAGAAATGAGTTAACCGCAGGGTGCCACATTAATAAACCAGATACTACAAATATTAATTGTACAAGGAATGCTTTTAATCCAAGATTTACTATGGTATACTTGTTGGAGCAGATCCTAATACCAGATGGTCAGATATTTTTAGAATTTTATGTTTCCATAAGAATTACAGAATGCAAATTTATTTTTGAAAAACAAGCATTTTTACTTTTCATGCCTTAAGCTTTGATATTTTTTCAATTATGTTTCAGTCTTATAATCTTCATCATTATTCATTGTCAAAGAAGATTAATAAGAAAGAAACTTCAGTCTTCTGTTAACTTTGCACAAGCGTGTCATCCGATATATATAAATAATGTGCATATTGAATGAGAACATAGAGATAAAATGACTACATTAACTTAAAAGCTAATGCAAATAAGCACCAATGATGGAGCTCCGCTAAAACATAACAAATCAAACATCAACACGGATGCTCAAAGACAGGTGCTTGCATTGGGATCCTTCAGTATTTCCAGATGACTATTTCCAGGTTCAGTAAATAATTACAGACAATCCTTCCATTGATGAATCGAAAGCTGTTAGTCTAAGTAATTTTCAAGCTGAGTAGCAAAGAGCATGGGGGATATGTTTAACTAGCTGTAAACTGCGTTGCCCATATATTACTACAAGAGAAATAGTCTGCGATTGTAAATGTAACAATGTAGAATTTGTTACAAATAAATAAGGTATATGAATGCATTTACACCAAGTATTAATAATGTAATAGGCAACATTAAAAAAAATGCTTCCAGCAAAGAGAGTGGCACTCAAGACAATTAAATATTCAAGTCAACAAATTTAACTGTACACACTGGTGAGTTTGTCAGGCATTAAATATGTTTGTTACGAATGTGGAGACTGCATTTTTTCATAGAAGATTAAAATCTCTGATGCATTACTTGACCACAACACATTTGAAAAATAGGCCTTTAGGTCTCACAGAGATATCATTTCACTTCAATAGCTTCAATAAATGTAATTCAAACATCTAATTCAGCCTGGATACATAGCTGACCCAAAGGGAAAACTGTACTGTTAAGCAAATTTTTAATAAAGATATTTGAGGAATATCCTGTATTGCACAAATGTGATAATTAGAAACAAATCACTTATCTGCAATAGAGCAAAGGACCTGCATGTGACCCTGCAGTTATTCCATTGAGTCCAGGAGGGTTTGCTTTAATGCTCAGCAAAAAGTCAAGTCTCCAAGGAAGATTTAATTATCTGCCTGAGCAATTCGTCACATATAAAACTCAATCAGATGCTGTGGTCAGATACTCAGGAAGCTTTACTTCTCAGTGAAACACTGGATTCTACTTTCAGTGATCATTTAGATGTTGTATTAAAGACAATTGGGCTGAGAAACAAGATGGCAGTAGATAATGGGCATTCGAGTTACAATACACAATTAATCCCAAGCCGGCCACTTAATGTAAACCACTCTCAAAATCTGCACTGCAATCTCTTTGAGTTTGCCAACGCAACTCACACAAGTCACTACCTCAGCGTATGCCCGCAAGGTCCAATTTTCTTTATGGTGAGCACAGAATAAAACTGATAAAATGTAATCGCTGTGCAGTTTATGATGGGTCAAGGTCTCTGGTTCCACAAACAGAAGTCTAGAAATTAAACTATGAAGGATCCAATAAATTCAACATCATCCAGATACCACTTGAGATTGTAATAGGTTACTGAATCATTGACAGATACTGCACTGAGTCCACATGACCAACGATCACCCGTTCACACTAGTTCTATGTTATCCCATTTTCAAATCCACTCCCTACACACTAAGGGCAACTTAACCTACAAACCACTACATCTGTGGGATGTGGAAGAAAACCGGGGTACCCAAAGAAAACCCACGCTGTCAGGGGGAACACATGCAATCTCCGCACAGGCAGCACCCGAGATCAGGATTGAACCCAGGTTCTTGCCTCTGCGAGACAAAAGCTCTACAAGCTGTGCTACTGTACTGCCCCCAAATAGTGTCCTGACACAGAACTAAATTGCACTCATCTCTACACAACTGGTGAAATAAAGTTAAAACATTTTGTGAGAATCTCCACTCTGCATGTGTACGCTGTGGTGTGTGCATCCCTTTGACTTACCTTGTGAGATTATAAAATTTATTTTAACATTTTACGTTGCATGTTCAATGTCACTCTTAGACTCTCATTGTAGCCGGAGGACAGAATTAAACAAACCTCACTTGTGCCTTGAGGTATAATCTAGAGTACCACTTCAGTGCCCAGTATGAACTCAGGCCCACGGCCAAAATTGTTGAAATCTCCCTTGACCATAAGACATAGGAGCACAATTAGGCCAGCCTTTGAGTCTGCTCTGCCATTCGATCATGACTGATCTTGGACTGTTATACCTCCAATAACATATCATTAATAATTTTGCAACAATGGACCATTCATTGTTTTGAAGCATTAGAACAATCAATGTAATATGAAGAAAAAAGGCATGTAGGGAATGCATGGATGACAGAGGAGATTAATTTATCATGACATCATGTTTGGTATTGACATTGCGAACTGAGGAGACTGTTCCTGTCGTAGAGTCATAGAGAGTCATAGAATCACACAGTGTGGAAACAGGCCCTTTGGCCCAACTTGCACCTGCCTTTACTTGGCCCATATCCCTCTAAATATATCCTATCCAAGCAATGGACCTGTATAAATGTTTCTTAAATGAGAAACATTATAACAGTCCCTGCCTCAACTACTTCTTCCGGCAGCTCGTTCCAGGCACTCACCACCCTTTGTGTGAAAAAGATACCGCTCAGGTCCCTATTAAATTTTTCCCCCATCACCTTAAACCTATGTCCTCTGGCTCTCTATTCTCCTACACCGGGCAAGAGACTGCTTGCGTCTACCTGATTCATTCCTCTCATAATGATTTATACACTTTATTAATAAAAGGAAACTGCCGATGCTGGTTTATACCAAATATCGTTCCTGACAAAAATGTCACCTATCCAATTTCTCCAGAAATGCTGCCTAACCCACTGACTTACCCCAGCATTTTCTGTCTGTACTATTCTATGTCATATTGGTTGAATGCTGATTAAAGATGGATGCATTTTCTCAATGCCAGCATAATTAGCAGTAATTATTTGGGTGTTGATTTGCTGTGGGCGTTGATTTGGTGTGGTCCTGTAATTTGATAAATGTATGTCGAGGTGATCTATCACAGACAAAAGAAAAGATGGGGACCATTGTGGTTCTTGTGATTCTGTTTATTGAAATCTTAATCTTCTCTTCCTTTTCTTCCCTATATGATGGTTAGCTGTGTTGGATGCAATGGTGATGATAGTGCTGAAAAAAAATAGCATCCAGGAAAATATATATCATGGATTGGGCTACAGAAGGGCAGACTGCAGAAGACTCAGATCTGGAATGTCTTGCAGTGAAGGTCCAGGACGTCACCATCATCAATGTGTACAAGCCTCCCCCAGTGCGTCTGGCTACAACATCCATACCAGCATTCACCCCTCCCTGTGTATACTCAGGTGATTTCAACTGGCACCACCCCGAATGGGGCTCCTCAAGATGTAATAGTGATGGAAACGGCCAATGACCTGTGTTTGTACAAGTGTTCCAGCGGAGATCCAAAGGAGCCAAACAGCTTCCAGTCAGCCCGCTGGAACACTGGTACAAACCCAGACCTAGCCTTTGCCAGTAACACAAAGAACCATCAGCCACCAACACGCTGGGTTCTGGAGAAGTTCCCACGGTCACAACACCGACCACCATTCATCGCCACAACATCACTGGTGGCACCAACATCGAGCAAACCTTTGAAGTGGTGGCACTTCCGCAAGGCCGACTGGGACAAGTTCCAACAACTTACCAACGCAGCCACCTCGGGCCTTCCGCCCCCAGACAGTACCAACCTGCAATCTACCTACCGGCCTACTGCAACATGCTTATCAGTGCAGGCAAGAAAACCATCCCCCCATGGCTACCAGAGGTATTACATTCCATGTTGGGATGATGAGTGTCAACAGCAATACGAAGATCATACTGCTGCTGGCACCAAAGACGAATATGAAACCACTGACACTACATTGCTCAGAAGCGTGGATGAGAAACAACAAGAACACTGGATCGATCGACTTCAACCACAGGAGCCGTAAGGCATGGCACAAAGTCAACCGCCTGACTGGCAGAGCTATATCCAAACCCGGCAAATGCCCAGTGACCGCCAACGCAATCGCATCTCAACTAGTCAAGAATGGTTGATTCACAAACTCTGACCGTGATTTCTCGCGCAAAGTGAGCAAATGGGTGGCCGAGTCATGGAAAACTGACGGAGTGGATACGGACCTAACAATGGCTTTAACCTCCGAGGAAATGGCCACAGCACACAAGATGTTGAAAGCAGGAAAGGCCCCCGGATCTGACTGCATACACCCGGAGTTCCTACTACATTCTGGAGACGCTGCTACCAACTGGATCCGACAGTACCAGTCGGCCTCCATGGAGAAGTTCAAAATGCCAAAGATCTGGCGTCGTGCAACAGTCATCGCTCTCCCAAAGCCAAACAAGCCAGAAGATGATCCTAAAAGCTACCAGCCCATCTCGCCCCTCTGCATCCCACACAAACTCCTTGAGAGGCTGATCCACGGGCCCCACGGGTATCAACCCCATCATAGACCCTCAACTACCCCAGGAGCAGGCTGGTTTCCGCCAAGGCCGATCAACTGCGGACCAGGTAACCTTCCTCACCCAAGACATCGAGGACTGCTTTGAGGCAAATGAGAAGGCAGGAGCTGCTCTTATAGATCTGACAGCTGCCTATGACACCGTGTGGCACCGGGGAATAACTACAAAGCTACTTCGGGTGTTGCCGGACAGGCGCATGGTACTCTACATCATGGAGCTGATATCAAACCGCAGCTTTGTGCTTAAGACCTGTAGGCTACATAGAATGGCGTCCCACAGGGATCCGTCTTGGCTCTGCTGCTTTTCAATGTGTACATCCATGACCTCCCAGAGACCATTGCTGGAAAATACGGGTATGTTGACGACCTAGCCATCCTGGTGAGACACAAAGAGTGGAAGACAATCGAAAGCTCCTTGAGTCAAGGAATGGGGACTTTGGCAGTATACCTACCACAGTGGCATCTAAAGCTGAGCAAAGGCAAAACAGTGTCAACAGCATTCCATCTAAACAACAAGGAAGCTAAGCGAGAGCTAGCTATTTTCGTTAACAACAGGCGCTTGGACTTCCAACAAACACCCACTTACCTCGGCGTAAAGCTAGATAGGTCGCTTACATTTCATCAACACCTGGCTGGTCTCCGCGACAAGGTCATGGCACATAGCGGCCTCATCCGACGCCTGGCAGGAACAAGTTGGGGAGCCAGTCCATCAACTTTACGCACCTCTGCCTTAGCTCTTGTGTATGCCCCAGCTGAGCACTGCGCAGCCGTATGGAGTAGACGTAGACACACTAGCCTGGTAGACACGAGCCTGAACAGCAGCTTGTTGGTGCCTTCAACCTACTCCAATCGAGCAGCTCCCTATACTTGCAGGCATTCCGCCTGCAGGGAACCGAAGACAGGTCGGTGGGGGTGCTGCAAGCCGGCAGCCCTGCAGCAGCGTGTTCGTTTTTTTCAACTTCTTTTGTTTTTTTAGTATGCTTTAATGTCTGTTTTTAATGTTTCTTTGTGTGTCTTGTGTGGGGGTGGTGTGGGGGGGTAAGCGGGAATTTGCTTTCATCGCCACCTCCACGGAGATGCGACTTTTTCCAGGTCGCCTCCCCCGTGGCCTAGCAGCGAGGATCGGCGCAGCCTTTCCCGGAGATGCGCCCGGGGCTTCACCGGCGTGCGCAGCGTGGACTCTCGGCGTGGAGCGGGCAAGCCCTCGCTGGGGCTCGCCGGAGGGGAGCGCTCTGTTTCGCTGGCCTGCGGCAGTCGGCAGCCTGAAACCGCGGTCTGCAGAGCTTCAGCTGGCGCGACGTCCACAGCCTGGGATCCCTCGTGGGGACCTGGGGGAACTTTCCATCAGGAGCGGGGTCCCTCGCCAGGGATCCCTGGATGGGAGCTTCGATGCCGGCCCTGCAGTCTGCGGTGCTTCTGGCTGCGGCGCGAACTTTAAATCTCCGACCGCCGGCCTGCGGCCTACACCAGCCTGAAGCCGCGGTCTCCGGTGGGGAGGCACCGATTCAGGACTTACCTGGACTTTTCACCTTGTCTGCACATCTGGACGCGCGCAGCGACAGCTGTGGAGGGTGGAGGTCCCGACCACGGGGGAAAATGGAGGAGGAGTGGCCAATTTTTGTGCCTTCCACCACAGTGATGAATGCTGTGGTGGATGTTTGTGTAAAATGTTTATTGTGTATTGTGCGTTCTTTATCATTGTACCGTTGCTGGCAAATTCATTTCACTTGCACTTTATGTGCAATGTGACGAATAAAACCGTATTGTATTGTATTGTAAGCAGCAATGCTGGCACTATCTTGTTGGGCCATGGACACAGATCACCTCCTCCATCAGGCTATCAGCAGAGTGCAGAGGTCACCCCGACTGAAGTCCCGTCACCCCTTTGCTCCACATGGAAAACAACTCCTAGCATCCATCCAGCCAACTGACAAAAGCACACTGGATAGCCACCAAGTGGTCACAAGAGTGGAAGCAACCACATCTCCATCACACAGCTACATCTCTTCACCAGATAAAAGTTGTCCAGAGTCTGACCTCCGCAGAGGAGCATGGGTGAAGCTCAACAGACTTTGTACTGGAGTTGGGCGTTTCAATGCCAGCATGTGGAGATGGGGGTTCCGCCAGAACCCAGTCTGTGAATGCAGAGCAGAACAACAGGCAGCCAACCATGTCATCTCTGGGTGACTGCTCTACCACCCACCAAATGGAGCTCAGGGCCTGGCAGACATTGACACAGAGAACAGCAACCTGGCTGCTCAACACCTGGCTTGAGATCTAACTATTCCTTTGGCTTATGTTTGATTCACAAGAAGAAGATGAAGATCCAGGAACATAACTAATCAGTCAAACAGCATCTGTGGAAACAACCTGCAACATCTCTCTCCACAGATGTTACCTGTCCTCCGGAGTACTTCCCACATTTTTAATCTTTTTTTTCAGATTTCCACCATCTACAGTATTGAAACAAATGTTGTTACTGACTCTGTTGTACAAATCAATGCACCACAGAATGCTCCAAGCAACAAGAATGTTATTGGAAGCCTTTTGTTGTGCTTCAGGTGCAGTGTAACTCTTGTAAGATATATTATTTTGCTGGTGCATGGCCTTTAAACTGATATCCAGTGCAAAAGCTATACTGGGGAGTGTGGGGGAGTAGCTCTAAAAGGGAACTGACAGAGAGAGTGTGAATTATGAAGGTTCCCCAGTTTTTGGAACTAAACTATTATAAGAAAAGTTAATTGCATGTCCAATAAATCTTTGCAACTCCTCAACCAGTCCATCTCACACCTTCTGCTTCAAACCCGTCTCACTGTGCGAGTTGGCCCACGAGTGACCCCGAGTTTTCACTCGTGGTGATCACGTAGCGGGAACGTCGGAACTCGCACGAGCAACTTATCGACTCGTGGCGCTAACGGCAGGTACTCGGGAAACTTGTTAACTCGTGAAAAAAATCAAACATGTTTCCACGAGTCAAATTAACTGTTCAAGTTAAAAATGGAAACATTTAAACTCGTTGTAATAACGTAATGGCCCGTGCGTTTACCTTAGTGACTCGTGAGTCTACGGTGGGAACTTTAATAATCTGTTCTTTCGCTCGAGTAAAGACTGAACCAAAGATAGACACAAAATGCTGGAGTAACTCAGCGGACCAGGCAGCATCTCTGGAGAGAAGGAATGGAGTCGAGACCCTTCTTCAGACTTACCCGAAATGCCACCCATTCCTTCGCTCCAGAGATGCGGCCTGTCCTGCTGAGTTACTCCAGCATTTTGTGTCTATCTTCGGCCTTTCTGCGATGATCTGCCACTTGTCCTTTATTACTGAGGCGCCTGCCCCGTGGCTTTGTATTCGTCACTCTGTCTCATGAGGACGCGGTTAAAGACCTGCCGAAGAGGCAAGTCTGGGGTGGTGGGTGGGATGTGTCCACGTGTGATGCTCCATCCACCCCCCGGGGCCGAGAGTGTGGGATTGGGAAGGAACTGCAGATGCTGGTTTACACCGGAGATAGACACACACAATGCTGGAGTAACTCCGAGGGACAGGCAGCATCTCTGGACAGATGGGATGGGTGAGATTTCGGGTCGAGACCTTACTTCAGACTTCTCCAGAGATCCCGCTGAGTTTACTCCAGTAGTTGGTGTCTATCCCGGTGGCGGGGAGCCGGGCTTGGCCGACCCGCCGCCTCTACTTACCGGTCAGTCCAGTGATCATCGCCCTCCGCCCGGGATGCAGCGGAGGTTTCCATCCGGTGAGTTGTCCAGCGCTCACGGTGGACGAGGGAGGACAGCAATAGGCCAGGTGAATGAATAGCAGCACATAAATGAGTCGACCTTTAATATTTGTTGATTTTATGTTTTAATTTACAAGCTGCTTCAAGCGAGGCAAGTTTTATTTTCAGTCCGAAGAAGGGTCTCGACCCGAAACGTCACCCATTCAACGAAAAAGCTGGAGTAACTCAGAGGGTCAGGCAGCAACTCTGGAGAGAAGGAATAGGTGACTTTTCGGGTCGAGATCCTTCTTCAGAAGACGAGCCCTTATCCAAAACGTCACCTTCTCCAGAGATGTTACCTGGCCCGCGTTGTTACTCCAGCTTTTTGCGTCTGCCTTCCGTCCAAAGCCTTGGGATCGTCGCCAACATGAAGACGGTGCGAAGCCCCGCGCCCAGTGCAATGGACGGGGAGCTGGAGAGGGGAGGGGAGGGGTCACACACATGGCCGGGAAGCAGAGGGGTGGGGGTGGGGTTGGTGACAGTCAGGGCCAACAATGAGATGGAGAAATACAGAAACACCGACGTGCAAAGGATACCTACAATAGCGCATGATCTCTCTCGCGTTATGGCGGGTGATTGTCGCCTGTCCGCTGTTTCTGCCCCTAAAACCTTGGGATCGTTGCCCTTTGTGTTGGCGTGAAGGGGGAGGGGGCTATTGTGCTGCTTGATTGCCCCCTGCTATCATAGGGACAGGGAGACACAGCGGCTTTTGAGACTGGTGGGCAATCACTACCAAAGTGTCTGCCTGCAGTCAGCACACCTCTCCTACACATGTCTCCCGCGCTAACCATCCCGCAGAGAATGATCCCAGCACCCAAGAGCCTTGTCTGTCACCCCCCACCCCCAACCACCCTCCATCTCAACTTACGCCTGGGCACCAAAGCAGCTCAGGAGGCGACCCCTGAGCTCCGTCTCCCAACAATCTGATGTGGCAACTGATGTGAAAGAACAGCGGCTGCGGCCGGCACCCGGCATGGACTTCTCACACCCTCACACACTTACCTTCATTCACGATTGGCTCAAGAGTAACGGGAGAGGAACTTGGTAAATCGGGAGAGGAACTTGGAACATCGCAGCAATGACATACCCGTGGGAACTCGGTTCAACACTTGATCATAAACTTGAAATCTCGTACATAACCACGAGTCTGTTTTTTTTCTTTCACTTGGGGTCACTCGTGGGATGACTCGCACCGTGAGACAGGGCCATTAATCTCTGACGTTTGTTCCAACCATCTGCCTAACAAACACCCCCTCACCCGTGTCCTCCTATTATCTAACATGTATTGTTCTGCCTCTCCTCTCTCCTAGCTTTCTTCCCCCCTCCCACCCCCCACTATCAGTCCGAAGAAAGGTCCCATAACATCACCTATCCATGTTCTCCAGATATGCTGCCTGACATGCTGATTTGGAAATTGTTCGTTTTAAGCTTCCCCCCAGTTTAGTTTCAGTAAAAAATCACTGAGTCAAGCACGTGCATCTAAACGTTATTTTGACAAAACACAATTACAGTTCCCACTACTGTACCTAACCATCGTGGGTTCAATCCTCGCATCTGCCTGATCAAGCCCTCTTGGCCTCGCTCAAACAGAGACACTCCAGAAGGTCACGCAGTCCTAAGCGCTCTCCCAGAAGATCGATGCAGGACCTCGAGGTAGCGGAGTTTTATAGGTCCCCGGACCTCCGGGGCCGAACCACATGGGAATGGTCTCTTTACAATCCAATTACAGATATCGATTAACCCCATACATGACAGACATTTCCCTAACCCAATAGTACAGTGGTGAATACATTGTATTCAACATAGAAACATAGAAAATATTCAAACAGTGTTTCTCAAAGCAAACTACATCGCAACATTTGCCCTGATATGCAAGAAAACCAGACAATACTTAATCCAATCAACATCCAGCAAAGTAAAGCTTTGAAACATTATTTACAATGTGTATGACTAGTTTGCATTCATCCAATAAATTCTATGCATTTGCACCTAATTGTCAGGGTCTGCAGATGTTCCCATTCTCTTCCTGCAGCTCTGATCTAGGCTCTGGACAAACTGGCACCATTCTGCAGCTTGTCCCATTACTACAGAAAGCAGTTTTAAATTGACCAAATGGCCTTGCAGCCCTGAAGCCTTTACTCAATTTTAGGGTCCTAGCCTCTCCAATTTGGCCAGGATTAACAGATTGATTCCCGTACTTTGTATCCTTTTGTGTAAACCAGTATCTGCAGTTATTTTCTACACACTTTGTGTGCAGTTCCTTTGTTTAACAATAAATCTATGGATTATTGTGCGGCGATGTCAAGGTCACATGGTGGTAGTCTATTATTCATTATAGATTAGGAAGCCCAAAACCCTTGACAATACCCTCATACGAGCTCTGGCTGCTGTTCACTGCCATAGAAGAAGGCATTCAATGCATTGACTTACATACAGAACACCGTCTTAACGTAGCAGTATACTGCTGGTTGTCCATTACAATCAGATTGATAACCGTCATTACGTGGCTGCAAGTAAGAATTTCATGCTTCCATTCTAAGTCCATTTGACAATTAAACACTCCTGACTCTTGGCGGCACAGCTGTAGACTTGCTGCCTTACAGCGTCTGAGACCCGGGTTCGATCCTGACTACAGGTGCTGTCTGTACAGAGTTTGTACGCTCTCCCCTAGACCACCTGGGCTTTCCTCCCCACGTTCCAAAGACGTACAGGTCTGTCGGTTAATTTGGCTTCGGTAAATTTGTAAATATGCTTAGGATAATGCAAGTGTGTACGCGGATTGCTGGCTGATGCAGACAGTTGGCCCCAGGGCCTTTTCTGCGCTGTATCTCTAAACTATACTTTGAAACATCAGCAAATCTATTCTACCCCTGGTCTATAGCGTGAGTTATATCTCTGTGAGCACTTCCTTACAAAAGTGAATGTGGGAAAACAGTTACTTGAAAGAGCTTATGTGGACAGAGCCTCCTCATAATATCTTTGGAACATAGAACAGTACAGCACAGGAACAGGCCATTTGGCCCACAATGTTTGTGCCAAACATGATGCCTAGCTGAACTGAACTTATCTGCCTGCAAGTGATCCATCTACCTCTATTCTTTGCAAATCCATGTGCCCGGCAAAAAGCTTCTTAAACATCACCATCGTACCTGCTTCCACCACCACCCCTGGCAATGCATTCCATGCCTCCACCACCCTCTGTGTAAAAAGGTTGTTCTGCACATCTCCATTATATTTTCCCCCTCACACCTGTTAGTTCTGCCCTCTAGTGTTGGACATTTTCAACCTGGGAAAAAGGTACTGACTCTCATATTTGTATATACCTATCAAGTGTCCATTCAACCGCCATTGTTCCAGAGAAAACAATCCAAGTCGATCCAACCTCTCCGTGCAGATGAAATCCTCTTATCCAGGCAGCATTCTAGAAAACCTCCTCAGCATTGTCTCCAAAGCTTCCACTTCCTTCCTGTAATGGGGCAACCAGAACAACACGCAATTCTCCAAATATGGCCTAACCAAAGTAATAGAGAGCTGCAACAAGATCTTGACTCTTACATTCAATGTCCTGAGCAATGAAGACTAACTTACCATATGCCTTCTTTAACACTATCTACAGTATGTGCAGCCACCTTTAGTGAGCTCTCCCATCTCTTTCTCCTCTCTCATCTTGTTGCTGTGCTCCAGAGATACTCTCCTTGTTCTCTCTACATTTTTCCTTCCAGTCAAATGGGAAGAACCCAGAAAGTACCCGATGGTCTCTTTAATTGACCGGGCGTCAGGGTTCAATCGACTGCTAAATGTTGGGATGACCCTGCTATTTTTGTTTATATATTTACTGAAGGGATGTGAGCATCGCAGGCTGAGCCATCACTTAATTGCCCATCCCTTGATGCTCATTAGTCAAGAGTGTTTAATTACCGTATATGCCGACAACAAAACAATTATATTCTTACTTGTTGCAGCCTAACAGGCCTGTAAATGCAATCTCACGTAAATCTAAAATGACCAATAATACCATAAAATAATGAATTGAGCAAAAACTGAAGTCGCTAATACATAGAAACATAGAAATTAGGTGCAGGAGCAGGCCATTCGGCCCTTTGAGCCTGCACCGCCATTCATTATGATCATGGCTGATCATCCAACTCAGTATCCTGTACCTGCCTTCTCTCCATACCCCCTGATCCCTTCAGCCACAAGGGCCACATCCAACTCCCTCTTAAATATGGCCAACGAACTGGCCTCAACTACCTTCTGTGGCAGAGAATTCCACAGATTCACCACTCTCTGTGTGAAAAACGATTTTCTCATCTCGGTCCTAAAAGACTTCCCCCTTATCCTTAAACTGTGACCCCTTGTCCTGGACTTCCCCAACACCGGGAACAATCTTCCTGCATCTAGCCTGTCCAACCCCTTAAGAATTTTGTAAGTCACAATGAGATCACCCCTCAATCTTCTAAATTCCAGCGAGTACAAGCCAAGCCTATCCAGTCTTTCTTCATATGGAAGTCGTGCCATCCCAGGAATCAGTCTGGTGAACCTTCTCTGTACTCCCTCTATGGCAAGAATGTCTTTCCTCAGATTAGGAGACCAAAACTGTAGGTGTGGCCTCACCAAGACCCTGTACAACTGCAGTAGAACCTCCCTGCTCTTGTACTCAAATCCTTTTGCTATGAATGTCAACATACCATTCGCTTTCTTCACAGACTGCTGCACCTGCATGCCTACTTTCAATGACTGGTGTACCATGACACCCAGGTCTCGCTGCATCTCCCCTTTTCCTAATCGGTCACTATTCAAATAATAGTCTACCTTTCTGTTTTTGCCACCAAAGTGGATAACCTCACATTTATCCACATTAAACTGCATCTGCCATGCATTTGCCCACTCACCTAGTCTATCCAAGTCATCCTGCAGCCTCCTAGCATCCTCCTCACAGCTAACACTGCCCCCCAGCTTCGTGTCATCCGCAAACTTCGAGATGTTGCATTTAATTCCCTCATCAAAATCATTAATGTATATTGTAAATAGCTGGGGTCCCAGCACTGAGCCTTGCTGAGGTGGTGGCATGCTGCCTTCTTGGACTGCTGCAGTCATTGAGGTGTGGCCATACCCACAATGTTGATTGGGAGGGAGTTCCAGGAGAAGACACAAAGTGCTGGAGTAGTTCGGTGGATCATGCAGCATCTTGGGAAAACATGCATAGGCAATTATTCAGATTGGGACCATTCTGAGTTCCAGGAGTTTGGATTCCAGAGAAGATGAAGAAATTATGATATGTTTCCAAATCAGGATGATGTGTGACTTTAAGGGCAACTTCCAGGTGATAGTGATCTGATGCTATTGCTACCCTTGCCTTCCTGTTGGTAGACGCCATTGGTTTTGGAAGGTGCTGTGTCAGTAGTCTTGGTTGTGGTACAAACTGCAGGTGCTGTGCGTGGGTGGAGGAGTGAGTGAATGGAGAAGCACGTGGGATTGGCTCAATTGTTGATAATCCATTTGGCAAGATTGGCACCATCAGAGTTCCATGAAATTTATGAAACAATCTGCCCGTTCTGTATTCTCCCAGCACACATAAACATGTCAAAACACTTCCAAATATGATGTATGTTGAGAGACATATTTAAATGTGTACATGTGTATCACGCATACATTTTCAGCCAAACAGGTGCATTCAGGTGAGTCTGAAGAAGGATCTGGACCCGAAACATCACCTGTCACTTTTCTCCAGAGATGCTGCCTGACCCAATGAGTTACTCCAGCTTTTAGTGTCTATCTTCAGTTTAAACCAGCCTCTGCAGCTCCTGCCAACACAGGTGCATTCATTTATTTGTCTTTCTAAACCGCAACTAAATGAGTAATCTTCAACATATTACCAGATTGCAATGCAGTAATGTATAACAGAGGCTCATCTGTGAACAAAACAGCATTTTTCCAAAGCAACTATTTTTTCAATATATTCGCTACTATCAACAATTTCAATGTAATTACTTACAAAGAAGGTTCATGTAATTCACATATTACAAAAATGAAGTGGAAATGATGCCTGTATAATTGTTTGTAAATATGTTTGGTTATTTAACAAAAAGCACAACTACTCTATTCACCATTAGCCCATTTTAAACAATCTATACCTCTCCCAACATATTTCATTGATAATGCATTCAACTTTAAAATATTCTAGTACTCCAAGCAAAAAGAAAAGCTAAAATATGCTGAACCTGTGGTAGTAGTTCAGTTTTATTTAGAAATGCAGTGTGGAATCAGGCCCGCCTAGTCCCCGCCGACCACCCTACACACTAGGGCCAATTAATCCACAAACCTGCACGTTTGTTTTTTAATATGGGAGAAAGACGGAGCACCTGGATGAAACCCCTGTGGTCACAGGGAGAACGTACAAACACCGTACAGACAGCGCCCGCAGTCAGGACCAAACCCGAGTCTCTGGAACTATAAGTCAGCAACTCTGCCGTCCGGAATCGTGGACCTGGTTTAATTTCCAGGTCGGCGAGATAGTTCTCCAGAGATGCTGCCTGACCCGCTGAGTTACTCCAGAATATTGTGTCTATTTTCATAGTAGGAGTAGTTCTGAGAAATGTTAATGTATTTTAGGGCAATGTGTATTCATCTAAATGAGGGGCGTGCTGCAGAGTCAGATGCTGTTAAATTATTTGCAGCTTTACTGGCATCGTTCAAATAAAGTGGTAAAGAAAATGTAAGATTAAATTATATTACAGAGTTGAGTGAAGAAAAGACTCAAAAGGACTTGAGAAGATGAGGTATAATGAATAGCGCATTAACAGTATTCTATCTGTAAACTGAAACTTTTCAAAGAACTATACCATTTTGGAAAACTGGAAAGATCTATTCCAAACCTATCCGAGCATACTGAACTCTTCCTTTCGTTGAGAAATTGTGGATGGATCATGTTAGACTAGAGCATAATGCAATTTCCAAATTTCATTTTGTGTGTGCTTATAGCTTTAAGAGAGTTCAGGATGGAGGTGGTTAAGTCATTAACTGTATACATTGGCTCCACCAGGGGGAGTCTCAGCCATGACTCAACATTCAGCAGGAAACCTACCTGACTGCACAGCTGAAAGTAGCCTATAAATTTGTTTAAAGGATTATACGTCTCAATTCTGTGTAGTTCATTATGTTCAAACGCGGAGTAATTCCATGGCACAAGGTGTTTATCATATGGCTTTATCATCCATGGAATTCAATATTGTGTCGTATAAAAATACCGTCAGAACACCAGATGAAGTTCTGTTTAAGAAAGAACTGCAGATGCTGGAAAAATCGAAGGTAGACAAAAATGCTGGAGAACTCAGCGGGTGAGGCAGCATCTATGGAGCGAGGAATGGGTGACGTTTCAGGTTGAGACCCTTCTTCAGACTGATGTCGGGGTGGGACTCGCCACTTTGCGGAGGGATGCACTCTGGTCATGGAGGAGGCCCAAGACAGAAAGGTCGTATTCGGAATGCGAGGGGGAGTTGAAGTGCTGAGCCACCGGGAGATCAGGTTGGTTAATGCGAACTGTGCTGGAGGTGTTGGGCGAACCGATCGGCAAGCTTGCGCTTGGTCTCACCGATGTAGAGCAGTTGACACCTAGAGCATCAGATGCAATAGATGAGGTTGGAGGAGGTGCAGGTGAACCTCTGCCTCACCTGGAAAGACTGCTTGGGTCCTTGAATGGAGTCGAGGGGGGAGGTAAAGCGACATGTAGCATTTCCTGCGGTTGCAAGGGAAACCTCCGCACACCTCCGCACAGTTCGCATTAACCAACCTGATCTCCAGGTGGCTCAACTCCCCCTCTCATTCCGAATCCGACCTTTCTGTCCTGGGCCTCCTCCATGGCCAGAGTGAGTCCCACCACCAATTGGAGGAGCAGCTCCTCATATTAAATATAATTTTAATTCAGGGCAGTTTACACCACTTCTCTAATTTCAGGTAGTCCTTGCTTTCTCCTTCCTTCCCCTCCCCTTCCCAGCTCTCCTACAGCCCACTGTCTCCGCCTCTTCCTTTCTTCTGCCCGCCCCCCTCCACCCCCACATCAGTCTGAAGAAGGGACTCGACCCGAAACATCACCTATTCCTTTGCTCCATAGATGCTGCCTCACCCGCTGAATTTCACCAGCACTTTTGTCGACCAGATGAAGTTCTGTTCATTTTCACGAAAAGTCATAATTTGCAGTAATGGAAAACAGATTTGTAATCAATTTGCCCCTTGAGCCTGTTCTGCTGTCCAATTAGATCAATTCTCGTCTGTACCTCACTATAAATCTAATTTGTATATGCTTTAGTATTTAATCTGGATTTGTAAGTTAATTGGCTTCATTAAAATTGCCACTAGTCGATGAGAAAGTGGGTTCATATAAAACTAATGTGATCAGTGGTCAGCGAGAACTCAGTGAGCTAAACGGCCTGTTTCCATTCTGTATCTCTAAATTCTAAACTATCTCCAAACTCATTTTCAAAAAAAATCTAGCAAACTCGGTTTAATAAATTTCAAGTCATCTTGCCTCAACAGCATTTTTTTGCAGACAGAATATCAAATTTTCTCTATGCCTTATTTGCAATAAATTTTTTTATGATATAAAACCCATATTTGTTTGTCCCCATATTCTGGCCCTCTCCCAGAGAGAATAGTTCATCTCAATCTACCCTACTTGCTGCTTTTATTGTTAAACACTTATAAAGTTGCTTCACCCCATGTATTCAATGAAATAAATGGCTGCTCCACATACCGTAATGAAATCTTTTAAGCTATGCGAATGATAGGCAAATAATTCTGATATTTAAAATGAATGTGTTGCTCACAATAAAGTAATCTGTTGCATCCCAACTGATGTGTGTCCCAGACCCATATTTCTTCATCTGTAGGCTGCTGAATTGTTTGCTCTGAATTATACTGAATTTTCATTATGCATGCCGAATTCATTCAAATTCCAGACTGTTACGTGACAAAAGAGCCTCACAGAAGAAAAAATGCATTCATATTCATACAGCTGTTGCAGGAGACAGTAGTAATGTCGACTATCGAGTAGAGTTAAAAATGTTGAACAATGCAGACAATGACCAATATTCAGGTGAAGACTCTGAAATCTAAGAAAATTGTTCTATGGAAAATGAATGTTAATATGTTGAAAAGGCCTTTGAAATACAACATCAAAGTCAATGGTGTAGGGACAAACTGCAGATGCTGGTTTACATCGAAGATAAGCACAAAATGCTGGAGTAACTCAGCGGGACAGACTGCATCTCTAGAGAGAAGGAATAGGTGATGTTTCAGGTCAAGTTCCTTCTTCAGACTATGACTCTGAAGAAGGATCTCAACCCGTAAACGTCACCTATTCCTTCTCTCCAGAGATGCTGCCTGTCCCGCTGAGTTACTCCAGCATTTTGTGTCCATCAAAGTCAATGGTGGCAGGTGCTAATGGATTGAATGGGTATTAAATTAAGATATGAGCCATTTTGATTTACAGATCTCACAAAAATATTCCCTTTATTATATCACTAAATCTAAACCATTCCCTAACCATCTGCCCAAATCGGTGTTTGCAGAGTGAGCCACTGGAGGCCTTAGAGCAGCCTGGGTTTTGATTAGTTCAGGCGCCGCTCCAAATGGCCGAGCATGCAGATAGATACGGCCTGCAGCGGCACTGAACAGCCGTGGAGATCGGAAACAGCATCGCCTGGCCAGGTCGACCCCTGCAACTCCAACCCAGCATCGCCAACAGGACAATAAATCTTTATGGCCAAGTTAAGACTATTACTTCAACAATTCTGAAGTTGAAGCGTACAAGATGGCACCGGAAACGTGACGGCTCTTGTGTACTGGTTCAGTGTAATCTACTACTATACAGTCTTGCACTTGAGTACATTTTGCCTAATGTTTCTGAACTGTACACAAATAACGAATTTCACTACATGTGACAATAAAGTGCCATTGAACCATTGAACTTTGAACAAGCTTACTTTCTTGCTTTTCCATTTTTGAAGCAAAAGCTTTGTTTCTCTCACTGCAGATGCTGTGTGGCTCCACAGTGTTTATAGAATGTTATGTTTTAGTTTCATATTTTCTATATCTGCAGAGTTTTTTTCCCCATTTATCATTTATAGGTCTTGTGTATCATTTACATTGATGGCATCTTTTCCAATTCAGCTACTGATTGAGCAAAGGTGAACGTTAAAGCCATTGTACCATTGTATAAACATTAACAGGGGGTTGGAAAAATATGTAACCAATAACCTGTGATGAAGATAGTTCACGTGTAGTTTTAGTGAATTATTGCAGCTGCAGTGTTAACAAGTACACCGCCAAGTTTTGTTGGTTGGCTGCCTGCAGAGTTGCGAAAGGGCAGCCTTCAAATTCAAATAGAAATGCTGTTTAAACTGGCTAATAGGATGTAACACATTAATGTTCAGAAGGTGAGCTTAATTGGAAAGGGCTCTAATGAACTTACAGTATTTTTGCAAACAATGAATGTCATCAGACTCAATTCCTGGGTCAAGTGTTTAGTCAATGGTCTGGCATCTATTCCTCGCAAAAAACAGTCATACTGAGCTTAAAGGGGCTGTCCCATTTGGGCAACCTAATTGGCGAGTTTAGAAGAGTTTGAAAAAATTACACGTTGAAGACCTCCTTCGACTATGTAGAAGACCATCTTCGACTAGCTACGACTAGCTTCGGGAAAACTGGACACCGAATAGTGGAGAGTGAAGACGACCTCCTTCGATCTCTTTCGACCTCCCTTCGACCTCCCTTCGACCTCCCTTCAACTATGATGAAGACTATCTACGACTACCTTCGACCACCTTCGACTACCCTCGATTACCTATGACTAACATGCCAACCTACTACGAACTACTACGACTAAACCTATGAGTAAAAAATGTATTGATTTTTTCCATGGCGGCCTTTTTTTACTCCCGGGCATTTTTTAACATATTGAAAAAAATGCCGCGACCTAGCTGAGGCCTCGAGTACGTGGAGACCACTCCCGAGCATGAAGGAGAGTTACGAAGACCTCCTTCGAGTTGCAAAGACCTCGTGTTGACCATGCTGTGAGTATGAGTCGAGGGCAAACTCGCCAGAACACATGATTAGATCGTCCAAGTGGGACAGGCCCTTTAAGCTACTTCGAGTTTTTACATTGTGGCTTTTAGAGAGATTTGAGTTCTATTACTCTGGAGTTCAGATCTGAGTATCATCAATTGTGAGTTAAACGGCAAATAGTACACTACAATGCCATTGACACACTGGAACACGGAAACGGTGGCAAGGGAAAAAGAAAACAAAGACCAGTCAGAAGAAGGGTTCCGACACAAAACGTCATCTATCCATGTTCCTCAAAGATGCTGCCTGACCTGCTGAGTTACTGCAGCACTTTGTGCCTTTTTTTGTAAACCCACATCTGCAGTTACTTTAATGTTGTATGATGTAGTACCAAAGATGGTAAAAAATGCTTTTTCATTTTTTACCATCTTTGGTACTACATCATACAACAGTGAAACATTTCAATCAATTCATCTCACTCTGGAAGAAAAAAGAATAGAAGCCAAGTCATAAGCGGTATTTCCAGTCACCTGTTATAACCACGCTTGCTGAACTTGGCAGATGTTATGTATCATATTACTCATAGATCGTATCCCAAAATATTATTTCCTGCAGACATCTATGAGAAGGATAGGTATTTAAAGAAACAATAAGGTGAACCATTATTTCCCAAGTTCCATCAGATTACCTACTCATTCCATGAAAAGACTTCAGTATTCACAGTATCACATAGTATAGAGAGGGGGTTAAAGTTTCAGACAGAAAACCTTTTCTTAACTTATCTCTCACACACCTGATATCAAGAACCAGAGGACATAGGCTTAAGGTGAGAGGGGAAAGATTTAATTGGAAACTGAAGGGCAACCTTTTTTATTCGGAGGGTGGTAGCTGCCAGAGGAGGTAGTTGAGACAAGTATTATAACAGCATATAAAAGACAGTTGGACATGTACATGGATGGGAAAGGATGAGAGGGATGTGGGCCAAATACGGGTAAATGGGACTAACACTGAACGGGGCATCTTGGTCAACATGTACGATTTCGGCAGAAGCTAAACACAAAAAGCTGGAGAAACTCAGCAGGTCAGAGAGTGTCACTAGAGAAAAGCAGAAGGTGAAGTTTCTGGTTGAGTGCTTTCTTCAGACTGGACTTCAGTCTGAAGAAGGGTCTTGACCCAAAACGTCATCTATTCCTTTTCTCCAGAGATGCTGTCTGACCCACTGAGTTACTCCAGCTTTTTGTGTCCATCTTTGGTTTAAACTCACAACTGCAGTTCCTTCCTACACATTTAGGCCGAAGCGCCTGTTTCCAAGTTGTGTGATTCAAACTCTATTGCCCACTTTAATACCCACCATTCCAACTGAGAGAAGATGATGGATGGGTTGACAACCTACTCCATGGAGCTGGATTGGATGCCAGACACAAGTTCACCAATTTATGATGGGTGAGATTCACCCATGTATTTTTGCAGTTTATTTTTGAACTGGAGTTCAGTCCAAGCTGCATTCTCAGATTCTATTGTTCTGAACAATAAGCATCCTGCTCAATGTTTGCTAATCCCTCTAAAAATATGCAAAACAGCAAGCCCCTGTACACTGATTTTTCTTTTTTGCAGCGAGTTAGTCCAATTCAGATCTGACCTCTGGTACTGCGTGTGTGAAGTTTGCATGTTCCGTCTGTGACGGTCTCAGTCACCCACGCCCTCCCTCTCCACCTCAGCACTATAGTTTGACTTCCACATCCGATGGACATACGGTTAATTGGCAACTATAAATTCCCACGAGTGTAAGTAGCTAGTTTGAGAATCTGGGAGACTATCAATGAGCAAATGTTAGAAAGAATATCTTGCAGCTAAATATGTAGTGGTGTAGGATTGATTATAATGCCTGGAGAGCTGGCATAAACCTGACTGGGTACTTGCTACACCCTATGAAAATATATATTGAATCATTTGACTGTGTCCCCGTGTATTTTCTACAGTCATCAAAAAACGGTGGGAAAAGGCCTTGCAGTCCACCGAGACTGCACCACCAATCAACCAACCATATAGTGAAAGTGTGCATTTATCCATTTTTAGCATAGTTTGTTTTCACATGTACCAAGTACTGTGTACCGAGGTGCAGTGAAAAGCTTTTGTTGTGTGCTGACCAGTGAGCAGAAAGACAAAACATGATTACAATCGAGCCATTTATAGTGCATAGATACATAAGGGCAAGTTCAAGGTAAAGCCAGCAAAGTCTGATCAAGGATAGACCGAGGTTCACCAATTATTATCCCCTCATTCTCATAAATTCCTTCCAGAATCTACCACTCACCTACACACCAGTGGCATTTTGCAAAGGCCAACTAACCAACTAACCTGCTCGTCTTTGAAATGTGGGAGTAAAGCGGAGCAAAGGGAAGATTTCTTGATTAGTACGGGTGTAAGGGGTTATGGGGAGAAGGTAGGAGAATGGGGTTGAGAGGAAAAAATAGATCAGCCATGATTGAATAGCGGAGTAGACTTGATCGGCTGAATGGCCTAATTCTGCTCCTAGAATATATGAACTATGTGTGGGGGAACGTACACATTCATTACATATAGAACCCAGGGTCAGGATTGATCGCAGGTCCCCTGCCTGGTGAGGCAGCAGCTCTGCTTGCTGCAACATGGTGCCCACATTAAAGACACTGTATAAATGCAAATTCCTCTTTTCAGAACGGCAAGAAGGAACAGTGAGGAAAAGGCAGTTTTAGAAATGGAGGAAAAGGAGACTAGAGAAATAATGCAAGGATTCCAGGTAACAAAGAGGGATGAAGTATTATTTCATGGAAAAAATAACTCTTGATAATAGCCAATAGACAATAGACAATAGTCAATAGGTGCAGGAGTAGGCCATTTGGCCCTTCGAGCCAGCACCACCATTCAAAAGTGATCATGGCTGATCATCCCCAATCAGTACCCCGTTCCTGCCTTCTCCCCATATCCCCTGACTGCTATTTTTAAGAGCCCTATCTAGCTCTCTCTTGAAAGCATCCAGAGAACCTGCCTCCACTGCCCTCTGAGGCAGAGAATTCCACAGAACACTATCTGTGAAAAAAAGTCTTTCCTCATTTCCGTTCTAAATGGCTTACTCCTTATTCTTAAACTGTGGCCCCTGGTTCTGGACTCCCCCAACATCGGGAACATGTTTCCTGCCTCACGTGTGTCCAAGCCCTTAACAATCTTATATGTTTCAATGAGATCCCCTCTCATCCTTCTAAATTCCAGTGTGTACAAGCCCAGCTGCTCCATTCGCTCAGCATATGAAAGTCCCGCCATCCCGGGATTTAACCTTGTAAACCTACGCTGCACTCCCTCAATAGCAAGAATGTCCTTCCTCAAATTAGGGGACCAAAACTGCACACAATACTTCAGGTGTGGTCTCACTAAGGCTCTGTAAAACTGCAGAAGGACCTTTTTGCTCCTATATTCGATTCCTCTTGTTGTAAAGGCCAACATGCCATTCGCTTTCTTCACTGCCTGCTCTACCTGCATGCTTACTTTCATAGACTGATGTACTAGGACACCCAGATCCCATTGTACTTCCCCTTTTTCCAACAAAGCTATTTAGATAGTAATCTGCCTTCCTGTTTTTGCTACCAAAGTGGATAACCTCACATTTATCCACATTAAACTTCATATGCCATGTATCTGTCCACTCCCCAAGTCACCCTGCATTTTCATGGCATCCTCCTCACAGTTCACTCTGCCACCCAGCTGTATGTCATCTGCAAATTTGCTAAGGTTACTTTGAATCCCTTCATCCAAATCATTGATGTATATTGTAAATAGCTGCGGTCCCAGCACCGAGCCTTGCGCTACCTCACTAGTCACTGCCTGGATGTCAATAGTGGACATGGAGTAAGATTAACAGAGCAACAAACTGTTAAGTTTGCTTTGATTGTTTCAAGCCGAGGGAGCCATAGGTTACTTCATTTGCTGCAGTCACAAGACACTGCAGATGGTGTAACCTTGAGGAAAAAAACAGTGCTGAAGGAATCAATGGGTCGGGCAGCATCTGTGAAGGAAAATGAGCAGTCTATGTTCTGGGTGGATGGTTTCTGCAGTAGAGCAGCAAGCTGGGGTGTAAACTACCCAAATGAAATCTCTGATGGTTTATTCATTCCTCAATCCAACTGTTTGCGTACACTAACAATGCTGACTAGCCGCCGATGATGTAATCGGCAGTCCAAAAGAGTCAATTGCTTGATCAGTTTACACCTATGTCGAGCTGATGCACGCAAATGTAATTGCCACCCGACCCGACTTCACAGGTACGGTACTTGGAAACACTCCCCCAATCGCAACAGAGCTGGAGCTGCCGTTTGCAAGGGGTGCAGGTTCGCAGAAATAGCAGGTGCAGTAAGTGTACCTGGAAACAAAGGAGAGCCCGCATTGTGTCAGGAAGCCCGACATGCAGGAGGTCAGGACGTTCGGTGTAGTTTGAAAATAAAGTGGAGGACTTTTGCTGGAGGAGCATCTAAGGAGATAGGCGACGTGACGGGTTTGTGGTGTGAAAATGAGAAGCGGGGCCGCGGTGTTGCTCACTCTGGCTATGTCGGATACCTGTTCGGCGAAACGATCGCCAAGCCTCCGCTTGGTCTCACCGATATAGATCATCTGGCATCTGGAGCAGCGGATGCAGTAGATGAGGTTGGAGGAGGTGCAGGTGAACCTCTGTCGGACCTGGAAGGACTGCTTGGGTCCCTGAAAGGAGTGGAGGGGGGAGGTGAAGGGACAAGCGTTGCATTTCTTGCGGTTGCAAGGGAAAGTGCCCGGGGAAGGAGTAAAGCGGGAGGGGAGGGAAGAATTGACAAGGGAGTCGCGAGGGAGCGGTCTTTGCGGAAGGCAGACGGGGGGGAGATGGGAAGATGTGGCGGGTGGAGGGGTCACGTTGGAGGTGGCGAAACTGGCGGAGGACTATCTGTTGTATTTGCGGGCTGGTGGGGTGAAAGGTGCGGACCAGGGGGACTCTGCCCTGTTTGCGAGTGGGGGAATGGGGAGAGAGGGCAGTGTTGCGGGGTATGGAGGAGACCCTGGTGCGAGCCTCATCAACAACCCGACCTCCCGGTGGCTCAGCACTTCAACTCCCCCTCCCATTCCGTATCCGACCTCTCGGTCCTTCCTCCATTTTGGAGGAACAGCTCATATTCGCTCCTTAACATTGAATGCTGCTGTCACCCTCCCTCAGCCCTCGAGCATTTCTCCTCATTTTCACCCACAAACAGCTTTTTGTGTAACCCTTGATCTCTCACATCACTGTCCAGCATCTGCAGTCGCCTTCTTCGTCCTTAGATGCGCTGCACTTAGCTTTTTGTGTAGAGCAGGGCTGCTTTATCAAAGGGAGCTGAGGGAATGCTCTGTGTTCTGTTTCACAGAGACATGGCTCACCCCCAGCTCCCCAGACTCAGCGGTCCAGCCTGAAGGTTTCTCCATCCATCCCATGGACCGTACAACAGCATCTGGGACAGGGAGAAGAGGTGGTCAGATCTGCGTGGTGCTCAGACGTGGCAGTCCTACCCAACTGGAAAACCTAGCTGTGAAGTGCCGTCCCTTCTACCTACCGAGGGAATTCACCTCCGTTATCCTGACCGTAGCCTACTTCCCACCCCAGGCTGATGCCCATCTGGCAGTGGGGAGCTGCACGCCGTGGTCAACAAGCACTGAGGCGTTTACCACCATAGCCGGGGACTTCAACAAAGCCAAACTGAAGAAATCGCTCCCTAACTTCTACCGACATGTCTCCTGCAGCACCAGAGGACCAAACACCCTCGAGCACTGCTACACGACCATCAAAGACGCCTATCGCTCTATCCCTCACCCTCACTTTGGTAAATCCGACCATACTGTGGTGCTGCTTCTTCCTGCCTACAGGCAGCAATTGAAGAGTGCACCCCCAGAGGTGAGGACTGTACAGAGCTGTTTGGGGGGGGGGGGGGGGGGCAATGGACCTGAATGAATATGCCACAGTCATCACAGACTTCATTAAGAAATGTGTGGAGGACTGCATCCCAACAAAAACCTTCCGAGGGTTTCCTAACCAGAAGCTTTGGATGAACCATGAAATCTGCACTCTTCTGAAGTCCAGATCCCAGGCATTCAGGTCTGGAGATACAGAGGTGTACAAGAAGTCCAGATACGACCTGGTTAAGGCCATCAAAAAGGCTAAAAGGGACTTCTGCTCCAAGTTGGAGGATGAGAAATGTTCGGCAACTGTGGCAGGTCTTGAATGCCATCACCTCCTACAAAGAAAAATCAGGAGGCAGCCCAAATGTCAGTGATGCATCACTCCCTGAAGAGCTCAATGCGTTCTACGCATGCTTTGATAGGGAGAATACGGATGTGCCTTCCCGAGCCCCCATTCGCCATGATGGTATTTCAGTCTCAGTCACAGAGGACGACGTCGGCAGATCCTTCAGGGGGATGAACCCTCAGAAAGCGTCTGGACCTGATGGAATACCCAGTCGTGTTCTAAAAACCTGTGCGGACCAACGGGCGGGTGTTTTTACGGATATTTTCAACCTCTCACTTCTGAGGTCTGAGGCTCCCACCTGCATTAAGAGGGCATCAATAATACTGGTGCCCAAGAGGAGCAAGGTGACGTGCCTCAATGACAATCGACCAGTGGCACTAACGTCTGTGGTGATTAAGTGCTTTGAGAGATTGATTATGGTGCTTATTAACCCCTATCTCGACAAGAACCTGGACCCACTGCAGTTCACTTACCGCCACAACAGATCAACGGTGGATGCGATCTCACTGGCTCTCCACTCCGCTCTGGACCACTTGGACAACAAAAACGTATATGTCAGGCTGTTATGCATGGATTACATCCTGTGATTCATTGATATAATCATCCCCTCCAAGCTGGTTACAAAGCTCTCAGATCTGGGTCTCTGCGCATCCCTCTTCAATTGGATCATCAACTTCCATCCACTGAAGAAGGGTCTCGTTATCTCCTTCGCTCCTTAGATGCTGCTGCATGAGTTTCTCCACAGACTGTTCATATTGGTGGAAATGTGTCATCCTTGATAACAATCAGCACGGGAGCACCTCAAGGATGCGTGCTCAGCCCCCTGCTTTATACTCATGACTGCATAGCCGGACATAGTGCGAACTCCATCATCAAGTTCGCCGACGACACATTGTTGTGGGACGAATCACTGATGGGGACGAGTCAGAGTATAGAAGTGAGATCGACCGATTGACCAATTGGTGCCAGCACAATAACCTGGCTCTCAACACCAGCAAAACCAAGGAACTGATTGCGGACTTTGGAAGGGGTAAGACAGGGACCCACAGTCCCGTTTATACCAACGGGACGATGGTGGAAAGGGTCAAGAACTCCAAATTCCTGGGCGTGCACATTTCTGAAGATCTTTCCTGGTCCCAGCACACTGATGCAATTATAAAGAAATCACATCAGCGTCTCTACTTCCTGAGAAGATTACAGAGAGTCAGCATGTCAAAGACTCTCTCGAACTTCTACAGGTGCACAGTAGAGAGTATGCTGACTGGTTGCATCGTGGCTTGGTTTGGCAACTTGAGCATCCAGGAGTGGAAAGAAATGCAGAAAGTTGCGACCACTGCCCAGTCCATCATCGGCTCTGACCTCCCCACCATCGAAGGGATCTTTCGCAGTCGCTGCCTCAAAAAGGTTTCCAACGTCATCAAGGACCCACACCATCCCGGCCACACACTGATCTCTCTGCTACCATCGGGCAGAAGGTACAGGAGCCTGAAAACTGGTACATCCAGGAACAGGAGCAGCTTGTTCCCCACAGCTATTAGGCTATTAAACTCACCAACAAACAGGCTCTGAACTGTAACAGCCTATTGCACTTTATCTGTTTATTTATGTGTATATTGAATTGAATTTAACTGTTCTGTTTTATGCTTGCAATATTCTGTTGTGCAGCAGCAAGCAAGAATTTCATTGGCCTATCTGGGACACATGACAATAAACTCTCTTGACTTGACTTGACTTGGTCACTGTTGCTTAAAGCAAGCTATCACTTCAACAGAATTACAGATCATTGGTGCCAAGCCAGTGAAGTTAAAGGGTCAAGGAATTATTAATCGGAGTGGCACACCAGGATGTGAGGAATTATTTTGTGCTGTCTGAGCTCTCACAACTGATTACCAGTGAAATATATTAGCACTGCAAATTCTAGTGTGAAGAAAGTAACATGGTCTGGATTGAGGACTGTAATTTTGAAGCTGTTTGGTCTACCAGGACTCTCATATTGCCTCTGTAATTGACACCTTTAGATGTTGTGACGAAATAAATGCAGGATTCAAGGATTCGGATCAATGAATGGAGAGAGCACGCGCTGAAGAGCACAATCATCTATTTATTAAAGCAAAATACAAAATACAGAAAACGATCAATAAAATAACAATACAAAATAAGAGGTCTCACTCCCCTCTGCGTATTCGAGTCTCCAATCTGCACTGGCTGGCACCGGCACACATCACAGTCTAAGCTCTTCCTCTCTCTCCCCCCCCCCCCCCCTTCCCCCCACCCCCACCTCTGGTGAAGATCCTTCTCAATCTCTCTCCTTCTCCTTCCGCTATCATAGAAGAAACATAGAAACATAGAAAATAGGTGCAGGAGGAGGCCATTCGGCCCTTCCAGCCAGCACCGCCATTCATTGTGATCATGGCTGATCGTCCCCAATCAATAACCTGTGCCTGCCTTCTCCCCATATCCCTTGATTCCACTAGCCCTTAGAGCTCTATCTAACTCTCTCTTAAATCCATCCAGTGATTTGGCCTCCACAAATTCACCACTCTCTGGGTGAAAATGTTTTTTCTCACCTCAGTCTTAAATGGCCTCCCTTTATTCTAAGACTGTGGCCCCTAGTTCTGGACTCGCCCAACATTGGGAACATTTTTCCTGCATCTAGCTCGTCCAGTCCTTTTATAATTTTATATGTCTCTATAAGATCCCCCCTCATCCTTCTAAACTTCAGTGAATACAAGCCTAGTCTTTTCAATCTTTCCTCATATGACAGTCCCGCCATCCCACGGATCAATTTCGTGAACCTACGCTGCACTGCCTCAATCATAAGGATGTCCTTCCTCAAATTTGGAGACCAAAACTGTATGTAATACGCCAGATGTGGTCTTACCAGAGCCCTATACAACTGCAGAAGAGCCTCTTTACTCCTATACTGAAATCATCTTGTTATGAAGGCCAACATTCCATTAGCTTTCTTCACTGCCTGCTGTACCTGTAAGCCAACTTTCAGTGACCGGTGTTAAAGGACACCCAGGTCTCGCTGCACCTCCCCCTTACCTAACCTAACCCCATTGAGATAATAATCTGCCCGCTTGTTTTTGACACCAAAGTGGATAACCTCACATTTATCTATATTATACTGCATCTGCCATGGTACCATAATGGCTTGAGTTATGTGACCTATTAGACACCAAGGTAATCTCAGATGTCTCTAGGAAGGCAAAGCTTATCTCAGTGGCCTCGCAGGTGGCCTCATAGTTTACTGGTCTCTTTGAGTTAGCCTAAGCATTCTTCCAAAACATCTACTTGTTTTCCTGAGCAGGGTTTGAAATGTGATGCTGCTAATTTAGCTGAAAACTCCATTTTAGCTGACATAGGCCTGTTTATCCCTTACATTACAGATGTTCAATGGTCAATGATGCTTTTATTGTCACATGTGCAAAGTGCAAATACGTACTGAGATTTTTTTACAAACAGTCCAGTAGAGTTTTGTCCCGCCTAAGCGTATCCCCGATTAGTAAAGTACATAAATAGTCCACTGATTTTGCATGCAAGAGACGCCATGTTTTGGTGATATTTTCAAAGTCCAGTACACACTCTGAGTCTTATGAGCAGTGCCCCTTCCAGGCAAACCACAGGCTGCTGCAGGATCTCCAGCCGTCAACTTCCCTTGGAAGTGCGGGTCGACCTGTGAACCAACGTCCCTCTCCTCTCCCGTCCTCCTTTGTGCCCCGGGGACACTTCCCGCAGCTGCTTAAAGAACCGGTAGGCTAGACCCTGGTTCCTTTAAAAACTAGCCTTGCTTCTCACTAGTCATGTTGATCGCCATCGCCGGCTCCATCCTCTTGGTCTCTGGGACGAGCCGCGGACGAGCTGCCTTCTCTGATCTGCCAGAAGGCGAGGTTGGGCCGCCAAAGTGGATAACATTCACCTGACAGCCTTTCACCTCCTCCAGCTCCTGCTATTCTCAACATGCTTCCTATGTCCCTCAGGCTTTGGTGCTTCATGTCTACCGATTGAGAGGCTATACAGCAACAAGTCTTTGCACCTGCGGGGTGTATCCTGAACAGAGCCGTGAGAGTGGGCCAGGGAACAAAATTTGATTCAAAATAGATCTGTGGTCAATATGATGAGGGCATAGATAGGGTAGATATTTAAGAAACTTGCCCAGTAGCAATGTTTAAACCCAGAAGGCAGAGATTGAAGGAAGGAGGAGGTTGAGAGGGAAGATGAACACCATTTTTGTTTCAGCCGGAGTGTTCGGAATCTGGGATGCATTGCCAGCTTATTTCTTTAAACGTACATATACGCAACAAAATTATGCGTGTGTTCCTTATGGTACTAAGAGCAAGTAATTGAGATTGCGGGTTTCACATCAAAGTTCCTATTTATGGGGGAAGGGTAAAAATGAGAGACTTGGGATGTCATGGAGGCAGATACACCCAATATTTAAGAAGCATCTCGACCAGCACGAATCACCAAAGTGTAGAAAGTAATGGAGCAAATATTGGTAAATAGGATAGATGGGTATCTGCTGTTGGCATTGGCATGTTATATGACTCCACGTCTCTGATTCCATTATTATGGTGATTGTGTGGTTCTTATTGTAATTACACACAGTGGCTGTTGTAGATCTAAGGTGTAGGTTTAAGGTGACAAGGAGGATTTAATAGGAACCTGAGGGGCAACTTTTTCACACAAATTGTGCTGGGTATATGGAACGAGCTGCCGGAAGAGGAAGTTGAGGCAAGTACTAGAATAACATTTAAAAGACATTTGGACAGGTACCTGTGTAAGAAAGGTTTAGATATGGGCCAAGCACAGGCAGGTGGGGCTACTGTAGATGGGGCATCTTAGTCAGCAAGTTGGGCCAAAGGGGCTGTGTCTGTGCTGTGTGACTAATTACCACCAGGAAGCATTCATGATGCATGTGTACTACTGTTGATCCAACTGCCGGACATTTTCTGGATGTCCAGCACTTCCTGGATAGATGTTTCCCGAGCAAAAGGTCTATCCTGCATTTTATTGTCTCATCAAACCTGCTTGCAGTCATAGGATCATAGAGTCACATAGAGTCATAGAACTGCCTTCATTAGGTTCTGGACCTGGACCTGTCCTGTGATCTCCTGATATCATCAGTTTATCTCTAAATATAACATATGCAACAAAATTATGCAATATGTTCCTTATGGCATTAAGAGCAAATAATTGAGATTGCAGATTTCACATCAAAGTTCCAATTTATGTTGAGGAGGGTGTAGATGAGAGACTTGGGATGTCGTGAGGTGAACTTGGGATGTCATGATTCTCACAATAGTCACAAAATAAGGTGAATAGTGCCCTGATCTAAAGGGTACTTTTAAGTTGGAAAACCACTTCTGTACAACTTGATCTAGGGACAACACCCAGGGAAAGTTTAGAAGGATGAGGGGGAACCTCATTGAAACTTACCAAATAGTGATCGGCCTGGATAGTGGATGTGGAGAAAATGTCTCCATTAGTGGGAGATTCTAGGACCAGAGGCCATAGCTCAGAATAAAAAGACGTATCTTTAGAAAGGAGATGAGTCAGAGGGTGGTGAATCTGTGGAATTTGTTGCCACAGAAGGCTGTGGAGGCAAAGTCAATGGATATTTCTAAGGTGGATATTCTATATCTATATCGATATAGAAACAGTGAGGAAACATTAGCAGTGAAAGTAAATGAGAATCCAAGAATCTTCTATCAATACGATATCACAAAGAAAACCTGTTAAAAGAATTATCAAGACTGATCGGAAATAAAAATATGTGAACAGGACATTCTTTCCAATTAACAAGATTTAATCTTTAACAAGGGAATGTAACCTGGATTGGAAAGGATAAATCATTAATGGGTTTAATTCAATGGCAAATTGGAGATAGGAGAGAGGGGGAATAAAGAGAGAGAAGAACTAAAGAGAAGAACTGCAGTGAATTGTGCACGCAGCCCATCACATAAATCAACTATCCATCAATTGACTCCATTTATAACATGCTGCCTCGGCAAGGCCAGCAGCAAAATTTACGATGAGTCGCACCCTGGCCGCTCCCTCTTCTCTCCTCTCCCATCAGGTAAAATGTATAGAAGTGGGAAAATGCACACGTCCAGATTCAGCAACAGTTTCTTGCCAGCTATTATCAGGCAACTGAATTATCCTACCACAAAAACAGAGAGCTGTGCTGAACTACTAGCTACCTCTTTAATAATGACCCTCGAACTATCCTTGATCAGACTTTGCTGGCTTTACCTTGCACTAAACGTTATTCCCTTGTCATCCATACACTGTATATGGATCGATTGTAATCATGTATTGTCTTTCTGCTGACTGGTTAGCACGCAGCAAAAGCTTTTCACTGTACCTCGGTACACACGACAATAAACTAAACTAAACTAAACTAAATTAAGTGAGAAAAAAGAACAAAGTTTTTATTTTAAATTTGTCGATTCTAAATCTTCAATAACTTCAAAGAAATGGAAGAAGTGAGACTTCATACTTGTAATACAGATTTTGTTTTCAGAGTGTCTGACTGACAGTAATTAATAATTATCACTAACCAGCTATCATTAAAGGGTGCTTGTGCCGCTAATTACTAAGCTAATTACTTAAATATGTACATCGGACTTGGTTTGTCTCTGTCGTACAAATACAGAGCTTCAAGATATTCAATGCTTGTCAACTGTAGTGCAGTCAGCAAGATTATAATTTTCTAATCTGAGAGCAGAGTGATAGAATTCAAACATCAACATTTGGGTATTGGCACTTAACAGTGCATTTGCCTTTTACTTCAAAGAGCTATATCATTTACACATTAAATGGCAAGCATTAGTAATCTCGCCATCATTTTGACAGCAAATGTGGACTCAATGCACCGTGTCTTATAATCAGTCACGGTTCCTGTCACATTTTTTTTAATATGAATTCTTGTGTCCAGATCTTTAAGGAAACTACCTATATAAACCTCATAATGTAATTGCACACGATCTCCATTACAAGTGATACAGCATCATTAAGAAGGAATATTTCACGTTTTTTATTGCCAATTTCCAATAAAAATCTGGAGTTTGAAATATAAAATTAGGACTGAGCTACACTTACATGAAGGTTGAATTATCCATTGTCCTTTAACCTCATTTCTCTGCAAGGTGCCGTTGTTCCAAACTCCGCGAGTCTAACACTAAGCTAGACTGACAGGAATATGTAAAATGTAATGTTGAAACAAAGAGAAAGATGCATGAGACAGAGATTCATGCAGCAATATCAGTGTTCAGATGACAGTGAGATTACTATCTTGTAATTGGTCCCAGGAGAGTACAGTTCTTTACATACCTAAAATGTTAGTAACACTTAGCTATATATCTGAATGCTACTGAGCTGAGATCACACTCTTTGCAGTGCTGTCACTACATGCTACATGAATCAGAAATATAATTTTATTCCTGCAGGTGAAGATGCTGAATTCTGCTAACAATCCTTCATTGGACTGCAATCCAGCAGACACTCGAAACTCTTAGCTTTGTTAAATTGAATATCTATGTCACAATTACTCAGGCCTCAGTACTGATGCAGTAACATTGTGTGCTATCACCCTACCCATGACATTTGCCATTCCCATTCTCATTCCACTATAAAGATTTATTTGAATTCAATTGTAATATGATTGGGCTGGCACATCCTCAATCCAGCTGAATCCCGACATCCCCAGGGTTAGGTACAGCGACAGGCATGAACATTAGCCTATGCAGATAACCGGTGCACAAAAAGCTGGTTTAACACTGGATCAGGATATAACTGGCACTGATCATCCTGAAAATTGCTCTCCTGACAGCACAAGGGGTGCCATTCCCATTTTTACTCTTTTAAAAGGCTGCAGGTTATTCACAAGTATGCTTCAGAAATAGTGGAAGGAATGCAGCACTCAGCATTCTATTGATCCCAACGCCTGTCCTGCTGTGCAGGCTCCTGAGGAGAGCTTCAACTTAAACAATTATTGTATTGCTAATCTATCAGTTCTGGAAATATTGTAATTCATCCATTCCACTTTCTCACGTAGATTTCTGCTGGAGCAGCATGTTCCCAAAGCACGAAAATCATTAGTTTATAAAAAGAATGATTCCCAATTAAGCCTGTCACTAGAGGCTGAGCACTGCACTGCAACCTCAGTACACTGTTGCACAGTGTGGCAAAGTGGATTCAAGCCATTTGTTCAGCCTTATTAAAATACCTACTGCACTGTCTGCATTTTGAAATGGTGCCAAACTATTGAAAGTGGTGATCAGCCAATTCTCCCGTGAGGGTTGTGGCAAAAGACAGAATCATAGAGACATAGAGTGATACATTGTGGAAACAAGGCCCTACATTTTTTTAAAAATAAATCTCAAAATACTGAAATAATTCAGCTGGTTAGGCAGCATCTCCATGTTAACATGTTAAATCTTTTAAAAACTTTTCCAATTGCTTGATATTGCATTGCTGAGTTTTCCAACATGGTTCATTTGGAGAACCATAACATTTGTTTTTTTTTCGTCTTCCATGGATGAGAATGCAGGCGCAACCGAGACACATTCCACTACTCTTCAGATGACATTCGAGGATTATTTGGTTCCACTCGTGTCTGTGAGGCCGAAGTTCACTTTACATAACTGAGCACAAAATTTAGTCATAGAGTCATAGAGTGACAGTGTGGAAACAGGCCCTTTGGCCCAACTTGCCAACATGTCCCAGCTACACTAGCCCCACCTGCCTGCACTTGGTCCACATCCATCCAAACCTGTCCTATCCATGTACCTGTCTAACTGTTTCTTAAATGTTGGAATAGTCCCAGCCTCAACTACCTTCTCTGGTAGCTTGGTTCATACACCCACTACCCTTTGTGTGAAAAAGCTACTCCTCAGATTCCTATTGAATTTTTTCCCCCTCACCTCGAACCTATGTCTGGTTCTCGATTCCCCAACTCTGGGCAAGAGGTTCTGAGCACCTACCCGATCTATTCCTCTCATGATTTTATACACCTCTATAAGATCACCCCTCATCCTCCTGCGCTCCAAGGAATAGAGACCCAGCGAAATCGACCTCTCCCTATAGCTCAGACACTCTAGTCCCGGCAACATTCTCGTAAATCTTCTCTGAACCTTTTCAAGCTTGATATTATCTTTCCTATAACACAGTGCCCAAAATTGAACAAAATACTCTAAGGTCTCACCAATATCTTATATAACTGCAACATAACCTCCCAACTTCTATACTCAATACTGACTGATGAAGGCCAATGTGCCAAAAGCTTTTTTGACCACCTTATCTATTTGCGACTCGACCTTCAAGGAACCAATCAGCTAGATCCCTCTGCTCTACAACACTCACCAGAGGACTACAGAGGGAGCAGGAGAGGCTAATGGTGGTAGGCCATGGTGTGGTGGGGGAAGCATGTTGGTCACTTCAGAGATCACCCTCATACATTAACAGAAAAACAAAGGTATTGGGTGTGAACAACCCTGAAGAAGTTACAATGTTTGGAGAGGAACTTCAGACACAAATTTGCAGCTGTAATTCCCACGTCTAAGAGAAGAACTTAGTAGGGATCATCAGAGATGCAATAATATTGGAGAAGGAAGATAAATCCTACTGTGGTACAGTAAATACAGTGGGATCTCTGTTGTTCAGCATAAAGAAAGTCAGCACCATGATCTTCTTCAACCTCTCTTCCCAAAGAGTTGCTCCCTGAATTGCATTGTGGAGTACATCCGTCACAATGCACAACAGTTAGGACCTTTACCAGGTGGCAAGTCCACAAGAGATTTGTGGGCAGCACAGTGGCACAGCAGTAGAGTTGCTGTCTTACATTGCGACCGACATGAGTTCAATCCTCACTACGGGTGCTGCCTGCATGGAGTTTATACATTCTTCTTATGAACGCATGTATTTTTTCTGGGTATTCTGGTTTCAAGAGTCAAATCAAGAGTGTTTTATTGTCAGATGTTCCAGATAGAACAATAAAATTCTTACTTGCAGCAGCACAACAGAATATGTTCACTGTGAACAATATAATAAGAGAAAAAAAGTTCAATGTGTGTGTACACATATATATACACATACATACCAGGCACGTGCCATGAGTAATTAGTCAGAGTAGGCAGTCAGTATCTTTGATCAGTCGGCTTTTTAAAAAAATATTGAAACCCGCGCATGCGCAGATTATTCTCTCAACTTTTATAAAGTAATTTGTCTTCTAAATATTTAAAAACATATAGCTCAAAGAAATTTACTTACCACATTCTATTTGTATAGCCACTCTTTCCTGTTGTACCAAGCTGTACCAACCAATGTTTTAAATGTCCTAATTATTTTTGTTCCTTTGCGCTGTTGAAGTTCTTTAAGTTCCGGCGTCTGCCATTTTTAATTATTTTGGTCATTTCCTCATAAGATTTCCTCTTAAGAGAAACTCTTAAGATAATCACTATCCATCTTTGAAAAACCCGCCAAGAAACTTGTGCTGCGCAGCACATGCACGCAGTCCACGGTGTAAAGGCAGAATTTCAGCTGCCTCTATAGACTGTTGCCACTGATGGCTTGAAACAGCGTTAACGGCACGTGAACAGCACATACTTCGATGTGTTAAATGTACTGTGGATGAAAGGCACGGGAGAATTATGCCGACCGAAGAGATCGATCTCTTGGGTAAGCATAATTCTCCCGTGCCTTTACCATTTATATTTAATAATTACCATTTTATAATTTTATTCAGGGTGGGCACTGCCTAGCTTGCCTACCCTGACGGCACGTGCCTGATACATACACACACAAATATATATACATACATACATACACATGCATACACACATGCACACGCACAATTATGCTGGTGCAATGCTGCCAATAAACATGAACTAATGGAAATGTGCAGCTGCGATTGTTTTAAGTCCCTGGGCTACCAACAATAAATGTTGAAAGTTCTGAATGAGCCATCATCTCATCTCAGTCCCAGCACTCACAGGCAAGATGATCATGGATCCAATCTAATTCTCTCAATGCTGTCCCATTGCAGTGCACGACTATCCAGTTGGAACACCGAAATAACACTGCCATTCTGTTAATTGATTCAACTTCAAGAATGCCAACTGGAATTAATTTGCAGCAGACCTCTAACAAAGCAGTGATAGACATCAAACCCAACCCAGGATATCATGAACAGTTGGTCAATGTGGTACAAAAATGGCCCAAGGCACATCCCACAAAGATGTTGAACAAACTACAGATGAAAACTCATGCCCATATTGGCCACCATATACAATAACCATATGCAAATGTGCGCAATTAATTCCTCTGCTAATGATACCATTGTAGTAGAAGAACTTGTTACTGGGATTGGCAAAAGAATAATGCAAAAAAAGTCATATTCACAGAAATGCAGCATGGAAACAGGCCCTTCATCCCACAGACTCAGTACTGACCATCAACCAATCATTTACATTTATCCCCCCCACATTTTCATCAACTCATAATTCCCTGTAAATGCATCACCGGTGAACAGGGTGATGAGGAAGGCTCATGCTGGCTTTCATTAGCCAGGGCACGGGTATGGAAGTTGGGATGCTATGTGGCAGTTAGGCAGGATGTTGGTGAGGCTGCATTTTTTTTTTATAGAAGTAGATTTATTAAATGACAACTGAAAAACGAATCTAAGAAGACATCAATCCAAAGGCAAAAGAATATCCATATGTATTAAATCAAAACAATATTACTCTCACCTAAGATGCACCCAAGCACCGACAGTGACCAGCGTTCTGGAAGGTGGCTCTCTAGAAACACCTGCGGATGGGCATAAGCCCAAGAAGGTAGTAGACATTTGGCCTGGGTGGAGCTCTCAGCCATCCACCAAAATGACCCTCGAATGGCCAGCTTGGCCAGACAAGCAGCAAATTACTCAAGAGATCTCCCGATTAACCCATCCCCTGTTCCACTGGATGCCCAAAGATCAGAAGCGTGGGGCTGGTGAAACCAGAATTTGAGGACCAGCCCCTTCAAATGTTGAATGAGGGGCTACAATCTCTCATATCCCATGTACATGTTCTACACGGACTCTTGCTGGCAGTAGAAGCAGCAGGTGGATGAGGAGTCTGTGAACTGACTCCAAACTTGGTTGCATAGTACCACTCCCCACCCCAATGTAAAGGGGGAAGACTTCTGCATGCAGATATCACCACTGGGGATCACCCTCACCACTAAATGGTAAACACTGACCGCGGCGGCATGCCCAGAAGGCAGACAAGGGCAAGGAAGTGGAGAGTGTGCCATGATACATGGTGAGGCCGTACTTACTGTGTACTGTGTTTAGTTTGGGTCTTCCTGATATATTTGGACAGATACATAGACAGGAGAGGGGAGGAGGGAGTAGAGTCAAACACAGGCAAATGAGATTAACTTACATGGGCAACTTGATCGATATGAACGAGTTGGGCCGAAGAGCCTGGTTTGGTGTTGCATGACACTATTACTCGATTATGCTTCAGGGATAAATGGATCACAACCCATCCAATCTCTCCATATAAACCCTTGATTCCTAGTAACATCCTAGTGGTCATTTTTCTGCTCCATTTCCAGCTTAATTAGATCTTCCTATAGAAGGGCAACCAGAACTGCACATAATATTCCAAATGTGGTTTCACTAACACCTTGTACAGCCATAACATGATGCCCAACTCCTGTGCTCAATACCCTTACCGATGAAAGCAAACATGCCAAATGCCTTTTTCATTGATCAAAGTACCGATAAGATTTATAATAGCAGGAAAGCTTAGACTACAATTAAGAAAATGAGCAACAACTTACAAAGAGCCAAGCAACACTACAGCTCACCAGGTAGCATTTCAATTACTGGAAAAAAAAAAGCAAACCAGCTCTCAAAATGCACAAAAGGTAACTAATGGCAAGGACTTCAAAAAAGAGAACAACTCTGTTGACCAATTTAAAGCAGCCAAAGGGAAAAAAAAAACACCAAGAAAATGAAGGCTGGCAAGGCTGCAAGCTTGGATATTATCCTTAATGAGTAGATAAAGGAAATCAAATCGCTAACAAGAGACTGGCTTTTGAGATTATTTCACTTCTATGCAAGAACAAACTGAATTTCACGAGCAACAGACAATTGCACACTGCAGTAAACACTCCCATAGTCCATCACGCGCAGGATTTTGGTGATATTGAATTGGCAGATTTTCTGGACTATTGAATTTTATTTCTATTAATATCTTAAAGCCCTTTTAATTTACTTTTTACCGTTTCACTGTATGATAAAAATGTAAAGAGAGTGTGAGAACTGTAGCTCCATTCAGGGGAAACGAAAGTGCAGGAATCAGGGCTTCAGCAAGTTTAGTTTAGTTTATTTTAGTTTAATTGTATTATTGTCAGGGCTACAGTTGCTAATCTTGCTCTCTTTGTCCCTAACCTCTCATCTGACTCCCTTCTGCTCGGGGACCCTCACCTCCCCTCCCCTCCCCCCCCCCCCCCCCCCCCCCCAGCCAATCTAGTGCAAACCCTACAGAATAGAATATCAAATCTCCTTTCCAGGATATTTAGCTCAGGGCACCAGGAGCAATCCAAAAAATACTATCCTTAGTAATGTCCTGCTTTTTAATCTCTTTCCTAACTCACTATATTAACACTGCAGTACCCCTTCCATTTTCCTGGCAAGGACAGGATACCGATGTGCACCATGACCTCTGGCTGCTCACCCTGCCCCCTTGAGAATGTTCTACAGCTTGGAAAATATTTGGGAAATATCCACATCATTGACTCTTTGTTCATACCCGGTTATTAGCTGGGCACTAAACTATCGTTACTGAGCCATCTTGTATGAGCCTTGGAAAAATCTTGATGCAAAATTACCCAGAAAGATGATCAGGGAAGAAAAAAACAGGGGGTCGATGATGCTGCGTTGCTTGAATATATTAGTCCACAATATTTTTCTAAAGATTTCTTCTAAAAAAAAGGCCAATGCAAAGCAAAACATATTGCTCGGGGCTTTGCACATTATATTTGTGCATTGATCTTTATTTTTTTTCTGCAGATTGTCCATTTGTGTCACTGCCTGAATATTTTTTCTGACTCATAACTCATATTCTGAATTTTCCACTTTCACTACTCTGTTCCGAATCCCAAAATGTTTCTGCTGCAATCCATATCACTAACACTTGTGCTTCCACATCATTCCATGCAACATGAGATTTCCAATTTTATCACATGAACAAACAAATTGACATGTGCATCACGGAGTACTGGGCTTGTCAAAAAACTAAGGAAGTTGTCAGGGCAATTGAAAAGTAATAAAGAGAGATTATTTTTGCAGTAATTGCTTATTGGACCATTTTTCTCTTCAGATTTCCTAAAACATATTTGCTGGAGATACAGTATGCCAATTCCCATTTACTGGTCAATATTCTAAATAATTGTTTTTATTTCTAGTCTCTAACAGCGTCAGTTCTTGTTTCCATTCCATTTGTTTTGTGCATTTTAAAGTTATCTTTGAAGATCTTATAAAAGAATCACAATTACAGTTGAGTACCATTAAGCGATGCACAAGGTATATGTCATAAACAATTCACTTTCTTCTTCTGCTGCAATGTTTGCTTCAAAACCAATGTCTGCTGCGAACTGGCTAAGGAACATCAATGTCTTTGGGAACAAGCTGTGATGGTGAAGGAGACATGAGGGAACAAGCAACAGCTTAGACGTAAATAGATTCTTTAACCTCATCACAGATCCCCAGGAGCTCCACAGCGGTATATCAGTCCAGGCAGTAGGGAAAACGATCAAGTGTACCGATAACGTTAAGTTTGCAGGTGGGTTTTGGTAAGTTTTGGTAAGAGATATAGCCAGAATACATGGTCCTAAAAGGAATTCCGAAAGTAAGTTCTGTGTATGTACATAATGTTCTACATAGTCTGTGGAATTCTCTGCCTCAGAGGGCGGTTCGGTTCTCTGGATACTTTCAAGAGAAAGCTAGATAGGGCTCTTAAAGATAGCGGAGTCAGGGGATATGGGGAGAAGGCAGGAACGGGGTACTGATTGGGATAATCAGCCATGATCACATTGAATGGCGGTGCTGGCTCAAAGTTGTTATACTGAGACTAGAGGTTGGAACACAAAATAGCTGTGCAAGTATGGAGGAGGTACACAAAGGATTTTGAAGGTTTTGAAGACCACATCTTGACAAAAAAGTGAACAATTATTCACCCATCACTTGTCCCATCCCTACCTTTCCTTTCCAGCCACTACAAACAGTCTGAAGAAGGGTCCCGACACAAAAGTCACCTATCCATTTCCTCCACAGATGCTGCCAGACCTGCTACGATCCTCCAGCACATTGTGTTTAGCTAAAGATTCCAGCATCTTATGTCTTCAACAAGTACTGTCTTTTAAATGAGTGTGGTCTTCAGAGTAAGACAGTTTGGGGATTTGCTGCGATTAAGAAATAGAAGGAGCAGTAGGATGCTCAACAATAGATGCCTCAATGAGATTATATCTGACCTTTTCCCTCAGTTTCAATTACTTGAATTACTAAAATCTATTGGCCTCTGTCTTCAATATTTTGAGTCACCAAGCCTCCATGGCACCGCTTTGATAAAGATTTTCCACAGATTCAGATGCGTGAAGAAATTCCAGTCAGAAATTCTGGTAGCCTGGAAAATGGGGAAAGGGCATGTCGGCAAAATTTATTCGGAGATGAAAAGAGTGCAGATATGAGATTTAGTTCAAAGGGAACCAGGAATTTATTTTTGTCTGGTGGAAGACTTGGTAAATAATGATGTTGAGATTGAAACACAATGCAGAAATGAAAAGGAGACTAACGTTATGTACTTTAGGGGGCCTCCAAGGAGGGGCAGTAATTAGTACAAGAGCAATGTTATGGATGGAGGCCAATATGGATGTGTTTGACCTTGCAAAATCAATCTGCCTCATCCACTTAGTAATGGACAAACAATCCAACAAAACGCTGCCCACTTTTTAAAAATATATTCGCAGAATGTTGGCATCATTAGCAAGGCCAGCATTTATTGGCCAGTAATATATCCTTTAATAATGAAATCATAGAAATTTATGGCACAGTGTTTGTTGAATAACTGACAGTCTTCGTGCTAGCCATAGAAGAGCTGAGCATCAGTAATGCAACTTCCTAGCTTTTGGTTTTGTAGTCTAGTGGGTGTGGGTTAGCAGATGATGAGCGGTTGACGGCACTGGGTCTCTCCTCGCTGGAGTTTAGGATTGATGAGAGGGGACCTCATTGAAACTTACCAAATAGTGAAAGGCCTGGATAGAGTAGATGTGGAGAGAATGTTTCCACTAGTGGGAGAGTCTAGGAGCAGAGGTCAGAGCCTTAGAATTAACGGACGTTCTTTTACGAAGGACATGAGGAGGAATTTCTTTAGTCAGTGGGTGGTGAATCGTCTGTGGAATTGTCTGCCTCAGAGGGTGGTGGAGGCAGATTCTCTGGATGGTTTCAAGAGAGAGCAAGATAGGGCTCATTAAAATAGCGGAGTCAAGGGATATGGGGAGAAGGCAGGAACGGGGTACTGATTGGGGATGATCAGCCATTGAATGGCGGTGCTGGCTCGAAGGGCCTAATGGCCTATGCCTGCACCTATTGTCTATTGTCTATGGAATTCATTGCCACAGAAGGCTGTGGAGGCCATCAATGGATATTTTTAAGGCAGAGATAGATAGACTCTTGATTTGTATGGGTGCCAGGGGTTATAGGGAGAACGTAGGAGAATGGGGTTAAGAGGGAAACATAGATCAGCCATGATTGAGCGGTGGAATAGACTTGATGGGTCAAATGGTCTAATTCTGCTCCTATCGTTTATGAACATGACAATTTAAATATCATGTGAGGTTCTGTCTCTAATACACTTTAAGAGGGCTTTGGAGGCTCTATAAGGCGCTGGTCAGGCCTCATTTGGAGTACTGTGTGCAAATTTGGACCCCATATCTAAGGAAGGATATGTTGGCTCTGGAGAGGGTCCAGAGGAGGTTTACGAGAATGATTCCAGGAATGAGTGGGTTAGCATATGATGAGTGTTTGACAGCACATTGAAACACATTTAAACTTACAGAATAATGAAAGGCATAGATAGAGTGGATGTGGCAAGGATGTTTCCACTGGTGGGAGAGTCTAGGACCAGAGGTCAAAGCCTCAGTATTAAAGGGTGCTCTATTAGAAAGGAGGTGAGGAGGAACTTCTTTAGCCATAAGGTAGTTAATCTGTGGAATTCATTGCCACTGTGGAGGCCGTCAGTGGAGATAGACAAATTCTTGATTAGAATGGGTTATGGGAGAAGGCAGGAAAATGGGATTAGGGGGCAGAGATCAGCCATGATTGAATGGCGGAATAGACTTGATGGGCCGAATGGCCTAATAATACTCCTATAATTTGTGTGTGAAGACTGTGAGTACCAGAACACTACTATTCTTCATAATCCTCTAATCCTTTCAACAACTACTTTAAATCAGTGATATCAGTGGTCCCAGTTTATCAATCTCAGTTTATTAAACTGGATACCTCTTTCTTTCTATTCTATCCAGGCCCTTCATATGTTTATATACAGTTAAACCTTTGCTCTTAGGAAAACAGTCCCTTCCTTAACAATCTTTGCTCATGGATAAAAACCTCCAGTCCTGTCTTTTTTTTCCTTTCGAAAATCTCCCTTTAATGCTCTTGAGTGCAGTTGCATCCTTCCCAAAATGTGACAAATAACTGTATGCATGATCCTAGGTAATACTTTACTCTCATGTCGCATAACCTCCAGGCTTTTATATTCAATTCTAGCCCGACTAAATTATCTTAAATACCTCATGGCAGCCTTATCTTCCAATCTTGTGACTTTCACTTTAAAGGTGTCTTACTTTCCCCAGATTAATACCTTACACTTTTCCATTTCCTACTTCTCTGCTAACCTGATCATTGATATCCACCTGTGGACAACAGTTGCCCTTTTATCAACCAAAGAATGCTGATAGCTGTATTATTTAACTGCAATCCACTTGGTGGTGTTTACAATGTAAGGAGTTCAGGATTTTAAACTGGTGAAATTGAATATATTTGATGATAGATTTGGACATGAATTGGGAAGTGCTGTTATGTCCATGCATCGGCTGCCCTTGTCCTTCAGAGTGGTAAAGACTGAGGGCTTGAAAGCATCATGTTGAAAGCACGCATTACAAATTGCATCTCCGTGCAAGGAAATAATATATTAAGTGGTGGATGCACTCTTCCAGACAAGTGGAGAATATTCCAGCTCACATCTCATATGCACCTTAAAACCAGCGGAATATTTTTGAATGCTCAGCACTGTGACCAAACCAGCTCCCACACTGTTGGCAGCATATCAGAATCCATTATGAAGGGCATCATTACCCTCATTCAAAAGAAGAAGGAAATATATCAGAAAATGGCAAACCATCTTACTGTTGAATATAAATTGCAAGATTCTGTACTAGGTGTTCACCAGTCCAGTCCGATCAATAGTGCATGTGATCCATCCAGAGAGCACAGTGGTGCAGCGGGTAGAGATGCTGCCTCACAAATGCCAGCCTGAGGTTCAATCCTATCCTCAGTTGCTGTCTCTGTGTAGAGTTTGTACACCCTCCCTGTGACCATGTGACCACTTCCCAAAGACATGTGGGTTTATTGGTTAAGTTGCTCCTGTAATGTAGAGAGTAGATGGGAAAGTGGGGTGACATAAAATTAATATGAATGGCGATCAATGGTCTGCATGGATTTGGTGGGCAAATGGGCCTGTTTCTAGCCGCATCTCTAAAACTTAAAACCAGACCTACAGCATACCTGCCAGGACGATTATTGACAGTTTTACATTGGGAATACTAACAGGTAAGTGTGGCACTGTAGGATAGACACCTGCCTGACTAGCTTGAAGAAGGATAAATCTTTTGTTAGAATAATGCATACAAACACGGTGAATGTGCTGTCCAATATGAACTAATGCCAGTTCTAGTTAAGGGGTGTGAAATGAAAAGCTTGCAGGACAAATCTGGAGTTCGGCAAAGCTGGACTCTCTCTTTTGCCCTGTTTGTCATATTAAGCATTTGCCAAATCCATCAATTAGGGCATGGGTGATGAACCCAAGGAGCAGGGTACACTCAAGTAAAGGCTTTGTTGTGCATAGACAATATCATCATCTTCTGTTTGGACATAGAAACATAGAAAATAGGTGCAGGAGCAGCCAGCACCGCCATTCAATATGATCATGGCTGATCATCCAAAATCAGTACCCTGTTCCTGCTTTTTCCCCATATCCCTTGATTCCATTAGCCCAAAGAGCTAAATCTAACTCTCTCTTGAAAACATCTAGTGAAATGGCCTCCACTGCCTCCTGTTGTAAATCTGCAGTTGATCAGCATCTGCGACTAATTTGAACTTATCCCAGGGGCCAGAGTTAATCGCAGCAAAAACACAGAACAGACAGACCATTTACACAAGATGTCTGACTGATCTTTTGTTCCCTTTACTGTCAGGACTGATCCCCTGAGGTGCTGGGACGTGCAGCAAAAATTGTCCGGAGTAACTAGCGAAGGTGAAATAGAAGTTTGGAATGTGGGATCACCATTCCCTCTTGACGGTGAGTCAAAGGATCATCATCAGATGTGAGATGTCCTCACTGTTGTACGTCGTGCAGCTGTAGCCCACAACCCACACCTGCACTGAGGCAGAATCCTCAGCATTCTTCATTTCATTTCATTTGGTCACTGACTCTTGACAAATCTCCCCTTGGTTGGAGTATCACGAACAGAAGACATAGGTTTCAGGTGAAAAGTAGGAGTTTCAAAGAAGATTTAAGTTTTTGAAGAGTGGTTACACACAAGTCCACAGGAGGTGAAGAGACAGATGTAATTACTATGTTTAAGAGGCATTTAGACAGTCAGTTAAATAGACAAGGCATGGAAGGATATGGACCTAATGCTGGCAAATGGGATTTGTGTGGATGGGCAAAAAGGTAAATGGAACATAGTACAGCACAGGAACGGGCCCTTTCATGGCTATGCTGACTATGATGTCAATCTCAACTAATCCTATCTCTCTGTATCGTGTCTATCTGTGTCTAGACATCTCTTAAATATTGTTATCATATCTACTTTTACCACCTCCCCTGCAGTGCATTCCAGGCACCTACCACTCATGGGTCAAAAGTTGCCACATAAATCCGCAATACCGTGTCTTCCTTAAATCCCTATCCACTTGCGTTGGCACTTTCAGGGAGCGATGGTCTTCCATCCTAACATTGCCCTATACATCAATATTCCCCAGGGTCCTGCCATTTACTTTATATGTTCGTCTTGTGTTTGACTTCCCATTCTGCTGTATCCTTTGTCAACTTTCCACACTTCACCAATTTTTTCAGTACTGAAGTCCATGTGGACATTTTTCACTGCACTAACCTCATCAATCATCTTTATCAATTCCCCACGAAACCTAATCCTATTTGTTAGACAGGATGTACCTCGCACAAAGTCCTGCTGATTATCATAGAAACATAGAAACATAGAAATTAGGTGCAGGAGCAGGCCATTCGGCCCTTCGAGCCTGCTCCGCCATTCAATATGATCATGGCTAATCATCCAACTCAGTATCCTGTACCTGCCTTCTCGCCATACCCCCTGATCCCTTCAGCCACAAGGGCCACATCCAACTCCCTCTTAAATATGGCCAACGAACTGGCCTCAACTACCTTCTGTGGCAGAGAATTCCACAGATTCACCACTCTGTGTGAAAAACGATTTTCTCATCTCAGTCCTAAAAGACTCCCCCCTTATCCTTAAACTGTGACCCCTTGTTCTGGACTTCCCCAACATCGGGAACAATCTTCCTGCATCTAGCCTGTCCAACCCCTTAAGAATTTTGTAAGTCTCTATGAGATCCCCCCTCAATCTTCTAAATTCCAGCGGGTACAGGCCGAGTCTATCCAGTCTTTCTTCATATGGAAGTCGTGCCATCCCAGGAATCAGTCTGGTGAACCTTCTCTGTACTCCCTCTATGGCAAGAATGTCTTTCCTCAGATTAGGAGACCAAAACTGTACGCAATACTCCAGGTGTGGCCTCGCCAAGACCCTGTACAACTGCAGTAGAACCTCCCTGCTCTTGTACTCAAATCCTTTTGCTATGAATGCCAACATACCATTCGTTTTCTTCACAGCCTGCTGCACCTGCATGCCTACTTTCAATGACTGGTGTACCATGACACCCAGGTCTCGTTGCATCTCCCGTTTTCCTCATTGGTCACCATTCAAATAATAGTCTACTTTCCTGTTTTTGCCACCAAAGTGGAAAACCTCACATTTATCCACAATATACTGCATCTGCCATGCATTTGCCCACTCACCCAGTCTATCCATGTCATCCTGCAGCCTCCTAGCATCCTCCTCACAGCTAACACTGTCCCCCAGCTTCGTGTCATCTGCAAACTTCGAGATGTTGCATTTAATTCCCTCGTCCAAATCATTAATGTATATTGTAAATAGCTGGGGTCCCAGCACTGAGCCTTGCGGCACCCCACTAGTCACTGTCTGCCATCCTGAAAAGGACCCGTTTACTCCTACTCTTTGCTTCCTGTCTGCCAGCCAGTTCTTTATCCACATCAATACTGAACCACCAATACCGTGTGCTTTAAGTTTGTATACCAATCTCTTGTGTGGGACTTTGTCGAAAGCCTTCTGAAAGTCCAGATATAACACATCCACTGCTTCTCCCTTATCCACTCTACTAGTTACATCCTCAAAAAATGCAACAAGATTCGTCAGACATGATTTACCTTTCATAAATCCATGCTGACTTTGTCCAATGATTTCACCACTTTCCAAATGCGCTGCTATCCCATCTTTAATAACTGACTCTAGCAAACAAGAACTGTGAAACCACCTGGCTGGTGGTGAGAAGAGGCATTACCTGTAAGTAAGGTCATTTGTAGATAGAGTATCAGTCCCATCATATACTGCCCATTAGGCAATTGTACTGTCGTGGTGCCACTGCTGAAGGAACTGCAGATGGAGGGCCATCTTAAGCCTCGATAAACAACATTTCATTCAGGAACCTGATCATGGACAGCGAGGGAACTTCATTGCAAGGTAGAATCTTACATAGATACATAGATACATAGACAATAGGTGCAGGAGCTGGCCATTCGGCCCTTCGAGCCAGCACCACCGTTCAATGTGATCATGGCTGATCATCCACAATCCGTACACCCGTTCCTGCCCTCACCCCATGCCCCTTGATTCCGCTAACCCTAAGAGTATCCAACTCTCTTTTGATCATTGGGATATTAACTGAGATGGAGTAACCATGGAAAGGAAGATTGGAAAAATTGGATGTAATAACAAAGCGTAGAGGTATGAAGGAGAAATTGAGGGATCATTTTATACATGGCAGTATCAGAGTGAGGAGTACATTTTAAGTGAAGGATGTTTTGTGGAATATTGAAAATTGAATAAAAAGCAAAGGTGAATGACATAGGTGAAGGCATTGTGTTAGTGGAATAATTTTATTTGATTTCATGAGAAATATTTATCTTCAGAACTCAACACTGTTCTTTGTGATAGTATATTTTTACCTAAAGCATCTCATAAAGGCTGCTAAAGTGCCAGTGTGGCTTCAGTTAATTAGGATTCAAGATCTATGAATGGTATTTCTTGGGCACTTTTTCAAGCGTTAACATTAAGGCCCATGTATAGGAGGGAGATCAATCGACTGACCGAATGGTGTCAGAACAACAACCTTGCTCTCATATTGACTGGTTGCATCATGTCCCGGTTCGGCTCACTCGAATGCCCAGGAACAAAGAAGATTTTTATTTAGAGTTCACTATATATAAAAACAAAAGACAAATGAACAAACAATAATAGTACAAAATCAAAAAGAATGCCCCCAAGTCTATATAGTCCAGAGCCTATTTGAACATTGTCCAGTGCATCACGGGTACTGACCTCCCCACCATAGAAGGGATCTACAAGAGTCGCTGCTTCAAAAAAGCAGCCAGCATCATCAGAGACCCACACCACCCTGCCCATGCTCTCATTTCACACCTACCATCGGGAAGGGGTCTGAAAATTGTAACAACCAGGAGCAGCTTCTTCCCTGCAGCCATCAGATTATTAAACACTACAACCTCCAAATTATATAGACTTGGGGCATTATTTCTGACTTTGCACTGTTATTGTTTGTTTATTTGTCTGTGCAGAAACTGAACCTTTGGGTGTTGTTTATTATGGGTTTTACAGAGTACTATGTTTACATATCTGTTGGTGCTGCTGCAAGTAAGAATGTGATTGTTCTGTTTCGGGACATATGATAATAAAATACTCTTGATTCTTGACTTTCAATGTCATTGGATATGTCCAATAAAGAGGGAAACAATATCTGAACGAGGATTAATGGAAACAAATGCTTCCTCTGATTCTTCCCGAACAACTGTAGGCTTCAAAGAACTCAGTTACCTGGTATCAAATGAACAGAACAACTCTGTATGTTTCTCTCTACTCATTCAAGATGAAGCCTTCAGTGGACTAATGTTGTTGTGAACTGAGAAATCAAGGTTGACAGGAACAAGAGCACTTGGAACTCCCAATGCTTATTGCTGCCAGCTTGGTAATGAGGAAGACAATACAAATCTAAATAAATTTATAAATAAAGTTTAGTGGCATGGGTCATAAGTTACCCATATTTAACACACCAGACAAACAATGTTTAAGGTTTTACACCTATTGATTGTTATGTTCCCCATTCAATATCAAAGAAACACTGGCCATAGGTTTTACAATATTGCTAGTTATCTTGGCATTTTGTAATTTTAAAGATAGATTTGTGTTCAATTCAAACAGTATATTCTGATGATCCTTTCATCATTTCACTTTTGAGTTTTATTTGCATTGATGTTGCAAACAATTATTTACTGTTTTTTAAAGTATCGGAAATATGAATGCATCGGATATTTCCTGAATAACTTAATATAGAACAGTAGGCATAAGAGAATATTGGGAATCTGAAGAGGGCTTGAGAGTAGCTAATGGTGATCCTTTATTTAAGAAGGGAAGTAATGATAATCCAGATAATTATAGGTTTATGCACCTCAGGTCAATGGAGGGGAAGTTATTGGAGAAGATTCTTCAAGATACGATTTACTCCCATTTGGAAGATAATGGGTTAATTAGGGACAGTCAGCATGACTTTGTACATGGAAGAATGTGCCTCACTAACCTGATTGATTTTTTTGAGATGATAAAGTATTTGATGTGGGTAGGGTGGTGGATGTTGTCCATGTAGATTTTAGTAAGGTATTGATAGTAGACTGATCCTGAAGATTAAACTGCATGGGATTAATAGTGATTTGGTTGTATGGATTACACAGGCTGGAGATCTGTGAACAGTGGAGATCAGCTGTGCTTGGACTCTGTTGTTTGTGTTATCCGACCTAAACATAGGTGGATTGGTTAGTAGGTTTTCATAACACCAGCATTGCTAGGGTCATGGCCTGTGAGGAAGGCTGTCACAGCATGCAGCAGGATATAGATCAGCAGCTTAAATGGGCAGAAATTGCAGATGGAGGTTAAGCAAGTGAAAGATTGCACTTAGTTGCACTTAGGGAAAAATGTGAGGGGAAAATATACAATTAATGGTATGTGAGGGATCTTAGGGTCCAAATCCATTAGACCATGAAACCGATAACACAAATGGATAGACTGGTAAAGAAGAAATATTGTATGCTTGCATACAGGTCCTAAGAGACAGGAAGTAATGATGCAGCTTCATAAGACTTGGGTTAGGCCTTTTTTTGGAATATTGCATGCAGTGCTGGATGCCCCATTAAAGGAAGGATATGAAGGCTTTGGAAAGAGTGCAGAGGTAGTTTACCAGAATGATGCCTGGATTGCAGATTTCAGCTACATGCAGAGGTTGAGCAGACTTGGATTGTTTTCTCCGGAATGCCGGAGGTTGTGGGGAGACCTGATAGAAGTACAGGTATATAAAATTATGAAAGGTATAGATAGGGTAGACAGTCAGAACCTTTTACCCAGGATGGAAAAAAACAAATAGACAATAGACAATAGGTGCAGGAGTAGGCCATTTGGCCCTTCGAGCCAGCACAGCCATTCAATGAGATCATGGCTGATCATCCCCAATCAGTACCCCGTTCCTGCCTTCTCCCCATATCCCCTGACTCTGCTATCTTTAAGAGCCCTATCTAGCTCTCTCTTGAAAGCATCCAGAGAATCTGCCTTCACCACCCTCTGATGCAGAGAATTCCACAGACTCACCACTCTCTGTGAGAAAAGGTGTTTCTTCGTCTCCGTTCTAAATGGCTTACTCAATATTCTTAAACTGGTTCTGGACTCCCCAAACATTGGGAACATGTTTCCTGCCTCTACTGCGTCCAAGCCCTTAACAATCTTATATGTTTCAATGAGATCCCCTCTCATCCTTCTAAACTCCAGAATGTACAAGCCCAGCTGCTCCATTCTCTCAGCATATGACAGTCCCTCCATCCCGGGAATTAACCTTGTAAACCTAGGCTGAACTCCCTCAATAGCAAAAATGTCCTTCCTCAAATTAGGGGACCAAAACTGCACACAGGTGTGGTCTCACTAGGGCTTTGTACAACTGCAGAAGGACCTCTTTGCTCCCATATTCGATTCCTCTTGTTATAAAGGCCAACATGCCATTCGCTTTCTTCACTGCCTGCTGTACCTGCATGCTTACTTTCATAGACTGGTGTACAAGGACCCCCAGATCCCTTGTAATTCCCCTTTTCCCAACTTGACGCCATTTAGATAGTAATCTGCCTTCCTGTTTTTGCGACCAAAGTGGATAACCTCACATTTATATCCGCATTAAACTTCATCTGCCATGCATCTGCCCACTCCCCCAACCTGTCCAAGTCACCCTGCATTCTCATAGCATCCTCTTCACAGTTCACACTGCCACCCAGCTTTGTGTCATCTGCAAATTTGTTAATGTTATTTATACTTGAGGGCATATGAATACCTTCAGGCTTTGGGTGAGCTGTATGAAGAAGACCTACTCATCTGAGATTGTACAAACTATTAGTGTGCCATCTCTCACATTAAAAAATATGGATTTCAATAAGAATGACAAATGTCCATATGTCCTTTATTCATCAGCAAACGACGGTTTGATTCCAGTAAAATACCCTGAATAAACCTGTTAAGACCAAACTCGCATATTGATTTCAAATTACTACCAAAAGCTCTATCTATGCACACACAGGAAAGGATAAAGCAGAATCTAAAAAACATTATTGATTTAGTATATCCAGAAAAATAATATAGATGCAGCGTTAGAACATGAGGAACAATCATCTATGCCCTGGATGATGCACAGCAGGTCATATAAATGTGCAAGCAATCTGGGAAAGAGCTTCTCTCACAGACTTTTATCGTACAAATATTAGTTCTTTACTCTTATGCACATCACTCAGGTTAGAAAGCACATAAATAACTGTACAAAGAACAAAACAAAAATCCCTTTTAAATTCACTTAAGTGTATAGTGTGCCCATTTCAGAAGAAACTGATTAAATTACTTGAAACACCCATCCAATCTGAGGCATAGAGGGAGACAGCATGCAACCAGGTCTACTGAGCATCATGCACCCGTTTGAACTAATCCTTCACTTTCTCATCTACTCTCCAAGATTCTGCCACTCACCAACACATTGGGGGCAATTGGTGATGGTCAATTAACCTCCCATCCACACGTCCTTGCAGGATCTGCTTGTTTAATTTCAAAACTAAATTCAGCAGCCATATACAATTTGGTTGAACAGTGAGGCAGATCTTCTTTTGGCTCACTACAGGTACACCCAAACCTTTGGGTACTTAGGAACTTTTGTTAATGGAAGGTAATCAATCAGGCTGATGCATCCATTTGCCCATTGTCTCAGGAATCTCCCGAAGATCCAGATAGGTTTCTATTGTAATGGTGAGCTCTCTACAGAGCTCAGCATCCAAGGATCTTTCAGTCCTCATGCTGGTAGATGGCCTTCACTATTGATAATCAGGTCAGTGCCTGTGTGAACTGCACAGTTGGATGACCGGAATGGCAGGAGGCACATTTATGCCTCCTGGCCAGGAATTCAATTTAAATGTCTATTAGTACATCCGGAAAGCAAATTACTGCTTCTCTCAACTGGTTCCCATTAGTTCAAGGGATTCCAAAACAGTTTGTTTTGCTCTGGTCTAATGACTTGGAACATACGATACTTGCATTGTTGGCCTAAAATGTTGACTGTTTCTCTCTCCATAGATAAACACAAAAAGCTGGAGTTACTCAGCGGGTCAGGCAGCATCTCTGGAGAAAAGGAATAGGTGATGTTTCAGGACGAGACCCTTCTTCAGACCTCTTCTCTCCATAGATGCTGCCTGAATGTATCTGCCATTTTCTGGTTCTGATTTGGCTTCTTACTAGTTTTGGTCCAATTGAGAATTATTTATTACAAGACAACGGAACCAAACCAGATCATTTCAAACTCCTGTTCTGCTCGAAGAAACTGCAGATGCTGGAGAATCGAGGGTACACAAAAAGCTGGAGAAACTCAGCGGGTGCAGCAGCATCTAAGGAGCGAAGGAGATAGGCGACGTTTCGGGTCGAGACCCTTCTTCTGAAGAAGGGTCTCGACCCGAAACGTCGCCTATCTCCTTCGCTCCTTAGATGCTGCTGCACCCGCTGAGTTTCTCCAGCTTTTTGTGTACCCCCCATTTCAAACTCCTGTTCTGCTCCAATAAATTAAAAAAAATGGATATCCTTAAGTAACATAGTTCTTACTTTGGGAATTCATAAATTCAAATGGATGGTACAAACCTGAAGAAAATTAAATATTCCAATATTTAAAATCGTGTGCGGACAGGACGTCGAAGGACGAGAAGCTGAAGCCAAGAAGTGGAAGCCAAGATGCCGAACGAACATCGCGCCGAAAAACCAAGATACCGCACGGACACCACGCCGAAGGGGTACGAAGCCGAACGGACACCACGACAAAAGGACAAGACGCAGAACGGACATGACATTGAAAAGCCGCTGAAAGGGACGGGATTTGTCCAACACCTTGTCAGCGATTGGTCCAGACCCCCACGTCCATCACACCACTGGCCGGAGGGAGATGGGAGGGTGGGGGGGTGGAGCTTGGCATCGTGCCCGTTCGGTATCTTGGCTTTTTGGCGTTGTGTCTGTTTGGTATCTTGGCTTCCACTTCTTGGCTTTGGCTTCTCGTCCTTTGGGACGTCCGGGTACAATTTAAAATTGCATCCCAGAAACAAAATTAACCATACTTTATTTAAATATATATTAGAAAGCAACGAATTGATGGGAAAATATTCATGATAAACGGAGAACATACCCAAAATTGGTCATTGATGAAATTGGCTACACTTGCTTGTCTTCCTCAGTTTATGAATGTCCGACGTGCTAAGTTTAAGGTTTATTATTTCACATCAATTGCGGTACGGGTAAAAGCTGTGTTTTCCATGTTATCCGATCAGATCAGATATAGCATACAATCAGTTCAAACTCAAGTACAACAGATTAAGCAAAGGGGAAGATAAAGTGCAGAATATAGTTGTCACCATTGTAGCACATTGTTACACATCAGCTCCAGAGACAAAGTTAAATGTCCTTGATGGGGTAGAGATGAATCAAAACTACCCTAGCTAATGGAAGGACCATTCAGAAGTCTGAAAGAGAAGGGAAAGCATCCTGTACATGCGAACAAGCCTTTGGGAAATCGACAGGAGGAACAGGTTGGTGAAGAATATTACCCACAGGAGACATGTCCTTTGTGCAAGGAGGCCACGGGAACATTCCAGGGCTACCACCAGAAGTCCTGGCAGGAAGTTTCCAGGAAAGACACCGTGAAGACTAACACTACCTGCCTGCACTTCAGAAAAGTCTATATTGTAGTTATCCCATAACATCGCTCTTCCGACTGACTGAAAGTTGTGCAAATGGTTTCTTCTCGTTGACCTCCTCAATGAAGAAGAGAGCCACCAACTCTGGCATGTGGTTGAGATTAGCGGCAAGCAAACTGGAATAATTGGGCGGCTAAGAAGTTAAGAGTGACCGTGGCTTTCACTCATTACACGAGCATGGGAGATGTCTGGAGAGCTGCCAGGGAGGCAATCGCAACAAATTGACAAAAATGTTTAAGAATCACTTAGAAAGATGCATTGACAGACAGGTAATGAAGGTATTTAGACCACATGCACCCATAGTTTAATTTATCATGATAGTCGGCACTGATATCATGGGCAATAGGTTTTGTTGCCGTGCTGTACTTTTCAATGTTCTATGTTCCATGGAAAAATAAGTTTAGAAACATATTTGAGTCGTCACTGCATATCGCAGGGGTTTCACAGATCTCAGTGAAGCCAAAAAGTGAATTTTTCCCCGTTAATATGAGAGCTCCAAATGCAACGGGAATTTGTGAAATCTGCTTGTTACGTGAATAAATTAGAATTTCCATTTTTCACGCCAATGAGTGTTGAAAAACACATTGGAGATAAACATTGGACGCCGTGATAAAGGCTATCAGATTCAAACTTACCTGTTTTTGCCTCCACAGATACTACTTGAGGCATATTGGAAGCAATATTAAGTCCAATTACCGTGTGACCAGTGAGCTTGAATGGTTCACTGGATATCACAACCCCCATTAGTTAATTAATAGAATTAAATGTATTTGCTGGCAAAACATGAATAAATAAAGACAAAGGGAATTGCAGAAACTGAAATCTTGCGCAAAACACAAAGGGCTGGAAGAAATCAACGTGGTCAGGCAGCATCTGTGGAAGAAATGGACAGGTGACATTTTGGGTCAGAAGCCTTTTCAGCTTCTGAAGAAGGGTTCCGACCTTAAACATTGCCTTCCATTCCGTCCACAGATGCTGCCTTACACGTTGACCTCCTCCAGAACTTTGTGTTTTGATTAATAAATTTATGCTACCGTCTCACGTATGTAGCCTTTACTGAGAAAAATAATAAAACCAAGCAAAAACATTCCTCTAAATGTTTGCTGTAAAATGCCTCTATTTATTTAAGAATTCAAATGAGCAAACACAGTCTAATAATATCACCGCCGATAATGGCCAAATAGTATAAAAAGTTATCTTCAAAATGTGTTAATTATATATCTGAGCAAACAGGATTGCAATGGGTTAATTAGAATGGGTTTCCATTGTATCAAATTCACATCTAAACTGTGGGTGTGTGTCTGTGTGTGCGTGTGTGCGTGTGTCTGTGTGTGTGTATATATACACAATGGAACACTCTCCAGAGCTGCCCTAGTCTTAACATTTCTTTAGTGATGCATAAGCCTATTTCCTAAAGGAGAGCCTGATAAAATACTTTAATGCAGACCACATTTCCCATCACTTAATCCATTTTAAATGTCAGATACTTCATCTTCATTAAGTTGATCCTTCCTATTCACTGCCCTGATTTGTTTTTTAATGTTTATGAATAATAGTTTCACAATTTCAATCTATGAATTAAATACAGTCAGTTTCATTTCATCGATCATTTTTTGGTATTAAAAATACAATGCAAACTATATTCATTGGTACTGGCACATCTCCTGCAATATGTCATGGGGTAAACCTATACATTAAAGATCTGCTCTATTACTGAGCAGGTGTGTGCTTCCACGAGACATGTCCCTCCAAAGACATTGGTGATTATGTCAGTGTATTCCAGACACACACACATTGTATTTGGAAGCCACAAAAGCAGTCACTTGACATTCTGATAGAAATATAGACCAGATTTAATTTCCTCTGACCCACTTCAAACACAGGTACAGTATTTCTCTTTAATGAAATGCCAGCTTTTGTTTCAGAACACAGGAAGGGCTGAAAATGCTGGCCATTGATCCAAAACATTATGGAGACACAAGGATGCACAATGTAAATTTGTAGATGCACAATGTAAAATTAGAGCACATGGTATTGGGGGTAGGGTGTTGACATGGAAAGAAATTTGGTTGGCAGACAGGAAGCAAAGAGTAGGAGTGAACAGGTCCTTTTCAGAATGGCAGGCAGTGGCGAGTGGAGTGCCGCAAGGCTCGGAGTTGGGGCCGCAACTGTTTGCCATATATATTAATGATTTGGAAGAGGGAATTAGGAGCAACACCAGCAAGTTTGCGGATGACACAAAGCTGGGTGGCAGTGCGAACTGTGAAGAGGTTGCAGGGTGACCTGGACAGGTTGAGTGAGTGGGCAGATGCGTGGCAGATAATATAGTATAATATAGATAAATGTGAGGTTATACACATTGGCGGCAAAAACAAGGGGGCAGATTATTATCTCAATGGGGTTAGGTTAGGTAAGGGGGAGGTGAAACGAGACCTGGGCGTCCTTGTACAGTAGTCACTAAAAGTTGGCGTGCAGGTACAGCAGGCAGTGAAGAAAGTTAATGGAATGTTGGCCTTCGTAACAAGAGGATTTCAGTATAGGAGTAAAGAGGTTCTTCTGCAGTTGTATAGGGCTCTGGTGAAACCACATCTGGAGTATTGTTTACAGTTTTGGTCTCCTAATCTGAGAAAGGACATCTTTGTAATTGAGGCAGTGCAGCGTAGGTTCACGAGATTGATCCCTGGGATGGCGGGACTGTCATATGAAGAAAGATTGAAAAGACTAGGCTTGATTTCACTGGAATTTAGAAGGATGAGAGGGGATCTCATAGAAACATATACAATTATAAAAGGACTGGCCAAGCTAGATGCAGGAAAAATGTTTCCAATGTTGGGCATCCAGAACCAGGGGCCACTGCCTTAGAATAAAGGGGAAGCCATTTAAGACTGAGGTGAGAAAAAACATTTTCAGGCAGAGAGTTGTGAATTTGTGGAATTCCCTGCCACAGAGGGCTGTGGAGGCCAAGTCACTGGATGGATTTAAGAGAGAGATAGATAAGAGCTCTAGTGGATAGTGGAATCAAGGAATATGGGGAGAAGGGAGGCACGGGTTATTGATTGGGAACGATCAGCCACGATCACAATGAATGGCGGTGCTGGCTCGAAGGGCCTCCTCCTGCACCTATTTTCTATGTTTCTATGCTGAAATTGTGAGTAAAACACAAAGTGCTGGAATAACTCGGTGGGACAGCACGGATCCAGGGAAGGAATGATGGGACAGAGGGGGCATATTTGAGGAGATTTTGCAGTGCAGCGGTAGAATGGACACACAAGGACCTGCAGGTAGTCAGAGACAGATGCTGATTGACCTGCTGCATTACTAATGTTTTGATCTACAACATTAACTTTCTCTCTCTAAAGCTACTCGCTGATTTGTTGAATATTTTCAGAATGTTTTCTTCCTCTGAGATTTCTAGAAAAATTGGCAATTTATTTTTGCTTTACGTTTATATTTTTTTATCATGCGAGTCTCCCCTTTTTACTTTCATTTCCTTTCTTAAAAATATTTTCACTCTCTTTTTTTGTTATTTTAGTCTTATGTTTCAATCTTTTTTTTTCTCTTTGTGTTCCCTTTTTCCTTTTAATTTGTCTTCTTACTGAACCTATTATTTTCGGACATTACTGCTTGGTCTTGGTTCCACACCTAGCATAATTACCAAAAATAACCTTAGTGTCATGAAATGGGACTAATTGGATAATTTGAAAAGCATACAATAGGTCTGGCCTATTTCATAGAATATGAAATTAGCATGAACCTATCTCCAAAATGTTTCCTGAAGGTTAGATCTATTTGTAATTCGGACACGAGGAGAAAAGGTGAATAAAAGTATATCAGATATATGCTTATTTGCCACGTAGTGTTATCATGAACAGTGTGTGTTTCACAAACAAGTGTGTTTTCCAAGGATGTGCAAGTTTTTAAGTTAATTGACTTTAATGAATTGTCCCCAGAGTGTAAGTGGTGGATGGGAAAGTGGGGTAACATAGAATTAGTGTGAACGAGCAATCAATGGTTGGCATGAATTTGCCCTGGGCCAAAGGGCCTGTTTCTATGCTGTATTCTAAACTCTAAAGGAGATCCACCTGTTCTCTTAAAAAGGGTATAAAACCACGAGGGGAGTAGATGGGGTAATGTACAGTATTTTACCTAGGGTAGGGGAATCAAAAACTTCAGGAATAGGTTTAAGGTGAGAGGGCCAAGATTTAATACGGACCAGAGGGGCAACCTTTTCACTCCGAAGTAGTGGAACAAACTGCCAGTGGACGTAGTTGTGGGAGGTACTATAACGGCATTTAAAAATCACTTGGACAGGTACGTGGATAGGAAAGGTTTTTGGTATATGGGCCAAATGGGACTAGCTTAGATGGGGCATCTTGGTTGGCATAGGCAACTTGGCCGAAGGGCCTTTTTCAGTGCGATATAACTATGTCTGTAAGTGAAAGTTAAACATTTTGGTAAGAGCGGTAATTTGAAGGAACAGAGCTGATGATGATGGGCTGAATCATTTCTTTCTACGTCGCAGCAGGCAGACATAAGCGTATAATCTGGCCTATTGCTGTGGTAACTCTACATTTTCGGAGGTGGTGCCTTATGATTGAGAAATTAAACTCAATTAAACAACTTGCAAAGATTTTGGATGTGTCATGACAATCGGAAGAGCAAGGATTCACAACCTGACCGCCCTGTCATCCCCATTCTCTGTCAATGCCCCAATTTATAGCATTGATGTACAGAGGGATCTTAAATCGACAATAGACAATAGGTGCAGGAGTAGGCCATTTGGCCCTGCGAGCCAGCACCGCCATTCACTGTGATCATGGCTGATCATCCACATTCAGTACCACATTCTTCCTTTCTTACCATATCCCCTGACTCTACTATCTTTAAGAGCTCTATATAACTCTCTTTTGAAAGCATCCAGAGGATTGGCCTCCACTGAATTCTGAGGTAGAAAATTCCACAGATTCACAACTCTCTGGGTGAAAAAGTTTTTCCTCATCTCCGTTTTAAATGGGCTCTGCCTTATTCTTAAACTGTGGCCCCTGGTTCTGGACTCCCCCAACATCGGGAACACGTTTCCTGCCTCTAGCGTGTCCAATCCCTTAATAATCTTATATGTTTCAATAAGATTCCCTCTCATCCTTCTAATTTTCAGAGTATACAAGCCCAGCCGCTCCATTCTATGAACATACGACAGTCCCGCCATCCCAGGAATTAACCTTGCAAACCTATGCTGCACTCCCTCAATAGCAAGAATGCCTTATGTCAAATTTGGAGACCAAAACTGCACACAATACTCCAGGTGTGGTCTCACCAGGGCCCTGTACAACTGCAGAAGGACCTCTTTGCTCCTGTACTCAACTCCTCTTGTTATGAAGGCCAACATGCCATTACCTTTCTTCACTGCCTTTCAGTGACTGATGAACAATGACCCCCAGATCTCTTTGTACTTCCCCTTTTCCCAACTTGACACCATTTAGATAATAATCTGCCTTCCTGTTTTTCCCACCAAAGTGGATAACCTCACATTTATCCACATTAAAAACTGCATCTGCCACACCTCTGTCCACTCACCCAACCTGTCCAAGTCACACTGCATCCTCATAGCATCCACCTCACAGTTCATACTGCCACCCAACTTTGTGTCATCTGCAAATTTGCTAATATTACTTTGAATCCCTTCATCTAAATTATTGATGTTTATTGTAAATAGCTGCGGTCCCAGCACCGAGCCTTGCGGCAGCCCACTGCCTGCCATTCTGAAAGGGACCCGTTAATCCCTACTCTGAAAGTCAGATTAGTTTCACGTAAGTAGGTAGACTGGTAAAGAAGGTGTATGGTATACTTGCCTTTATTGGTATGGGCATTGAGTCAGCATGTCATGTTGCAGATTTTATAGGATTTGATTAGACCACATTTGGAGTATTGCGTGCAGTTCTAGTTGTCCCATTTCGGGAAAGATGTGAAGGCTTTGGTGAGTGTGCAGAAGAGGTTTACCACAATGCTGCCTGAATTAGAGGCCTGAATTAAATATGACGAGATGTTGGACAAATTTGGATTGTTTTCTCAGGAGCCTCTGAGGCTGAGGAGAGACCTGATAGAAGGACAGATCCACCGCCGATTTTCCAGCTTTAATCCAGACAAAACTCCTCTCGCAGGCCCACATCGGATGGCAGAGGCGACAGCATGCCCACCCTACCACATTTTTGGCATGTTTGGCAAATCACGGGGCTGTGGAGGTCAACCCGGTAGTCCTGCCGGTAAATCGGCATATCATCCCGGTGGGCGGCCACTGATCGACCCTCATTGAGACTTCCGAGGGAAACTCATTAACTGCCGCCTGTGCTGCCCGTGCAAGAAATGCAAGTTTTGCTGTAAACTTAATTTCCATTTAATATCTGTTTTATTTAAATTTCTAGCTTAGTATGGTGCTTTAGAGAGATGGGAAGGGTATAATTAGTGGGTCACAGGTGTGTTGGTCATGCAAAAATTATAATATGACAAGGCTCTGTAACCAAGGGTGCTGGAAAATTAGTGATGGACGTATGTAAAGTTATGAGAGGTATAGATAGGATAGTCAGAACCTTTTCCCCAGAGTGGAAATGTCAAAGACTAGAGGCCAGTGCTTAAAGGTGAGAGGGGCAATGTTTAGTGGAGATGTGTGGAGCTGGTTTCACACACAGCGAATGATGGGTGCCTGGAATGTGCTGCCACGGGTGGTGGTGGAGGCAGATAAGATAGTGGTATTTAAGAGACTATTGGATAGTTGTCTGGATATACATGGAATCAGAATCAGAATCAGACTTTATTCGCCAAGTATGTTTTGCAACATTCGAGGAATTTCATAGGCCAGGTCAGTCATACAATTAAAAGCAACAAATCACTCAAAAACACATTTTAACATGAACATCCACCACAGTGACTCCTACACATTCCTCACTGTGATGGAAGGCGAAATAAAGTTCAAGTCCTTCCTTTTGTTCTTCCTCGGTCGGGGGCCTCGAGCCCTCCGTTGACGGGATGGTCTTGACTACCGTATCCGGCGGCGTTCGGGTCCTCCGCGTCAAGGCGATCCACTCCCGCTTCGAGGGGATGTCAGCTTCCCTGCGCCGGACGATCGAACCACGCATCGGGGCTAGTTGAGCCTTCCGCGGCGTTGGAGCTCCCGACTAGCCTCTCACGAGACTGCGAGCCCTTGATAGTAAGTCCACGGTGGTCACGGTGGGAGAGATCCTAGGCAGGCGATCCACTCCCGCTTCGAGGGGATGTCAGCTTCCCTGCGCCGGACGATCGAACCACGCATCGGGGCTAGTTGAGCCTTCCGCGGCGTTGGAGCTCCCGACTAGCCTCTCACGAGACTGCGAGCCCTTGATAGTAAGTCCACGGTGGTCACGGTGGGAGAGATCCTAGGCAAGGGATTCGCTCCGATATTAAGTCCGCTCCCCGCGGTGGGGCTCACGACAGTCCAAGGAGGCTTCCAGTTCTAGCGATGGTAGGCCGCAGAGCCCGGAGAATGTGATCCGTAACTTGATCACATCTCCGGGAAGATAGGAACTTGAATAAAAGTTTCCCCCGATCCCCTCCCCCCCCCCCCCTCCCCCCCTCCCCCCCCCTCCCCCCCCCTCCCCCCACATAAAACAAACCGAAGAACATTAAAACCAACTTTTAACAAGCTAAAAAATAACAAAAGAAAGAAAAAACGAACAAACTGCCGGCAGGGCTGCTACCTCCCCAGCGCATGGAGGGATTACGAGTATTCAGAGATTAGTTTAGCTTCATATTTGCACATGGTTATTGTGGGCCAAAGGGCCCATTCTTGAGTGGTACTGTTCTCTGTTCTTGCAACAATTAACATTACAAAAAAAAAAGAAATTTGGCCATTCATTCGTCCTTCTGGGGTATGTGAGACTTTGTTGTTTACAAAATAATAAAATTGATTGTCTAATATAACAATAACTACTCTGTAGTTCACTTTTAAACAAGTCCCTCTATAATTCAAAGGAGGCGTATCAAGCAGTCACTGTCTCCACTGCTTGCAATGGCCTCTACCCTAACACTCCAACAATGGCATCCCTCTGTTTTCTAACTTGAATCATCACCAGTTCTACATTAGTTTATGAAAAAGTAGAAACATCACAGAATCCAAAGGGGGGAAATGCTTACTGAGGGTGGGCAGCATTGAGATTATAAACAGATCAGCCGCGATCTTATTGAATACCAGAGCAGGCTGCAGGCGCCGATTCCTACTGGTGATGTAAATGTATCTTTACCTTTAGGTGGGGGGAATTGTTGACAGCTGTAGAAATAATGAATTCTTACATTAATCTAATCTACTGCAAGAAAAAAGATGGATTTGGGTAATTTTACACCACACCAGATTTGAGTTCTCTTCACTCTAGAATAAATGCATAGAACTTAGAACAGCACAGCACACAAACACCAAATGAAGATTAAAATCCAAATTCAGGTGTGAAAAGATCTGATATGCACTTTGCCCATTCCCATTTAGTTTGTCAAGAAACTATAGGCGGTGTAGTCGGAGCCAATTGAAGAGTTTAGGTTTCTTGTGCATTCAGATCTCTGAGAAAGGATTGGAGACTGGTTCAGTGCCAATTCTTTTACAAAGGGAGACAAGTCTAATTGGGTAATGGCATGCCAGTTGTTGATGGACAGTGGTAGAGTGTCTAATTCAGGATGAAATGACCATTAACCAGTGAAAGAGTTGTCCACTAAAAACAATCTAAATGGTTGAATGCATTTGGCAAGGTAAAAATGAGTGATTACTCTAGAATTTTATCAATATTTAATTTGGATTTGGATTTGAAATTAGTTTAAAATTGGTGCGGGGAAATGGAAGAAATTGAGTAAAGAAGAGTTTCTCAGACTAATTTTAAGTGGAAGGTGGTATTTTGTGTGTCTGTGGAATTCCTGTCTATTAATGTTTTGAATTTTGTGCTACAGAAAAAAATCCATAATTGAAATCCATAAATGATAAAAAATTGAAGGAACACATGATTTTGGAGAATATAAAAGTTAAGAGAAAATAATAATGATAAGCCTTCAGCAGACTAGGCAAAGCCTGTGTGGATTCACAAGGATACTATCTGGGAAAAGGAAATGTATGCAGAATTCTGCATTCAAAAGGCATGTTATTTCAGCAATGTTTTCTAGATGTATCAAGCTGATATTTAATGCCCATCAGTGAAAATCTAGGACAGCCTTTCCTCTGAGTTGATGCTATAAAATGAGTAGTCACAGTTCAATCAAATGTTGCATGACTCTTACATCAGGAGAAACCTATAGCACAGGATCGCAACGCTGAATAACCTCTATCTAACCCAAAACATTGTGAATATTTCTTTATTTCTCATAATATGTATCTTGCCATATGAAACCCATCAGATGATCAGGAAATACAAAGAGTTCTGTTACTGCCTTCTAGAAATCAAGAATGATCATTCCTTGATATACATAAATCATACGGCCCTTTGGCCCTATTTGCCCATGCTGTCAGCATGCACCATTAGTAAAAAAATGGTGCATCAACTGGTGCCACAACTGGTGCCAAGTCCATGGACATTTTTAAGGTGGAGATTGATAGGCTCTTGATTAGTACAGGTGTCAGGGGTTACGGGGAGAAGGCAGGAGAATGGGATTGAGAGGGAAGGTTTGAACACAATACTCTAAATGCAGCTTCAGCAACGTCCTATATAACTGCAACTTGACCTCCCAACTTTCAACGCTCGGGAAATGTAAAAATGAGTGATTCAATCAGCCATGACTGAAAGGCATAGTAGACCTGACAGGCCGAATGGCCTAATTCTGCTCCTATAACTTTTGAACTTATGAACAGATGGATCAATCTTAACATGCAAAGAATATGTGAAAAAATCTACAAATATATTCTTACTGAACCAAACTACAAGATTCAAATCAATTAAGTGAATTTAATGTATAATTTCATCAACAATGGAATATAAATTGGAGAGATTCCTTGAGCAAACAGTGGAAAGTACTATCAAACAGACAGTGCCTTAAGCACTGCTTTCAATTCAGGGTGAGTTCGGGGCCGTAACAGTGATACCAAAAACACTATGACTGACTTCCCTTGAACTCACTAATTGTCAAAAGGTTGTAGGCTGTCAGGTACCCAAGCTAATGGTCTCTGCTAACAATGTAAGTGGATCTGGTAGTGAGGGGGTGGCTGTTTAGGGCAAGGATCACAGCTGTGACAGGGAAATGGAGCCTGGGGGTGGGGACAAGTACTTAGATAATTAACTGATAAAATGGCCCTCTTGGGCTATTTGCTCACAGTGACATCATATTAATGCCACTACCGCCACATGTTAAACTGATGCTGTGGAAGTAAATTAGTGTTGAAGTTTAATTTTTGCCCTCAGTGCTCAACTCCTGAATGTCAGTGAGGCCCTCGTCAGTCTATTGTGGTTTAAAACATGCCTATAAATGTGACACATTTTGTTATTTGCAGTATTTACAGCCATGTTACTGTGAACTCCCAATGAGTTGGCCTCATTAGAAAACAGGAGTTTAAAACTGGGGCTTTATATTGAACCCATGTAATTTACACTTGATTTCAGTGTACACCATGATAAAGAAAAAATATTGTGCATATTGATCAGAATAATACTCGAGTTAAGTTATGAGAATTTGTTGCATAAACTTCTAAGTTCCCCAGTTTTGAACACTGCATTTATGTAATACCTTTCACATAACTTTCAGGACATAGATTCCTGCAATTTGGAAACCGTCCCTTCAGATCAACTTGTCCATACCGACCAAGATGCCCCATCTAAGGTAGTCCCATTTGTTCGGCCCATATCCCTCATTTTAAACATTTCTACTGCCTGTGATATACCTTTGGAGTGCAGTCAATGTTTTAATGCAACTAATTTGACACAACAGGCTCCCCCATTGCCAGAGTGAGGCCGAGCGCAAATTGGAGGAACAGTACCTCATATTTGGCTTGGGCAGTTTACACCCCAGCGGTATGAACATTGACTTCTCCAATTTCAGATAGTCCTTGCTCTCTCCTTCCTCTCCCCCTTCCCAGCTCTCCCTCAAGCCTACTGTCTTCGCCTCTTCCTTTATTTTTCCCGTACCTCCCCCCCCACCCCCCCACCATCAGTCTGAAGAAGGGCCTCGACCCGAAACGTCACCTATTCCTTCTCTCCATAGATGCTGCCACACCTGCTGAGTTTCTCTAGCATTTTTGCCTACCCACAGTGGGAGGATATTTTAGTAAATATAATATTTGTATGTTGATTAAATGGAAAAATATTGACCAGGATACCGGGATCATAGGAATGCTTTTCTCGGAACCAGTGCCACAGAAGTCGTAAATGGGAACAGATGGGACCCCATTTTAACATTTATCTAAAAGGCAGCACCTCTGAGACTGCAGCACTCCTTCGGTGCCCGATTGCAATGACAGGCTGTATTTTTCTACTCCAGCCTCTGAAGCACAAAAAATGCTATCGGATCACAGCCTGATTCAGAATTTAGAATGCTCCCAACTCAGGTACAATACAATGTGCTGTTTAAAATGTTTAGGATATAGATATGCTGGATACAAAAGAATATATTTCCTCTGGTGAGGGCATTACAAACACATGGTGACCATTTTTTAATTTGTATAAGATCATTCAGGAAAAATATCAAGAAATCTTTTACACATCAACATACGAAGGGTAGTGTCCTACACTTCGGAAAAAAAAATTGCAGATTCAGTAGCAGTGAAAATTTCCAATAGAATATTAGAAAATTTGACGATTTCCTGGGTTTTCTTTACATTTCCAGCATCTCCAGGCCTTTATTTTCCTTTTGTTACATGAAAGCGACTAGACAAAATGTTGACAAATGTAATTAACTGAGGTACTGATCAGTCATATTCTGTGGATGGGAGAACTGGAAATCTCCATCTTTGGATCTACCTTGGGAACCATTTCAACTCAAGTTCTGTAGATCCCGAGGTGGCTGATGAATCAAATGTGAAACCTGCCGTCTCTGCCACAGTATCCGTTTGATATTGCAAATGGATGGATAATTTGAGGGTCTCTAAACTATGCAATCTATCCATAATTTAAAACATGTTTCTATCTATTCTCCATAAAGAATTCAATGTTCTCAATGCTATCCTGAATGTTTCTTCACCTATTGAGTAGTCATGACCTAGGGGTTCCTATGAGTCTGCTGAACAGTTACGTTTTATCAAGGAACCTTTGAGGATATCCTTGAATCGTTTGCTCTGTCCAACTGATAATCTTTTCTTGTGACTGAGCTAGGAATAAGATGTCTATTCATGGGACGTGTGAATGACATGTCTGTCCAAATGAGCCAACTGAGTGTTACTAGGTCTTCCAGTTCTGGGGATGATGGCCTGGGAGAAAACATCAACATTGGCTCCAGCCTGAGAATTTGGGAGTGGAACCTCTTCAGTAGTTTGAGGTGCCTATTGTCAGTAATCCATGAATCAGAAGCATACAGGAAGGTGGGGATCCCTGATATCTAAAAGACCATGAGCTTTGTGCTTGGTTTGAGATTTTACACTTCAAATACTGTTTTCCACACAGAACTAAAATAATTGGCAGCCTTTTCTCTCCAGTGCTTGAGCAACTGCTATTTTGAAGCAAGAGAAACAGGCTACAAATACTCCTGGTCCAATTAGTTGGGACATTACTTAAATAAGATAACATAGTCCGATGGTATGTGTAGGATTTTTGAAGGGGCATAAGGAAAATAACTTTCTACTGGTTTCTGGACTCAAGTGCCTGAGCTATATGCAGATGTTTGGCAGGCTAGAACTTTATTCCTTAGAGTGCAGGAGGCTGAAAGATGATCTCACAGAGGTATATCAAATCATGAGGGCAAAAATCAAAAAGGGCCACTTTTCAGCAAAATTGTATAAGGGGTAAATGCGTTGTAAAGACAAGCCTGAAGGCTTTGTGTCTCAATGCAAGGAGTATTCGTAATAAGGTGGACGAGTTGAACGTGCAGATAGATATTAATGATTATGATATAGTTGGGATCACGGAGACATGGCTCCAGGGTGACGTAGGCTGGGAGCTGAACATCCAGGGATATTCAATATTCAGAAGGGATAGAGAGAAAGGAAAAGGAGGTGGGGTAGCGTTGCTGGTTAGAGAGGAGATTAAAGCAATGGAAAGGAAGGACATTAGCTTGGAGGATGTGGAATCGGTATGGGTAGAGCTACAAAACACTAAGGGGCAGAAAACGCTGGTGGGTGTTGTGTACAGGCCACCTAACAGTAGCAGAGAAGTTGGGGATGGTATCAAACAGGAAATTAGAAATGCGTGCGACAAAGGCAAAACAGTTATAATGGGTGACTTCAATCTACATATAGATTGGGTTAATCAAATTGGCAGGGGTGCTGAGGAAGAGGATTTTTTGGAATGTATGCGGGATAGTTATCTAAATCAACATGTACAGGAACCAACGAGAGAGCAGGCTATTTTAGACTGGGTTTTGAGTAATGAGGAAGGGGTAATTAGCCGTCTTGTTGTACGTGCCCCCTTGGGCAAGAGTGACCATAATATGGTTGAGTTCTTCATTAGGATGGAGAGTGACATTGTTAATTCAGAAACAATGGTTCTGAACTTAAAGAAAGGTAACTTTGAGGGTATGAGACGTGAATTGGCCAAGATTGACTGGCAATTAATTCTAAAAGGGTTGACGGTGGATATACAATGGAAGACATTTAAAGACTGCATGGATGAACTACAAAAATTGTTCATCCCAGTTTGGCAAAAGAATAAATCGGGGAAGGTAGTGCATCCGTGGATAACAAGGGAAATCAGGGATAGTATCAAAGCAAAGGATGATGCGTACAAAGTAGCCAGAAAAAGCAGCATACCAGAGGACTGGGAGAAATTCAGAGACCAGCAGAGGAGGACAAAGGGCTTAATTAGGAAAGGAAAAATAGATTATGAAAGAAAACTGGCAGGGAACATAAAAACTGACTGCAAAAGTTTTTATAGATATGTGAAGAGAAAGAGGTTAGTTAAAACAAATGTAGGTCCCTTGCAGTCAGAAACAGGTGAGTTGATCATGGGGAACAAGGATATGGCGGACCAATTGAATAACTACTTTGGTTCCGTCTTCACTAAGGAAGACATAAATAATCTGCCTGAAATAGCAGGGGACTGTGGGTCAAAGGAGGAATTGAGTGAAATCCAGGTCAGTCGGGAAGTGGTGTTGGGTAAATTGAATAGATTAAAGGCCGATAAATCCCCAGGGCCAGATAGGCTGCATCCCAGAGTACTTAAGGAAGTAGCTCAGGAAATAGTGGATGCATTAGTGATAATCTTTCAAAACTCTTTAGATTCTGGAGTAGTTCCTGAGGATTGGCGGGTAGCAAATGTAACCCCTCTTTTTAAGAAGGGAGGGAGAGAGAAAACGGGTAATTACAGACCAGTTAGTCTAACATCGGTAGTGGGGAAACTGCTAGAGTCAGTTATTAAAGATGGGATAGCAGCACATTTGGAAAGTGGTGAAATCATTGGACAAAGTCAGCATGGATTTACAAAAGGTAAATCATGTCTGACGAATCTTGTGGAATTTTTCGAGGATGTAACTAGTAGCGTGGATAAGGGAGAACCAGTGGATGTGGTATATCTGGACTTCCAGAAGGCTTTCGACAAGGTCCCACATAAGAGATTAGTATACAAACTTAAAGCATACGGTATTAGGGGTTCAGTATTGATGTGGATAGAGAACTGGCTGGCAAACAGGAAGCAAAGAGTAGGAGTAAACGGGTCCTTTTCACAATGGCAGGCAGTAACTAGTGGGGTACCGCAGGGCTCAGTGCTGGGACCCCAGCTATTTACAATATATATTAATGATCTGGATGAGGGAATTGAAGGCAATATCTCCAAGTTTGCGGATGACACTAAGCTGGGGGGCAGTGTTCGCTGTGAGGAGGATGCTAGGAGACTGCAAGGTGACTTGGATAGGCTGGGTGAGTGGGCAAATGTTTGGCAGATGCAGTATAATGTGGATAAATGTGAGGTTATCCACTTTGGTGGCAAAAACAGGAAAGAGGACTATTATTTAAATGGTGGCCGATTGGGAAAAGGGGAGATGCAGCGAGACCTGGGTGTCATGGTACACCAGTCATTGAAAGTAGGCATGCAGGTGCAGCAGGCAGTGAAAAAAGCGAATGGTATGTTAGCTTTCATAGCAAAAGGATTTGAGTACAGGAGCAGGGAGGTTCTACTTCAGTTGTACAGGGTCTTGGTGAGACCACACCTGGAGTATTGCGTGCAGTTTTGGTCTCCAAATCTGAGGAAGGACATTATTGCCATAGAGGGAGTGCAGAGAAGGTTCACCAGACTGATTCCTGGGATGTCAGGACTGTCTTATGAAGAAAGACTGGATAGACTCGGTTTATACTCTCTGGAATTTAGGAGATTAAGAGGGGATCTTATAGAAACTTACAAAATTCTTAAGGGGTTGGACAGGCTAGATGCAGGAAGATTGTTCCCGATGTTGGGGAAGTCCAGGACAAGGGGTCACAGCTTAAGGATAAGGGGGAAATCCTTTAAGACCGAGATGAGAAAGACTTTCTTCACACAGAGAGTGGTGAGTCTCTGGAACTCTCTGCCACAGAGGGTAGTTGAGGCCAGTGAGAGTGAGTTGGATGTGGCCCTTGTGGCTAAGGGGATCAGAGGGTATGGAGAGAAGGCAGGTACGGGATACTGAGTTGGATGATCAGCCATGATCATATTGAATGGCGGTGCAGGCTCGAAGGGCTGAATGGCCTACTCCTGCACCTAATTTCTATGTTTCTATGAGGGGAATAGACAAGGTGAATGCACAGTCTTTTCCCCAGGGTGGGTGAGAGTTTAAGGTGAGAGAGTGGAGATTTAATTGAGGCAGGTATGATAACATCATATACAATATATTTGGACAGGGACATGGGGAGGAAAGGTTAAAGGGGATATGGGTCAAGTGTGGGCAAATGGTACTAATTTAGATGGACCATTTTGGTCATCATGGATGAGATGGGCCAAAAGGGCTGTTTCCATGCTGTATAACTCTGATATTTAAAATGGGCTACCAGTAAAAGTGGCAAACACGGGAACAATAAATGACATTTAAAAGTTATCTGGACAGATACTTGAATGACAAGGCCTTAGTGATTTGGATTCATTGCAGGCAATTGGTCATGATGGATTGCATGGACACAATGAGCCAAAGGACCATGTTCTCTGCTGTACAACTCTATGAAACTTAGATTATAGTCATTAGGCAAAAATGATGTGTTGAGGCCAATATAACCATCTCAAAAGGATCACAGTCAATGAACTTTGTTTTGGATAGCTAGGAAAGCACAAGAAAAAAAAGGACAAGAACTTACATTTATATAATAAAAACAGAAAATGCTGGAGGCACTCGGCTGGTCAGGCAGCATTGGTGGAAAAAGAAACGTAGTTAATGTGTTATGTTGAGGATCCATTATCTTTGACTTGAAACACCCTTATTTGACTTGAAATGTTGACTACCTTCGCGTTTTTAATTTTCGTTGCACTTTAGAGTGAAGCTCATTTGAAAAGCAAGCAGCGTTGAGAGACACCGTAGCCAGCTTGTAAACTCCAAGACATTAGCTAATATTTTAGTGTGAACTAAATTAGTTTCCATTGGCAGCACAGTGGTGCAGCCAGGGGTGCTGCTGCCTCACAGCTTCAGCATCCTGGGTTCGATCATGACTTTCGGTGCTTCCACAGTTGCTGCCCGACCAGCTGAGGTCCTCCAGACCTTTGTGCTTTGCTCAAGATTCCAGTTTCTGCGGTTCCTCGTGTCTTCTCTGCACTCATGGCCACTTGGCCGAGGTACTCGTACAGATAGAAACGCCGGGGGGTAAATGAAGAACCATTCGGGGCTGACGTCTGAAAAAAAAACAGCGACGGTCCTTACCAGGAGGAGCACGGAAAATGGGCAATAATAAATGGAAATATTACTTCGAAGTTCAATGTTTGGCACTTATTTCACCCATGCCATTAACCACTTGTAGCTATTTGTTTCTTTGTGTGTTGGAATCATTCATGGCAATGCCCGTTCATAATTGAGGTGACATTAGAAAGTAAGCGAGTCAAAGCCGTTACTGTTTTGATTCATTCTCACTCCATTAGAAAGCGTCCTGATGCACACTGACAGGCTTGTTTTATGGTCCCTGCCTGAGCGAGGATCCGCACTAATCAGCTCCTCTAAAAGCACTCATTTGAATAGATTTTTTGAATGGTTCGTGGAAAATATTTTATGGTCAGAGTTAGGAATTTATTGGATATGGTTTTTTTTTATAAACACCTCGTGCCGGTCTATGTACTCTCTGCAAGATTTGACCATTTGCATCGCTGTCGCCACTTCGGGGGGCGGGGGGGGGGGGGGGGGGGGGGGGGGGGGGGGCGCGATAAAGCCAAGGAGCCAGGGGTAGGTAGGGCCTATCAATTGCACCGTGTTTTGGCCGTATTCACCACCTCGTCTTTCAGGGTTAATCCTGGCTTTTACATTATTAACCGAACCTTGAACAGGTAAAAGTCAGCCGACAATGAGTAAATTATTTCCACTATTGATAGCGCGAGTAGTTGCATCTGCATTTCACTTTGCATAAGCATCGCACTTTTGCAGAATGGAGGATATATCAAGTCTAAAGCGCTCGGAAACCACGTCGATCGGGGGTGGGTGGTGGGGGAGAGGAGTTTTTTTCCCCCTCTCCTCTTGCAGTAGCAGATTCTCGCTCCGTCGGATTCTTTGAGCCACTTTAAGTGTGCAGGAGTGCATTTACATCGGTCAATGTGCACGGAAGATACAATGCTCTCTGTATGGTTGCAGGGAAAACACTATCCGTTTCTGCTTCATTAAAACGCTGCTTTATGCCCACCCCTTTCAATCTGACCATGTTTGACATACCACTGGGAAGTCTGAACGATCATGAGTGGCTTACGACATTCTGTCAACACTCAGCACGTCTGCCTGCTCTCGCAGTGCAGTACTCTGTTAAAGGGAGGTGAGCTTTGCTCCGCGATCCATCTTGCTCTGTGCATCATCTAACGAGCAAAGTGTACCGGCGGCGGCGGCGGCGGCGGCGGCGGCTGCTGCTGCTCCGTGGCTGGGGCTGCGCGACGCACTCATCGCTGGCTGTCGGCGTTGATTAGAGGTCACACCGGCCAGTGGTCGTTTCAAATCATGGGACGGTAATTCAGACTGACGGGGTCCGAAACGGATTGTTAACGCGAGGGGGATTAAAAAAAAAAAAGAAGTGTTTTGGGGCAACGCGTCGCTGGCGGCCAGGAGGGAGGAGGAGAGACGGTAAAAGGCGGCAGCTGTATAAAAAGCCCGGAAACTTAAACATTGCACGAGTCAGCTGGAGCTCCGAGTTGGGGAGACCTCGTCCGTTTCGGCTCTTCCGCGGCGAGGCACAGACCGAGGTATTGTGAGCCGGAGAGAGAGAGAGAAGCATTGGATTCGCCTGCACTAGGGTTTTGTTAACACAGCCGACAACATAACTAGTGTGGACATATAAAAAAAAAACGATTGACTCAATGGAGCCTGTCACTGTGTGGAAAAAGATGGGTAAGATTATTTTCGTTTGAATCCTTTCATTAAAGCAATCTCCTTGCAGCCTCTACAATGAAAAAAGATCAATGATACTTAGATTTCTTTTTTTCTTTTTTTTTTTCAAACTCCTTCAAACTCAACCCTGGATGTCTCCGAGGCAGGGGATCTTCACGCACGAGTCAGGAAAAAACCCAGCCCAGAACACTCGGTTCTCGGCTCCAAACAAAAATGATGTAAAAAACTTTGGCGATTGAGAAGACATCGTCAAATTAAAGGACACACAGGAAACCCCAGCGAGAGATTGGAGGTATCATCGTTGCTCATGGATTTCCTTCTTGTGGGTCTCAGTCTACACTGGCTCCTGAAAAAGCCTTCAGCGTCGGTTGTGTGTGTGCTGGGCGCCCTGCTGGAAATGTTACCCGCCGCTGACAGTGCCTGTGCCCAGCAGTGCCGCTGCGATGGGAAGCTGGTGTATTGTGAGTCGCAGAGCTTGGGCGAGATGCCGCACAACCTGTCGGGGGTGCAGGGTCTGTCGCTCCGATACAACAGCCTGTCCGAACTGCACGATGACCAGTTCGCCGGCTTGCTGCAGCTCACGTGGCTCTACCTCGACCACAATCACATCTACTCGGTGGACCCCAATGCCTTCCGAGGGCTGCGCCGGCTCAAGGAGCTGGTGCTCAGCTCCAACAAGATCACCCAGCTGCCCAACGCCACGTTCAGGCCCATGCCGAACCTGCGGCATGTGCAGCTGTCCTACAACAACCTGCAGAGCCTGGAACCCGACCTGTTCCACGGGCTGCGCAAGCTGCAAACGTTGCACTTGAGGTCCAATGCACTCAAGACAATACCGGTCCGAATCTTCCAGGACTGCCGGAGCCTGGAGTTTCTGGACGTCGGATACAATCAGTTGCAAAGCCTGGCGCGGAATGCGTTCGCCGGCCTGTTGAAACTGACTGAACTCCACTTGGAGCACAATGACTTGGTGAAAGTAAACTTTGCTCACTTCCCACGGCTGCTATCTCTGAGAACCCTCTACATGCAGTGGAATAAAGTCATCATTGTGGTGAACTCCTTAGATTGGACTTGGAACCATCTAGAAAAACTTGACCTCTCCGGAAATGAGATTGAGTTTATTGAATCTTATGCCTTTGACGTTGTGCCTAACCTGAAGATACTTCAGTTGGATTCGAACCGTCTGACCAGCATCGAGCAGGCAATTCTGGACTCCTGGAAATCCCTCTCTAGCATCAGCCTTTCTGGGAACAGCTGGGAGTGCAATCGGAATATATGTGCTCTGGCCACCTGGCTGAGCAATTTTAAGGGGCATCACGAAGGCAGCTTGTTGTGTGCCAGCCCTGTCCACACGCAGGGCGAGGAGGTACTCGACGCCGTGCATGGCTTTCACATATGTGACGACCCGGTCACGGGCACGGCGACAGAGTCAGGCGTGACCATGGTGGCGGGCACAGACCAAGGTGTGACAGCGATCAGAGATGCTTCCAGCATGTACGCCACGCAGGACACAACGGGAGTGAGAACCACGGAGTTGATCAGTGCCACCGGCGTGCTTTCTCACGACCAACAGGAAAATACCATTCACGTTCACAAAGTGATCACGGGCACCATGGCGCTCCTCTTCTCATTTCTGATCGTGGTGCTGGTGCTCTACGTCTCGTGGAAGTGCTTCCCCGCTGGCCTGAGGCACTTGAGGCAGTGCTTTGTGACACAGCGCCGCAAGCAGAAACAGCAACAAACTATGCATCAGATGGCCGCCATGTCCACACAGGAGTACTACGTGGACTATAAACCCAACCACATCGAGGGCGCTCTGGTTATCATCAATGATTACGGATCCTGTTCTTGTCATCAACAGCCAGCCAGGGAATGTGAAGTCTGATTTTATTTTCCTCTCTCCCCCAAAACCCCCCCGCCCTCTCCCCACCCCCCTCACTTCAACCCCCACCAAAAACTGGAAGTACAACTTGGGGACATACTGCAGCCAGTGACACCACTGAGTGTGAATGAATTACACTGTACTGATCCCGAGAAACCTTGCACCGGTCTCTTTCACAATTCCAAACACTATTTAAGCTTCAACGCGTCTTTAAAACCTTTCAAACATCCTCTGTTCAACTGTCATTTGAAATTTGTAAAGGATTAAAAATGTATATGTAACTTCCCACCAGTCTCTTATGATATTAAGTCCACCTGTAAGAACTGGGAATAAGAGAGAGTTCACGGCTCGTCAATGATGTAAGTTAATCAATTTTGTAAACTATCCTGATTTAAATAAATATTTAAAAAAATGTTAGTTACAGCATCGGAGTCGAGATTAATAGCAACAATATGAGGCAACAGGCGAGAGAAAAATTGCTCTTCAGTCTTTCGGTTTGTGATTTTTTTCCCCCCCTCTCGGGTCTCTCGGTTTATTGCAACAAGCAACCCTCTTTCAGCGTGTGAAACAAAACCCCGCATTTTCTGCAGGGCGAGCGCAGTACTGCAAAGCCTCGGTGCCTCTATCCGTGACTGCGATGGGTCAGTAATTAACAGCGCACAGGAGATGTGCATCCGTGGGATGGGATGGGACACGCGCTCCTTTATCTTTCTCTGGGCGTGTGTCTTTAAACGTTGCAGATCACGGACAAGGCAGAGCAGAGAGTGGTGGTAGCGTCTCACTGCGGTGACTGACTAATTTCTACTCACAGTTCAGGGAATTCAACCGTCGAATCCCTGCAGGCGAACAGAAGGGCTAGAACAAATAAGTTGTTTGACACCAGTATCTGACGGGGAAAAATAAGGGGAAGCGCCGGGGTGAAATGTGGACGCTTGGCTTATTTTGAGTTTGAGGGTTAATTAAAATCATAAAACAGCAGTACTTTAGGAAGTGCACGTGTATCAATTGCTAATTTATAACTGTTAACACTATTTGCGCAATGTTAATTTGTCGAAGACCCACAGACTGGAGAATGCCAAATGCAACCGGATAGAGTTTGAAAAGTATATGTTATCAGTTTTATTTTCACGTAAAATAATTATATCCACTCCCTCCAGAAAAAAAGGTCTTGCAATCAAATCCTGACATGGATTTTGTTTTCTTTTAAATTTACAATGAGATGAATTTCAAGTAACATACTATGCAAATATCAGACCTATTGAGACTGAAAAAGGTGAAAGTTATGCTGCCTTCATCCTCAATGTCCTTCTCTTTCTTCACTCTGCGTTCTGTTACCGTCCTCATCTCTTCTCACTTCTGTGGGAAAGCGACGCTGGAGGTTTTTATGTGGTTCTTAATTTCATTTCCACTAGCTTCAAAATGCCAAATAGTCCTAATTCCTGGAACCAATCTTATCTTCCTTTCATGGCTAACGCCACTCACAAGAGTAGCGCTAATCTCCCTGACACCGCTCCTCGTTGACACATCAATTATTTTCCCAGCCCTGGTTGCTCTCGTGAAATTTTAGACAACATCACACGCCAGAGACCGAACAACAAGAGACATTTATTCCAAAATGGCTTCACTCTGGAGCCAAAGTTGGCACCAGTCTCGCCAGGGTTGCTTACTGTTTAAGATTAATACATCACCTCTCTCTTTATTTGTCAAACTGAATATTTTTTTCTCTCTGTTAACTGTTTGCCTCTCCGTCTTCTTTTCTCTAGTCTTTGCCCCATTTCCAGGCCACTGCCCCAAGTGCTCAAAATATAGGCGTGCTAACTCTCATAATGCAGGCAAAGGAAAGTGCCACGTTTAACGGTCAATTACAGAGGGCTTTCACAGCTAACATCATTAAATTAGATTTACTGGATAAATCATTGACGCAAATATAATTGTCCACAAATTAAAACAAAACAAATCTTTTTTTTACAAAATCCAATAGCCTGTTTAAATGAAATAGTTATTATGTTATCTGTATAAAACAAAACTCAATACCGGCATCTACTGGCGAATGCTTTCTTTGCGGGCATTTAAAAGTTGACAAGGAATTTGCTTTTTCTTTTCAAACCTGCATTTAGAGTTTAAAAGTTGTTAAACACGTTAGATGGTTTAGGATGAAAGGGAAAAGATTTAATAGGAAGCTGAAGGGTATTTGTTTCTCAGAGGGTTGAGGGTGTGTGGAAAGAGCTGCCAGAGCGAGTGGGTGTGGCGGGTAAAATAACAAGATTGAAAAGATGTTTGAACAGCTACATGGATAGAAAAGGTTCAGAGGGAAATGGACCAGGCGCGGGCAATTGGGACTAGGTATTCTAGTCGGCACGGAGGAATTGGGCCGTAGGGTCTGTTTTCGTGCTCTATGAATCATACAAATAAATTTGCAGTGAAATCAAATCTTGGTGTACAAAATGTTAAAACGCCCTACAACTACAAATAATGTGTTTATAAATATAGCGTCTGTGTATCCCGTGGACCTAGATAATATGTAATCGCTTAATTAAAAAAAAAGAACTAATCTTCCCCACAACATCGCCCGACCCACTACACCCACGATGTATCCATTCTAATGACACAGTGTGGAGGCAAACACTAATCACAGCGCTGCTGGGATCAATGGGGGAGATTCAAAGAGGAATGTAAATGCAATAGTGGAAGCCGTTTCGCCTTATTTAGTCAGGGAAATGTGGAAACTTTAAACATTTTAACCAACTGTTTTGTTAATGTGCTAGTATGTTGTAAAATATTTTTTCTGTTGACACAAATTGGAATTTGAAATGAAATGTTTTCAATGAGTGAGAAGGACAGGGACGATGTTATTCCTCGCCCCCCCCCCCCCCCCCCCCCATCCTTCCAGTGCTGGCCGCGAGGATATAACTGCACTCTTGACGGGCAACTATAAACATTGCTAGCATTTCCAAATGCAAGCGCAGGAAGCAGTTAAAACATTAAATCTGTAAAAAATCTAGCTACCAAATTATTCATGAAAGATTTAGCGATCACCACTTGTTACATCAATGTGGCTTTCGTTCTTCTCATCAATTATTTTCCAAGCCGTGACAATAGAAAGAACGTAGAACAGAGAATAGTACAGCTTAGGTACAGGCCCCTCGGACCGCAATATCCCTGCCGAACATGATGCCGGGTTAAATCATCTGTTCGTGATCCATATCCCTCTATTCCCTGTATATCCATGTGTCTGTCTGAAAGCCTCTTAAACGCCTCTGTGTCATGTCGGCCCCAACAACCACCGCTGGCAGCGCGTTACAGGCACGTATTAAACCCAGAATCACAAGTGTCTTGTATTGTCCTCCACGCAGGAGCTCAATACTTTAAGAATAACACTCCATTATCAACAACCCAACCGAACGACAACCAGATTGTCCTAAACATCCGCCCCGCTTCAACAAAGGCCAATTTACCATTCCAAACTAGATACAAAAAGCTGGAGTAACTCATCGAGACAGGCAACATCTCTGGAGAGAAGGAATGGGTGACGTTTCGGGTCGAGACCCTTCTTCAGCGTCACCCATTCCTTCTCTCCAGAGATGCTGCCTGTCCCGCTGAGTTACTCCAGTTTTTTTGTGTCTATCTTCGGTTTAAACCAGCATCCGCAGTTCCTTCCTACCATTCCAAATTGACGTGAACTAGACATGACTGACACTTGACCATACGGTTCTGTGCCCGATTTGAGGGATACTGGGCTCGCCAGCGACATCCATGTCCCGTAATTAAATATTTAAAAATAGATTGTTGGCATTCGGTGCTGAACTCCTATCTTACCAAAACACGAGTAACCGCAGATGCTAGAATATTGAGCAAAACACCTAAACGGTGGAATAACTCAGCAGACCAGGCAGCATCTGTGGAGGGAATGGATAGACGATGTTTCGGGACGAATTCTTTCAGTCAGAACATGGGTCCCGTCCCGAAACGTCGCCTGTCCATTCCCTCCACATATGCTGCCTGACCCGCTGAGTTCAACTTTAAACAGGACAGTACAGCGCAAGAACGGGTCCTTCGGCCCACGAGGTCAGTGCGGAACAGGGATGTCAATACCATCCACCTGTACATAATCCATATCCCCCCATACCCTGCATATCCATGTGCCTATCCATAAATCCCTTAAATGCCACGAACGTGTCTGCTTCAATCACCACCCCCGCGCTGCGTTCCGGGCACTCACACACCACCATCCGCGTAAAAAAAGATTGTCCCGCACATCTATTTTAAACGTTGCCCCTCTCACCTTAAACTTATGCCCTCTAGTATTTGATTTATTCACCTTGGGAAAACATATTCTGACTGTCCACCCTATCTACGTCTCGCATAATTGTATATACTTCTATCAGGTCTCCCAACAATCTCCGGCGTTTCAGAGGAAACGATGCAAGTCTGTCCAACCTCTCCCAGTACCTAATGCCCCGAATCTAACGCGTAAATCTGGTCAACCTCCTCTGCAATCTTACCAAAGATTGGTAAACCGGCCAGGTTAAACCGGCCCGCTATCCCTGATGGCGACCAGCACGACACTCCCGTGTCCATCCCGCACTTCGTGTTCTCCTCTCCATATTTCCCCATATCAAATTTGCGATGCTGGCAACATAATTTACAAGCTAAACGTTTCTCAACTTTCAACATTTTATGTTCTTGTGAAACAGAAACGATTGGAAATTTGCAAGGAATGTACTGGCATTTAAAAGATCGAGTTGGAAGTCCTTCGTCAGAACACTAATTGTGCAGGGAGACATTGGTGAAGCGTGGGCTCATGTTTACCCTACATACTGGTCGATGCCAACTCCATTAATTCGTTGTACAGTTGGTCACCATGTGGGCAAAACGCCACGAGTGTTGATGCTATCTTAATGCAAAATCCCGACCCGAAAGCTCAACAGTTCATTTCCCTGCACAGATACTACTCGACACACTGAATTCCTCCAGTACTTTTTGTTGTGTTCCATATTATAAAATCTGAAATCTCCCGTGACGCCGTATACGTGTTTTCCGCCCTCTTGGTTCAAGATGTGGAATAAACTCTGAAAGTATTCCTGATCCTGATCCCGTCCAATTTTGCTGAAAGAATGACACAAAGTATTGGAGTAACTCAGCAGGTCAAGCAGCGTCTTTGGAGAGAGGGAGAGAGAGAGAGAGAGAGAGAGTCTGTGATCTATCCATGCCAGATTACAATAATCCAAGATTTTTGCAACAGGGTGACTGGATGGATTCTTGAGAGTGCGACTATAGTGTCACATGACTGAACTGTCGAGGCTTTCAACACAATAAAAGGCCAGCGCAATTTTTCGTCTGCCTGCTAGCTCACTTAACCAATGTCCAGGGTTCCGTACTCAACATAAAAGAGCCATTACCGACCACTGTTCTGCAGCAGTGATTAATAATGATTTGAATCGATCGATTTTAATAGCGGACATCAATTTGGATATTCAGCACGCGTTCAGGAATTGTCAAATGTCGATAGTAAGGTGTGAAATAATGAGCTTAGCTTGGACATAACTTGGAGCATAGTTTTGTCGTCGGAGTAATTCGTGTTCTTAACTGCCTTCTTGTACCCTTAATGCGAGTTTGAGATCTGTTTTTAAACTCGCGTGTATGGTGTGTTTAGTATCGCGCTACTCCGACATTTTGCAGTGTGATTCTTTTCGGTTGCCTCTGCCGGACGGACATTGAGAATATTAAGCCAATGTCGGTTTGCAAACTGTCTTCCCTCGCATTCAGCTACACTTTGGGATCCCATGATATACTATTTACCATTTTTGAATTATAACTGCGTGTTCCCTGATTGTACCTTTTAAAGCTAAGCGATTGCCCCAAGGAATGCTTCTCAGGACAGGGGCTGTAGGCCACTCGTAAAAAGCACTGGCAGCTGAGAGAGAGGCACGTTAGCCAGACTCTGCCGGCGCTCCAATGACTGCTTGCCTCTAGCTAAGAATCCCCGCGCCTGCCTCACCCCAGCGCGCCCACAGTGTGTGTCTCTGCATTCTCCAGACATTGCGAATGGCAAGCCGTTCGTTCGCCTGGTGTTCGCAGCTCGTCACTGTAGAACAAACACAGACGTCCGTACAGCCCGACTCTCAAAACTATTCTGGGCGAGCGGCACAAGCTGCTTTGTCCACGGCACGGCAGACGCCCGCCTACCTATTCCATATCTGTCTCCTTCATTTGGTACCAGATGCAAGCGGTCCTGTGGTTATTATTGCCACTGGATGAAACCTTCGGCAGAGATCTGATCTGATCTTTCACTCTGCAGCCGGAACGCATACTTCATGCATGCCCGGAAGGCGCTGCCTTTCTCTCTCTATGACCTACTCTCCCAGTTCCCTTCAACTTGAAAGTTGTTTTTATTGCTCACGGCATCCGCTGCTGTTCTCCCTCCCCCCAAGTTCCCATTCCAACCGGTATTAAAACTGGAAGGAAGTCAGTCGTTGGCACTTTTCTCAACAATCAACAAACTATTTAACAATCTAGGAGCAATACTGCCATCTGGTGACTTACCGAGCGGCTTACACTGAGCAGAGTTTAACTACAGCGCGGAGATATGGGGATAAGTGTAAGCATCGCTCAATAATTTCCAAATGACCAATACTTAATAACGTTATTACAAATGACTTTTCCATCTCAATTATTTATCCGATAAATTTACTAATTTGAGATCGCCATCGTGATTATATAAAAATGCAGTGAACCAATTAAGATTACACTACGGTTTGAAACTGCGCTATTCTTGGCAAAAAAAAAGGGGCACAAAGTGCCGGAGTAACTCTGCAGGTCAGACAGCATCTCTAGAGAACATATAGAGATTGGAGACCATCTGAAGAAGGGTCTCGACCTGAAACGTCGTCACCAATTCCTTCTCTCCAGAGATGCTGCCAGTCCCGCTAAGTTACTCCAGCTTTCCGTGTCTATCTTATATTCTCCAGACATGCTGCCTGTTCCACTGAGTTACTCCAACACGGTCCTTTAGTGTATTAACCAGCATCTCCAGTTCCTTGTTTCTGTATTTTCCTGGCACCAGATGGTCTGTCACCATAGAAGTATAGCTAAAGTTCGTAGCAAAGTTTTCTTTCTTCAGCGTTTCTGGCCTTTCAGTGTCAGCATGGAAGGGCATGAATGGGTGACGTTTTGGGTTGGAACCCCTCTTTAACCTGATGGGGGGGGGGGGGGGGGGGGGGGATGGAAGCCTAGAAAAGCAGTGGGGCAGTACAAAGCCAAGCAGGTGACAGGTTGAGAGAGGTGAGTAGGCGGGGTGGGATTGATAGGATGATGGTTGGACAAAGGACAGAGATGAAAATGTAAAAAGTGTGAGATAAGGATTGAAGAGGCATGAATTGTAAAGCCAGATGAAAGAATATAGGCAGAAGGGGATGGGGAGAAAGGATGTGTGAAGCAGGTGGGGAACAGGGTAGAGGAAAAACACGTTTCACTATTACTGACCACATTTAATATTGCTGAGCCTTACATAATACTCTATTCGAAAGAAATACAGAGAGAAATCAGAAATGTGTAATCTTCAACCAATTCAGGAAAACCAATCATTGCTAATAATATACAAATGAAGCTTATATGCTTTTAATTTTAAGCTTTTTGACTAATAGTCTCAATCAGTATTTCTAAGTTTTCTTGACTGCTGGAGTGTACCCAGTAAGGAACCACAATAACTACTTTCATGTTAAAAATTGCACAAATGTTCATGTCACAGACATCACTTTATTCCACATATCCAAAAATGCCAGAAATACAGGTTGTCCTGATAATTATTTAACAGCTCAACCTCCATCTTGTTAAGCACCAAATAACAGGCTAGTTCATTGTTCACCTTCAGTAGCCAGATGTCATAGCATCAGGTCAGCTGAAACCACATTCATGCTGTCTCAAACTGCAGTATCCAAGGTGATACCATGCAGAATATTAAACAAGCTGTCAGTTAACATAGCTGTATGCTGTGGGAGTAAAAACTATAACATGCACTTGGCATATTAAGAACAGAAATCTCACAGTGCCATTTACCTGTAGCCTGATTAATGTCAATTAGGAAATAATTTCTTCATCAATTAATACGTGTTCTTTAATTCACTGCTTATGAACAGGAGTGGACCCTACATCCTCCCCAGCCTCCTCCACATAAAATTAAGGCCAATCTGAATTTCAGATTCAATTTTTTTTACCTGCCTGATTATACAGCCTAAAAAGCTCTCAACCTAAAATATACCTCATAATTCACCATTCACAGCTCTAAGGTTAGAGAATGTATAATTCTCTGCGAGTGGAGAAATTTCCTTCTCACTTTAGGAATGAATGGAAAAACAGTAGAATTAAGCGATTTAGCCTTTCAAGCCTTCCGCACCAAAAAAAAATCATAGTTTTATCCACAATCACAACACCATATTCTTGGATAAGTGTCCCGACCTAAAAATTCACGTTAATATTCATCCTGACCCATTGAGTTAATCCAGCAGATTGTGTTTTGTTCAAGATTCAAGCATGTGCGGTCCCTTGTGTCAACATATTCTTGAATTAGGTCCTAACCTGAAAGGTTGTCTGTCCATTTCCCTCCACGTATGCTGTCTGACCCATTAAATGCTTCCAGTAGTTTGTTTCATGCTCAGAATTCCAGCATCTACAGTCTCTTGTGTCACTGTATTCTTGGACTCTCACCATATTCTCTAAAGTATTTCACATCTTGAAATCTAGCTATCTCTTTAAATAGTAATTTCTTTCTTAGATAGTAATCCTGATATAGTAGTGGCCAGAGGATCTGGGGTGACAGAGGAACTGAAGGAAATCCACATTAGGCAGGAAATGGTGTTGGATAGACTGATGGGACTGAAGCCTGATAAATCCCCAGGGCCTGCATCCCAGGGTACTTAAGGAAGTGGCTCTAGAAATCGTGGATACATTGGTGATAATTTTCCAATGTTCTATAGACTCAGGATCAGTTCCTGTAGATTGGAGGGTAGCTAATGTCATCCCACTATTTAAGAAAGGTGTGAGAGAGAAAATGGTCAATTATAGACCAGTTAGCCTGACTTCGGTGGTGGGGAAGATGCTGGAGTCAATTATAAAAGATGAGATAGCCGCACATTTGGATAGCAGTAACAGGATCAGTCCGAGTCAGAATGGATTTACGAAGGGGAAATCATGCTTGACTAATCTTCTGGAATTTTTTGAAGATGTAACTAGGAAAATGGACAAGGGAGAGCCAGTAGATGTAGTGTACCTGGACTTTCAGACAGCATTTGATAAGGTCCCACATAGGAGATTAGTGGGCAAAATTAGGGCACATGGTATTGGGGGTAGAGTGCTGACATGGATAGAGAAGCGATTGGCAGACAGGAAACAAAGAATAGGAATTAACGGGATCCTTTCAGAATGGCAGGCAGTGACTAGTGGGGTAACGCAAGGCTCGGTGCTGGGACCGCAGCTATTTACAATATACATCAATGATTTGGATGAAGAGATTTAATGTAACATTAGCAAATTTGCAGATGACACAAAGCTGGGTGGCAGTGTGAACTGTGAGGAGGATGCTATGAGAATGCAGGATGACTTGGACAGGTTGGGGGAGTGGGCAGATGCATGGGAGATGAAGTTTAATGCAAATAATGTGAGGTTATCCACTTTGGTAGCAAAAACAGGAAGGCAGATTACTATCTAAATGGCGTCAAGTTCCTCCCCCCAACTAGAACGGTTGGGGGGAGGGACTCAAATCGAGAAAGCTAGTAGACAGGGTCTGAGGCAGGAGGCAGAGAAGGGAAGCACTCAGACCCAACATGCAGGGGCGAAAGAAGAAAAAGAATAATGAACAGAGAATAAGAGGTGATGGGTTTCTTAAATGTGTGAGCAGAGAGAAAGAGGGGTAGAAAATGAGGGTAGAAGAAATTGGAAGCAAGGTGAAAATTAATAGTTGCAGGCAGACAAATCCAGGGCAAAAATCAAAAGTGGCCACTTGTCAACATAATTGTATAAGGACTAAGAGTGTTGTAAAAACAAGCCTGAAGGCTTTGTGTCTCAATGCGAGGAGCATTCGTAATAAGGTGGATGAGTTGAATGTGCAGATAGCTATTAATGACTATGCTATAGTTGGGATCACGGAGACATGGCTCCAGGGGGACCAAGGCTGGGAGCTGTACATCCAGGGATATTCAATATTTAGGAGGGATAGACAAAAAGGAAAAGGAGGTGGGGTAGCGTTGCTGGCGAGAGAGGAGATTAATGCAATGGAAAGGAAGGACATTAGCTTGGAGGTTGTGGAATCGATATGGGTAGAGCTACGAAACTCTAAGGGGCAGAAAACGCTAGTGGGAGTTGTGTACAGGCCACCTAACAGTAGTAGTGGAGTTGGGGATGGCATCAAACAGGAAATTTAAAATGCGTGCAACAAGGATAAAACAGTTATAATGGGTGACTTCAATCTACATATATATTCGGTGAATCAAATGGGCAGGGGTGCTGAGGAAGAGGTTTTCTTGGAATGTATGCGGGTGGCATAATTAAGTCGGAAACAAGGGTTCTGAACTTAAACAAAGGTAACTTTGAAGGTATGAGACGTGAATTGGCCAAGATAGACTGGCAAGTGATTCTTAAAGGGTTGACAGTGGATGTGCAATGGAAGGTATTTAAAGACTGCATGGATGAACTACAACAATTGTTCATCCCAGTTTGGCAAAATAATAAATCAGGGAAGGTAGTGCATCCATGGATCACAAGGGAAATCAGGGATAGTATAAAAGCAAAAGATGAAACATAAAAATTAGCCAGAAAAAGCAGCCTACCAGAGGACTGGGAGAAATTCAGAGTACAGCAGAGGAGGACAAAGGGCTTAATTACTAAAGGGAAAATAGATTATCAAAGAAAACTGGCAGGGAACATAAAAACTGACTGCAAACGTTTTTACAGATATGTGAAGAGAAAGAGATTAGTTAAAACAAATGTAGGTCCCTTGCAGTCAGAAACAGTTGAATTGACCATTGGGAGCAAAGACATGGCAGACCAATTGAATAACTACTTTGGTTCTGTCTTCACTAACGAAGACATAAATAATTTGCCGGAAATAGCAGGGGACCGGGGGTCAAATAAGATGGAGGAACTGAGTGAAATCCAGGTTAGCCGAGAAGTGGTGTTGGGTAAATTGAATGGATTAAAGGCCGATAAATCCCCAGGGCCAGATAGTCTGCAACCCAGAGTACTCGCGGAAGTAGCCACAGAAATAGTGGATGCATTAGTGATAATTTTTTTAATCTCCTTAGATTCTGGAGTAGTTCCTGAGGATTGGAGGGTAGCTAATGTAACCCCACTTTTTAAAAAAGGAGGGAGAGAAAAAACGGGGAATTACAGACCAGTTAGTCCAACATCGGTGGTGGGGAAACTGCTCGAGTCAGTTATTAAAGTTGGGATAGCAGCACATTTGGAAAGTGGTGAAATCATTAGACAAAGTCAGCATGGATTTACGAAAGGTAAATCATGTCTGACGAATCTTATAGAATTTTTTGAGGATGTAACTAGTAGAGTGGATAAGGGAGAACTAGTGGATGTGTCAAATAAGATGGAGGAACTGGGTGAAATCCAGGTTAGCCGGGAAGTGGTGTTGGGTAAATTGAATGGATTAAAGGCCGATAAATCCCCAGGGCCAGATAGTCTGCATCCCAGAGTACTCAAGGAAGTAGCCACAGAAATAGTGGATTATATCTAGACTTTCAGAAGGCTTTCGACAAGGTCCCACATAAGAGATTAGCATACAAACTTAAAGCACACGGTATTGGGGTTTCAGTATTGATGTGGATAGAGAACTGGCTGGCAGACTGGAAGCAAAGGGTAGGAGTAAACGGGCCCTTTTCAGAATGGCAGGCAGTGACTAGTGGGGTACCACAAGGCACAGTGCTGGGACCCCAGCTATTTACAATATATATTAATGATTTAGACAAGGGAATTGAATGCAACATCTCCAAGTTTACGGATGACACGAAGCTGGGGGGTAGTGTTAGGTGTGAGGAGGATGCTAGGAGGCTGCAAGGTGACATGGATAGGCTGGGTGAGAGGGCAAATGCATGGCAGATGCAGTATAATGTGGATAAATGTGAGGTTATCCACTTTGGTGGCAAAAATAGGAGGGTAGAATATTATCTGAATGGTGGCAGATTAGGAAAAGGGGAGATGCAACGAGACCTGGGTGTCATGGTACACCAATCATTGAAAGTAGGCATGTAGGTGCAGCAGGCAGTGAAGAAAGCAAATAGTATGTTAGCATTCATAGCGAAAGGATTTGAGTATAGGAGCAGGGAGGTTCTACTGCAGTTGTACATGGTTTTGGTGAGACCACACCTGGAGTATTGCATACAGTTTTGGTCTCCAAATCTGAGGAAAGATATTCTTGCTATGGAGGGGGTACAGAGAAGGTTCACCAGACTGATTGCTGGGATGTCAGGACTTTCATATGAGGAAAGACTGGATAGACTCAGCTTGTACTCGCTAGAATTTAGAAGACTGAGGGGGATCTTATAGAAACTTACAAAATTCTTAAGGGGTTGGACAGGCTAGATGCAAGAAGATTGTTCCCGATGTTGGGGAGGTCCAGAACAAGGATTACAGTCTAAGGATAAGAGGGAATTCCTTTAGGATCGAGATGAGGAAAACATTTTTCACACAGAGAGTGGTGAGTTTCTGGAATTCTCTGCCACAGAAGGTAGTTGAGGCCAATTCATTGGCTATATTTAAGAGGGAGTTAGATGTGGCCTTTGTGGCTAAAGGGATCAGGGGGTATGGAGAGAAGGCAGGTACAGGATACTGAGTTGGATGATCAGCCATGATCATATTGAATGGCGGTGCAGGCTCGAAGGGCCGAATGGCCTACTCCTGCACCTATTTTCTATGTTTCTATGTAAGTTGGGAAAAGGGGAAGTACAACGGGATCTGGGGATCCTTGTACACCAGTCTATGAAAGTAAGCATGCAGGTACAGCAGGCAGTGAAGAAAGCCTTTATAACAAGAGGAATCGAATAAAGGAGCAAAGTGGTCCTTCTGCAGTTGTACAGAGCCCTAGTGAGACCACACCTGGAGTATTGTATGCAGTTTTGGTCCCCTAATTTGAGGAAGGACATTCTTGCTATTGAGGGAGTGCAGCGTAGGTTTACAAGGTTAATTCCCGGATGGCGGGACTGTCATATGCTGAGAGAATGGAGCAGCTGGGCTTGTAAACTCTGGTTTAGAAGGATGAGAGGGGATCTCATTGAAACATATAAGATTGTTAAGGGCTTGGACACATTAGAGGCAGGAAACATGTTCCTGATGCTGGGGGAGTCCAGAACCAGGGGCCACAGTTTAAGAATAAGGAGTAAGCCATTCAGAACGGAGACGATGAAAAACTTATTCTCACAGAGAGTGGTGAGTCTGTGGAACTCTCTGCCTCAGAGGGCAGTGGAGGCAGGTTCTCTGGATGCTTTCAAGAGAGAGCTGGATAGGGCTCTTAAAAATAGCGGAGTCAGGGGATATGGGGAGAAGGCAGGAACGGGTTACTGATTGGGGATGATCACATTGAATGGCGGTGCTGGCTCAAAGGGCCAAATGGCCTACTTCTGCACCTATTGACTATTGTCTATAACTTGTAAATATATTCAGTGGCTTGACATCCACAGCCCACTGTGGTCGAGTTCACTGTCATCAGGGGTTAAGAAAAGTCTCCTCATTTCAGTTTTAAATGTCATGCCCCATGTAATGATGCTGTCATTATTATGGACAACCCCATAACTGGGAGAAATATCGTTCTTGCATTCAGCCAGCCAATCTGTGTCAGATTTTAGAACGTGTCAATAAGATCTTCTCTCTTTCTTCAAAACTCTAATGAACTTATGGCCAAGTTGATCTAATATTGTGTGAATGCCTATTAGAAATTTCTATACAAAAGAGACAAACGGTACCCCAGGTGTTGTCTCACCAAAGCCTTTGAAAGATGTTGCTTGCTTTAAATTGCCAAAAAAACAGTATTTGCCTAGATATTACACACGTTAACGCATCTTGTACACAAGGAGTGAAATCCACATGGAATTTCATCTGAGTAAACAGTTTTACTTTGAGGCATAACAGACTGCAGATGCTGGAATCTGAAGCCAAAAAGGAGAGCAGCTGTAGGAACTCTGCGTGTCAGACAGCATCTCTGGAGGGAAATGGACAGACAGCATCTCAGGTCAAGATCCTTCATCTGGACTTTTATTGTGACCTAGTTTCAGATATTTACTTTCAGCCAGTGGTTTATGTGAGAGTAGTCATCTATGTTTTTTCCACGTATTAGCCGATTCATAACTTCCATGCTTATACATTACAGTGAAGATCCACTGAATGCTTTGGAGGTCAGATGCCAATGTATCTGACCCCTCACTCCATCTGTGGACTCATCTGTGAGTTCAGGGCAGGTTCCGTTGTCCTGAGCCGAGGGGCCAGATAGCCCCTAGACATTAGATTAACCTGGCCCAAGATTTCTTATCTGGCCTCTCCACTATACACATCATGGTCCTGTTTATTTGAATAGATTCATGAAGTGAAGTGAATGTAAGTCTTTTCTTTTTCATTCCATTTTGTATTTGCTTTTAATTAACTGACATTTTAACCAAATTTACATTTAACTATATGTATTATATCATTTTTAATTATATTGAAATGTTTAATTTAATTAATTCCATGCGCCTCAATTGTTCTAAACATATGTTTGATGGAGGGCATGGAGGGATTTAGATCACATGCAGGCAGATGAGATTAATTTAACTAGGCATCAGGTTTAGCACAGACATTGTGGAACAATGAGCCTGTTCTTATGCTGTTATAGTCATAGAATCATACAGTGTGGAAACAGGATCTTCGGCCCAACTTGCCGGCACTGACCAACATGTCCCATCTACACCAGTCCTACTTGCCTGCGATTGACCCATATCCCTGTAAACCTGTCCTATCCATATACATGTCTAAATTGCTTCCGAAATGTTGCAATAGCCCCTGCCTCAACTGCCTCCTCCAGCAGCTTGTTCCATACACCCACCACCCCTTGTGTGAAAATGTTATTCCTTAGATTGCTATAAAATCGTTCCCCTTCACGTTAAACGTATGCCCTCTGTTTCTCGATTCCCCTACTCTGGGCAAGAGACTCTGTGCATCTGCCTGATCCTCGATCTACTGCAAATTAATTTAATCTTCAGAGGCATGTTAGCACATGGTGCCATAGGACATCAGGGATACATTTGAGGGTGCAGCTATGGGGTGCACCACCTGAGGCCTGATGATCACTCACAAATCTTTGTGTTTCATAAGGCAGCCCAGAAGACTCATGTATATTAGGAGTCTCACAGACACACAATTTCAATTCAACGAACAGATGAGCTGGGCAAAGATAGACACAAAGTACTGGTATATCTACGGGTCGGGCAGCATCTCTCGAGGAAAAGAAGAGGTGCATTTTGAGTCGGGACCCTTAGCATAGCATGTCTACTTAAGGCACAGGGCAACTTGAGTTTAATCCAAGCTGCTTGCTCCATTACAGTTCCAGTTCGATGCATAACATCAAACTGAGTAGAGATCTCTTCCAGAGTTACTATCTGTTATAAGGTGCCACAATGTAAGATATGTCATGAATGGCGGAAAACAAGCAATGTTCATTAATGATATTTGAGTCTGCCTAGAAATATAATGAATGCCACGAACAAGTCTTCTCTTCAAGAGTAACTGAAAAAAACCCTGGTTATGTGCAGTACAGAAATTGCAGTTTTATGAAATGAAAATGGAGCAGGAGTTGCCCTTAGGGTTATCTGTTTACATGGTCATGTAAAATTAAGTTTTCAGCATTCAATTTGACTCCCTATTCATAATGAACAAGATGGAAGAGCACTGAACACTGGCATTCTTCAAACGGGTTTTGGCAAGAGGTTCTGTAAAAATTGAGCCTCATATTCAAGAGGTTCTGTAAAAATGGAGCACGTTATTTTACAATCTGTAGGTACTGAGCAGAAATAGTGTCTGACAGTATTTCTGACTAAGATACAAAATGCATCAGAGTATGTTTTAGAGCACCAGTATAAGGTTGGTTAATAGCCTCTTGGAAGAATAGTTAAAAGACCAGACAAGAAATTGATGAGCACAGACAACAGAGTATATAAAAGAGCTGTAAATTCAGGTCTTAAAAGACACAGCATCATCTATTGTACTGCCTGCAGGCAAGAAAACTAAAAGGCTCTTGAAATGCCATTGCTCATTCTGCATTATCTCATTCATTCTAACAAAGGAACATAGAATCTATGTATTAATAACCTTAAAACTAATGCTAATCTTTGATTGACCAGCTTCTATCTGAAATTCTTTCTATCTTTAGTTTGAAATCAATCCTTAGAATTAAAAATCCAATTTGTTAACAAGAAGTGGGATTTCTTTATTGTGGATGATTAAACTATGGACAACATTGTAGCAGTGGCAGAGTATCACATGCTAATTTTCAACAATCTTTGTTCAGCTAAATTTTTAATACAAAGATTTAATTATCTGGATCAAGACAAAAGGTAAAATATAAAGAGGAATAATACACATTGCAGGAGAGTGTCTCAGCTATTGGTAACAGGAGTAGATAATGGTAACAACTATTATTACCAATTACCTCAAGAGATAATTTACTGAGAAAAGTACATATTTCTTTCAGAGCTGTGTAAAGCATCTGAAACCTAGCTTGGGTAAGAGCTTGAAATATTATGTTTTCACAAGTTTTTATAAGTTATAGGAGCAGGATTAGGCCATTCGGCTCATCGTCTACTCCGCCATTCAAACATGGCTGATCTATCTATCTTTCCCTCTCAACCTTTATGTCCACCTCAATTTAATGATTCATCCATAGAACAGGATTTTTAACAATGCATCCCCCCCTCAGTATTGCAGTGAAGTGTTTGCCTTGACTTTAATGCTTGTTTCAAGAAAAAAAAAACAAGTGATGAAAGCAGGGGTAGGCCATTCTGTTGTTTTGCCTCTTGACCATTCAATTAAACTGCACCAATTCCATATTGTAAAATTTCACAAATATCCCAAAATATATTAATCTCTGCCTCGAATATATCCAATGAGCAAATATATTGAAGATAATGTATATGCAATGCATATATTCGCTTCCTTGGGCAGAGAATCTGAGATTCCCTACACTCACAGTGAAGACATTTTCTTTCATGTTCTAAATATCCAACGCTCTTATTTTGAGACTCTGATCTTTGTTCTCGACTTTGCAGTCAGGGCAAAGAACATCCTTGATCTATGCTGTTGCGCTCAATGGTACTTTATTGTCGCATGTACCCAGGTACAGTGAAATTCCTTTCTTTCATACAATTCAGTAAAAATCTCTCTATACATATGTACAATCATACATAAGTACAAGAGCGTGAGAAATGTAGATTACACTGAGGCAGTATACAGGAGTCACCATGTTTCCAGTACCTTCTACATCCATAGGAGTTGTGTATGTTTCAATAACAATATCTCATTCTTCTAAGTTCTAAGAGAGTGTTTTTACTGCGTTTCCTCAATTGCAAGTAGAACCATATAACAATTACAGCACGGAAACAGGCCCTCTCGGCCCTTCCAGTCCGTGCCGACCATTTGTTTTCCCCTAGTCCCATCTACCCGCACTCAGACCATACCCCTCCATTCCCTTCACGTCCATATATCTATCCACTTTACTCTTAAATGTTAAAATCGATCCTGCCTCCACCACTTCTGCTGGAAGCTGATTCCACACAGCCACCACCCTCTGAGTAAAGAAGTTCCCCCTCACGTTACCCCGAAACCTCTGTCCCTTAATTTTCATGTCATGCCCTCTTGTTTGAATCTTCCCTACCCTCAATGGGAAAAACGTATCCACGTCAACTCTGTCTATCCCTTTCATCATTTTAAAGACCTCAATCAAGTCCCCCCTTAACCTTCTGCGCTCCAAAGAATAAAGACCTAACTTGTTCAACCTTTCTCTGTAACATAGTTGCTGGAACCCTGGCAACATTCTAGTAAATCTCCTCTGTACTCTCTCCAGAATTGCAAGTAGAAACAGGAACCCGGATCCTTTCAAGTCAGAGGTGAAAATATTACCCACTGAGTCACAACTGATACTTACAAACCTTTCCACTGCTGCAGCTAAGGCGACTCCAACACTTGTGCCTTTTTATAGTAACTGCAACATCAAGAATCACATCAAAGTGTTTCATGGAACAAGAAACCAAGTAAGAGGAGCTTGAAAATATGACCAATGGCAAAGTTATAGTCTTCTGATATTTGAAAGTGTGTCGTGAATGCCTGGTTTTATGTAAAGAGTTCCAAAAGGCACAATAGCAGGAACTGATAACCATGCTGGCATTGGTGGAACAGAGAAAACAGATTGAATATAAGTCTAAAGTCACAGGCCAGGCTGCGTTTGTGTATGGATGATCCAAAGATGTATCTTTCTCTGTTGAATATATTCAATGAGCGAGTTTCCACTGCCTATTTTTCACAGGGATGCAGACGAGGTGGTTGTGAAAAAGGAGGCAAGGAATCGATTGCAATGTCAGCTAGGATAGAAGGTAGAGATGATATTTGGTCAGCAGTTTTATGGGAATACAATAATGCTTTTTTCTATTGATGATATGAGCTTGAAGATAGCACAAAGATGCATTGGGTGACCTAGAATACAGGTTTGGCTTAGTTAGCAAGGAAGAGGAGAAACAGAAGAGCCAGCCTTACAGATATTCTCATTCTTGTTTTTAACACATCAATGAAGATGAGGGTATTCTCGAAAAGAGGGTGGTGTAAATGACCAGCTCTGGTGAAAGTAAACGTATCATTGATGCCCAACTAAAAGAGAGGGGCACAGTCTAGACAATTTAAATGAGTGACTCATCTATTGATGCTGAGTCCCTCTGCACCTTCCCCAATACCCAGCAGGAGTTTGATGGTCTTCCCCCCCACCCCCCCCCCTCAGGCAGATGCAGCTGTAATGCTCAACATCTTCCATGATAAAACAGTCAATGAACTAATCATTCATTATTTCCATCATAGTCAGTGTAGTTACAACATGTAATATCTACACTGTGCATTATATCAGCTCACCAATCTCATTTTGACAGTTTCCTAGTCGACAAGAAGCACAACAAGATCAGGGAGACATCATGGGAATTTCCTTCAAATCATATGAAAACCTAATTTTGAGATGATAACTACTTCCACTAACATGCATAGGTACAATTATATACGTGAGGATAAGGCGGCCAAAAATCACGCCTGCTCCGCTATTTATTGAGATCATGGCTGATAATGGAACTTCAATTTCACATTCCAGTCTACTGTCTTTAACCTTCATCATGTCATCGGGTATCTTTCTACCTCTTCCTTAAAAATATTCAAAGACTCTATTTTTCTCTCCCCTTTGAGGAACAGAATCCCACTATGCTCTGAGAGAATAAACTTCACTTAATTTCCATCTTCGGCAGTTGTCTCCTAATGTTTTGGTACAGTAAATCTGTGAACACCTTTTCCATATCCACCTGGAGGAATCCCGGCAAGCCGCGTGCGGCGAAAGGGTTCCGGCAAGCTGTATTCAGCAAAAGGAATGCCAGCGAGCCGCGGAAGCGGGAACCCGCCTGGAGAGGAAAGCCCGATGAGCCGCGGCCATATCCTAATGGCAGCCTGGCTCACCCGCCATGGAAACAGGAACCTAGCTGGAGTGGGGAGCCACAGAGGGGACGGTGGGGGACAGCGGCCTAGTAAGAAGAACCGGGGGGGGAACTTACCTTCTGCGCTCAAGGTCAGGAAACAAGGGCTGAAGTGGGCCGTGCAAAGAGATGAACGACCATTCATGGACTGGAATGGAGGACTGGGACAACGTGCCTTTGTGGCCAGCAGCAGCTTGAACTGTGTAATGGCACCTCTTACAATTCAATTCAGTGGATTGTTCTGTACATTTTGTACTAACCAAGGTTTGTGCTTATGTGTGGTAATAGTCTTGCTGAGCTGTATTTTTTAATTGTATCTTGGTACACGTGATAATAAAAAAAAGATTGAACCCGATCAAGACCCCTTCGATCAAGTCACCCCTCCTTCTGGACATCAGTAGTTACAAGCCTAGACTGTCAAACCTTTCTATTCCAGGTATCAGTTGAGTGAGCTTTGCCAGAATTGTTTCAAACACATTAGCGGTCAATCTTAGAAAACCAATACTGAACACATAACTTCCGATGAGGTTTCACCAATTCTCAATATAACTGAAGCATAATCTTCCAAGTAATTATATTGTGGGAACATCATTAGACAGAGACTGCAGACGTTCACGGAGTAAACACACTACCACCTCCTCAGACTAACTAGTATGAGATAATAAATAAATCCTGGCTAATGTTCTATACAAGAGTATAAATAAAAATGCAAATCCCCTGGTGCACCATCTCAAACCCCGTGGCAATGCTCCTATAATTTGATTTCCTAACCAAAATTATCGCTTTATTTGCCTGCTTTTTTTTTAAATTCTGGGAAGGTTATTTCTGCATAAGGCTAACACTTCGAATTGGATTAGGATGGTATGTTATTTCAGGTAAGGACTCTTTAAACAAGTAGATAAAGGAGCAGTTCACCACAAGCATCTGATCAGTATTTTTAAGTTCCAGAGATGAAAGAACACTTTGTAAACGCACTGGTCTAGATAAAACTCTCATAAACAGATACTGAACTATTAGTTCAACCCTAGTCCTTCAATAATATCTGTCATAAGTGTCACAAAATCAAGGGAAAGAAATGAAAAAATTTGCATGAGCTTGATTTTTTTTTAATGCATGCATTACTTTTGTGTATTTATTTACCTATTTCAAGCCTTTTTTATTCCCTTTACACACAAGTCACAGATGGAAATGTAAGAAGACAATCTGTTTCCTGGTATCTGCCAAAACTGTCCTATAGCCAAGTGCGAGGAGAGTGCCAAGAGGTGGTTGTCCTTTGCAGAATACCTCCTGAAAATTTTACAAATTATGTTAAAAGCGTGAAGCTTGATACGTTATTCTTCATGCTCAAAACACTAGTTTTCAAAGCGGAACTATAATTCTATTTATTTATCCATCAGAGTTGATTATTTTTATGCAATGTGATATTTTCCTCTTTAGTCAGACTTTAGAGCGTGCTGATGTCTCACCAAACCAAGGTTAGTAAAAGACAAAACAGTCAGGATCTCAACTTGTAATCAGGAGCTGAGGTGACTCACCTCAAACCACCATCCACTCAAGTTGGCCACTGAAAATGTTTACCTTTTCAAATGCAAGAAATCACCTTTTAAAGGTGACAGATGGTTGTGGTGAATATCTCAGTAAGAGATCAATACAGTTGGGCCAACAAGTTAAAGAAGAAAATAAAGGAAATTATGTTCATTACCCCATGTGTGAGAATGGTTAATGCACATGAATCCATAAAGTTCAATGGTGACAAAGACCGTAATCTGTTTATTTTCAGGTTAACCATAAAATATTAGAAAATTGCCAATCAACCCTGGAGTTATCTATATTGAAACTCACTCTGCTTAAACGAATGAAGGCCATCCATTTTGAGCTTACTGAATTGCCATCTGCTATCCAAATAAACAAGCTCTTTCAACACAACCACACTACAAGAGGACATTGATCAATGTTTCTTTCTCATTATTCATTTGTTCAAACATAAAAAAATAAATGTCATTACAAAGAAAGTAATATATCAGAATTCTCCGGAGGCTGTATGAATTCCTGATTAATCATATTTTATTATGTAATAAATCAATGTGTGACTATATTATGTGATGGGGATGGTTCCAAGTGGCTACAAATACAATATTCTTGAAGTGTTTTCCGTGCCCAGGTGGTGTGGTAATATGCTTTGGCCAATGTTAATCAAAATTTACTACAAGCTCATAATAACATGTTATAATAATTTATAGTAGATGAATCCAAAACAGCATTTGAAGATCAACTATACTGTTTATGCGAGTTTAATGTTATATGTCCAGATATATTTTTCATTACTCACTTAGTTGCTATTTTTGTGTGAGTACATAACATCAGACATGTAGCCAGGATCTCAATGGCACAAGATTTAATCTCACCTCACAACCGCAATGTTCAAAACACGACTGAGAAACAGTAAAAAGTCCAAATCTGCATCATGAAAGCAAATATAAGTAGTCTTTTACTGCAAATTTAAACCTTATAAGGACCCCAATATCAGTCAGTCTTATGCTATTTAATGTTACCTGTTTTTCATAATGGAATATCTCCATAAATTCTACTGGATCAATGGATTCAAAAACTAGCGACAAGAATATGTCATATTTTCAAAGAGTGTATAAGATAACCTTTCAGTTTATGTCCCACAACAGGTTTGGGGGGAGAGATGAGTCTTTTAAAGTATCTGAAAGGAGAGTAAAATACAGTCTGAATTTCCACTCCAAATATAATAAGGTGAGATTTTTTTTTAATCAATGACACTTTTAGAGAGGTGTTTAAAAAAAAAATCCTAACTGCAGAACAACAATCTCAACTGTACCTTTAAAAGTGCTACAAAAAGAGATTGAAAACAGGTAGGAAAACCCATTAAAAAAGGGGCAGAGTATTCACTTTGTTGAAGAAGGATGTGCTCGTACAAAGTAGTATTGCTCTATTTCCATTACAGCAATACGGTTCAGGGTCATTGCCAGACTTAAAGAAGCTGGGACACAAACAGCATAAAGAACACTGCAGTTGTTTAATGCTCTGATTAGACTGCAGATGTTGTACTCTCTGCTCTTGTTACAGCTCAGAAAAGATAGACTGCTCTTGGAGAGGATGCAATAGATTAACCAGAATGATACTGAGGCTAAAAGGGTTCAATAAATGAAAATAGCTTTTGAAGAGAGGACTTAGATTCCTTTCATTGCAGTATAAAGGATGATCTAATTGAGATATTTAACATGGGTTTACAGAGCATATTGGGAGTAATTAATTATTTTGGCAAAGAAATCTAAAACAAGGGGCCACATTTTAATCAGTGGTAGACCATTCAAGTATGTCTTCGTAAAATGAGTAACAGAAGATTGAGTTCTCGCACGAAGAAAGCTGTGTCAATTGAAAAGGAAATATAAAATGTGGGATTGATAGATTTTTGTTAGTAAAGAGTATATAGATAGAGTGAATCAAAATGATATTGCAGAAGATTTGAATTGCCAAATCCTATATCTCTATATCAAATTTTAATGTTATGAATATAGTGACATGGGAAGCACAATTTGTACTTATGGGGAGACAACAGTGAAAGGTAATCAAAAAAAATTGTGACAGCTTATTTTTAGATATTATTGGAAAGAAAATGTGTTATTTCAATATCTCAATACACAAAATTGTTAATGCTTGGAATCATTCACCAAGCAGAAACTATTTCTTCTTTTAAGTTAAACATTGAATAAATATTTAAAGTAAGGGAAGATATGCTGATGGATATGGAATAGGTTTTCTAGGTACATTTTTGATTGTTCTTGCAAAATTAGGCATTTGTAGGAGGAAATTAATGCTGTCAGACTATAAGACGCTATAAGACATCAGGTTTAATATACAATTGGAGAGGGAGAAGGGTAGATCGGAGGTGTCAGTGTTACAGTTTAATAAAGGGGACTATGGGGCCATGAGGGAGGAGCTGGCCAAAGTTGACAGGAAAGATACACTAGCATGGATGAGAGTGGAACAAAAATGCAGGTATTTCTAGGAATAATACAGAAGGTGCAGGATCAGTTCATTCCTAGGAGGAAGAAAGATTCCAAGGGGAGTAAGGGGTGACCATGGCTGACAAGGGATGTCAGAGACAGTATCAAAATTAAAGCAAAGAAGTACAACGTAGCAAAGATGAGCGGGAAGCAAGAAGATTGGGTAATGTTTAAAGAACAACAGAATATAACTAAAAAGACAATACGGGGAGAAAAGATGAGGTACGAAGGTAAGCTAGCCAAGAATATAAGAATATAAAGGAGGATAGTAAAAGCTTCTTAAGGTATGTGAAGAGGAAAAAATTAGTTAAGACCAAAGTTGGACCCTTGAACACCTAAAAAGGTGAATTTATTATTGGGAACAAGGAAATGGCAGATGAGTTGAACAGGTACTTTGGATCTGTCTTCACTAAGGAGGACACAAACAATCTTCCTGATATAGTAATGGCCAGAAGATCTGTGGTGACGGAGGAACTGAAGGAAATCCACATTAGGCAGGAAATGGTGTTGGATAGACTGATGGGACTGAAGTCTGATAAATCCCCAGGGCCTGATGGTCTGCAACCCAGGGTGCTTAAGGAAGTGGCTCTGGAAATCGTGGATGCATTGGTGATACTTTTCCAATATTCTATAGACTCAGGATCAGTTCCTGTGGATTGGAGGGAAGCTAATGTCATCCCACTATTTAAGAAAGGCGGGAGAGAGAAAACGGGGAATTATAGACCAGTTAGCCTGACATCGGTGGTGGGGAAGATGCTGGAGTCAATTATAAAAGATGAGATAGCCGCACATTTGGATAGCAGTAACAGGATCAGTCCGAGTCAGAATGGATTTACAAAGGGGAAATTATGCTTGACTAATCTTCTGGAATTTTTTTGAAGATGTAACTAGGAAAATAGACAAGGGAGAGCCAATGGATGTAGTGTACCTGGACTTTCAGAAAGCATTTCATAAGGTCCCACATAGGAGATTAGTGGGCAAAATGAGGGCACATGGTATTGGGGGTCGAGTGCTGACATGGATAGAGAAGCGGTTGGCAGACAGGAAACAAAGAGTAGGGATTAACGGGTTCCTTTCAGAATGGCAGGCAGTGACTAGTGGGGTACCGCAAGGCTCGGTGCTGGGACCACAGCTATTTACAATGTTCATCAATGATTTGGATGAAGGGATTCAAAGTTATTTGTGTCCCTTCTTTGTGTCATTAGCAAATTTGCAGATGACACAAAGCTGGGTGGCAGTGTGAACTGTGAGGAGGACGCTATGAGAATGCAGGATGACTTGGACAGGTTGGGGGAGTGGGCAGATGCATGGCAGATGAAGTTTAATGCGGATAAATGTGAGGTTATCCACTTTGGTAGCAAAAACAGGAAGGCAGATTACTATCTAAATGGCATCAAGTTGGGAAAAGTGAAACTACAACGGGATCTGGGGATCCTTATTCATCAGTCTATAAAGGTTAGCCTGCAGGTAGAGCAGGCATTGAATGGTGGTGCTGGCTTGAAGTGCTGAATGGCCTACTCCTGCAGCTATTGTCTATTGTCTATTGTCTATTGCTATGTTATATATAATACATTCTTGGTGTATACAGTAAACTACAGTCATAATGCCTCACGCATCATTTTCATGACAATTTCAAATGGTGCTTATTTTCTGTATGTGGAAGGAACTGCAGATTCTGTTTTAAACTGAAGATAGACACAAAAATCTGGAGTAACTCAAAGGGTCTGAAAGCATCCCTAGAGAAAAGGAATAGGTGACGTTTGGGTAGAGACCTTCAGTCTTCTTCTGTCTGAAGAAGGGTCTCAACTCAAAACGTCAACTATTCCTTTTCTCCAGAGATGCTGTCTAACCCGCTGTTACTCCAGCTTTTTGTGTCTATCTTCAGTGCTTGTGTTCTGTTTACAGTAAATGAATGGCAATAATAAAGAGGAAATTCATGTCCCATTTACCAACTCACTTTGTTATAAGATGTCGGCGGCTTATTGTTAAATGCTTAATTTGATTTTTGGGTGGAGAACCAGGGAAGGACTTGGAGAATGCATCCAATCAGCAGGACATTTAAAAGGGCTGGTTCCTTTCTTTAATTTGAATAGTGTGGTAATGTTGCCAATAAAAGGAAAAAATGGGTATTTTAGTGGCATTTAAAGAGCGTGTGTATTTTGACCGCAGATAACTGGAAATGAAAATGTTTGGAAAAAGGCATGTAGTGGAGATATTGCAACCACCAACTGACAACTTACCCCCATTCATAACTACATTGCCCCACCACAATGTGTGACTACCACAGAAATAACACACAACGGACTGGAAAGACTGCAATTGAGGAAGAAACATCACTTGCAACACCATATTCACACCCCATATCCCATCCAAGCTCATCTCCAAACTCGTGGAACTTGGAACCAGCACTCACCTCTGCAACTTTATCCTCGATTTCATGACCAACTGACCACAATCAGTGAGGATAGGTGACAAATCATCCACTACGATAATCCTCAACACTGGTGCTCTGCAAGGATTTGTCCTCAATCCCCTTCTTTACTCCTTATACACTCACAACTGTGCAGCCAAATACAAATCCAACTCAATTTACAAATTCGCAAATGACAACACCGTTGTGAGCCTGATATCAAATAATGACAAGACGGAGTACAGGAAGGAGATTGAGAACCTCACAAGACAACAACCTTTCCCTCAATTCAGTAAGACAAAAGAGATTGTGATTGACTTCAGGAAGTGAAGCGGTACACATACCCTGGTATACATTGATGGCACCGAGGTAGAGATGGTTAAAAGCTTCAAGCTCCTAGGAGTAAATATCAGCAGCAACCTGTCCTGGACCAGCCATATCGAAGCAATGGCCACGAAACCACACCAACTATTTTCTTAGGAGGCTTATGAAGTCTGGCATGTCCCTAACAACTCTCACCAACTTCCACAGATGCGCTGTAGAAAGCATTTTATCGGGATGCATCACAGCATGGTTGGGAACCGTTCTATCCAAGACTGAAAGAAATTGCAGTGAGTTGTGGAAGCAGTCCAGACCATCGCACAAACCAACCATTGACCTCCATTGACTCCATCTGCACTTTGCGCTGTGTCGGCAAGGTCACCAGCATAATCAAGGACTAGTCTCACCCCTGTCACTCCCTCTTCTCCCTCCCAGCAGGCAAGAGGTGCAGAAGTGTGATAACACATACTTCCAGATTCATGGACATTTTTTTCCCAGCTGTTATCAGGCTGTCAGAAAGGATAACTCCCCCTCCCATTCCCAATCTAACCTTGCTGTCCTGGGTCAGCTTATCTACATCGGCGAGACCAAGCGCAGGCTCGGCGATCGTTTCGCTGAACACCTCCGCTCAGTCCATCTTAACCTATCTGATCTCTCGGTGGCCCAGCACTTCATCCCCTTCCCATTCCCAATCTGTCCTGGGCCTCCTCCATTGTCAGAGTGAGGCCCAGCGCAAATTGGAGGAACAGCACCTCATGTTTCGCTTGGGTAGCTTACACCCCAGTGGTATGAACATTGACTTCTCTAACTTCAAATAGCCCTTGCTTTCCCTCTCTCACTCCATCCCCTCCCCTTTCCCATTCTATCTCCGTCCCACCCACTCCCCTGACAACAATCTGAAGAAGGCTCTCGACTCGAAACGTCACCCATTCCTTCAATCCAAAGATGCTGCCTGTCCCGCTGAGTTACTCCAGCATTTTATGTCTATCTTCGATTTAAACCAGCATCTGTAGTTCTCTCCTACACATCAGTGGCATAGACTAGTTCAACCAATTGACTTGAATATGTGTCAAATACCTTATCCAATCCAAAATGGGAGAATAAAGAAAACCATTGAGCTGATGGAGGCTACAGAAAATGGAAAATAAGAGATCATTGTAAGAAATATGTGATCATGAGATTAAAAAAAATTAAAATGGTCTCCTAGTGAACCATGGGACAGTGGAGGGCAATATATAAGCAGAACTAGATGTAAGTGAGAATAAGGGAAGTAAAGTTTAAATCAATCTCAGGTGATGAGGCAAGCAGATAACAGTAAGCTCAGGGGGTAGTGGAATAGATGATCCTGGAGGTAACATGATGATGGCCAGAGCAACAGCGGAGGACACCACAGCTAAGCTTGGCCAGGCCGACCCTGCAACATCACCAGGACAACAGGCCTTCATGGTCAGATCAAGAACCCTGCACTTACAACAACTGGATCTTGTAAATAGTGTCAGACTGGCCATGCTATATACTGTCTCAGTGTACTACTGCTACACACATACTGTATCCGAGATGCTTATGTATTATATATCTAAGTGCTTATGTATACTTATACTGAACTGTATACAAAAATGGATTTCATTGGACATTGGTACATGTGACTAATAAAGTACCATACCATACTATACCAGATGTTCTGATCACAGATTCCTCTAGTGGAGGTCTCAATGTACACCCCCCAGCCCATTTAGTTGTTTACCTCATCACTGCCCTGGTGCTCAAAAACAATCTTAAGCCAAGATTACCCATTTCATCCATTCCCCTTCCCATCCCATTCATCATTTCACCCGAGTATTGGAAAAACTCAGCGGATCAGGCAGCTTCTGAGGAGGAAAAATCACCAGATAATATTTTGAGTAGTGAGCCTTTTTCACACTGATAATTTCAGCAGATGTTTCTGCTTGTAATTAATTCCCCACCCTACCCTCTCTTGATTACTCAATACAAGCCAATTCTTCTCCTCATGTCCAACATCTCACACTCGGCCTTCTTAAGGTGTCATTTATGATCCTGAAAATGTGCAGGTTCCATTCAGCTGAGAGTGCGACTGAAGTTTGCAGTTGTGTGGGAGGATTCATGAACGCAATGGTCAATAGTGCCCCAATGTAACACCCATTCACTTGCACATAATGGATGCATTATAATTGCTAAGGCAATAGCTAATTTCTTTGTTATGGGCTCAGGACTTCAGAGTCTGAAGAAGGGTCATGACCGGAAACATCACCTATCCATGTTCTCCACAGATGCTGCCTGACACGCTGAGTTACTCCAGCACTTTGTGTCCTTTTGTGTAAAAACATTTGTAGTTCTTTGTTTCCACTAGCTGCTGTCTTCTACTGTTTAAAGAAATTGTGCTTGACTGATATTGAATGTTGGACTCGGTCCATCAGTAGCAGTGGAGAGGTGAGATTAGTCCACACAGACAGCATCCAAGGTCAGGATCAAACCTGGGTCTCTGGCGCTGTGAAGCAGCAGCTCAAACTGTGATAGAGTGATAGCTTTTTCCCTCATAGCATGAAAATGCCAAAACTGCCTGTGCAACTGGTGCTCATTCAATGTAAAATCGGGATGAACAATACTTGTCACGGTCTGTATATTTCAGTAGCACATCAACTTGAAAGATCATAAAAATTAACTGGTGTGGTTCAGCACTGGTAGCAAACACCAAATTGTCACAGATGAATTTTCATATCATTGCTATGGATACATAGTTAATTTTTCAAATAGGCATTCTATGTCATTTGTAACTAAAAAGCACGGACTGGAAGGGCCGAGAGGGCCTGTTTCCGTGCTGTAATTGTTATTTGGTTGTTATATGGTATTGAATTGACAAGGAAATAAGAACATATAAATTAATCTCAAACTAAATGCAATTCTTCCTTTGCAAGTGCTTGTGAAATTGGCTTTTATTTCAGACGTGCAATAGATTGCAAAAAATTAGGTTGGGTTATATTTTTAAAGCAACATGAATCCAGACCCAGTGGCAAACTGCTTAGTTTCGTACCGTCGTGCAGCTTCACATAAAGTGGATAGGAGAACATTTTTCTCAGTCTATTGCACCATTTATCAATTTTACCCACTACTTGTCTTACGTTTACAAGAATAGCTCAGAACACTATGTCAGCAGAAAGCATGTTGCAAGCTTCTATTATTTTATTGTTCAGCAATTATTTCATCAGCCCTGGCCAAGCACACTTATTCTTACTCAACATGACCTTGAGTGCCTTAAAACCTCTCAACATTCTAGGCAAATTATAACATAGGTATCATTCATACACTCCCAAACTAAAATTATGACCTATAACCAATAAAAGCAGCAGTAGTCCTCTTGAGACACAAAGCCACCATTTCAGTTTAATGTCCTTGTATTTTGTTTGATTCAAAGCTTTGAGAAGGATGAATTCACCAGGTTTTATTTTAACCCATTTGATACTAGGAGACAGTGACACACATTTACAAACTGAGAGGGTGTGGACTCCATGCTGCACCAGCTAGATAATAATGTTTCAAGTTTGTTAGACACACGTGGAAGATTTTTAAAATTGTGAAGGAAAATTTTAAAAAAATTGCAATATTAAAACTCTTGGATGAGAAAGGATAATTCTAAAGAAGCTGTGAAATTAAAATTTATAAAACAGAAACAGGGTCGGGGGACTTCCCAGCCGAGGAGCTACAAAGCCTGCAGACGTACATGCAGCAAACTGAAAAATGTCCATACTAATGGCCATTTCCACGTGGGTTTTCTCCAAGAACTTTGGTTTCCTCCCACACTACAAAGACATGCAGGTTTGCAGGTTAATTGGCTTTGTATAAATGCAAATTGTCCCTAGTGTGTAGGATAATGTTAATGTGCGGGGATCGCTGGTCGGCCTGGTCTCAGTGGGCCGAAGGGCCTGTTTCTGCGCTGTATCTCTAAACTAATCTAAACTAAGATTGGATTCTAGGCTTCCACTGCAAAATAGTGAGGCAGAAGGTCTACCCCATTGATTCTCCATCTGAATGGCACTTGGAGATGAATCATTTACTCCAATGCCTTTTCCTCATTAATATTCTAACAGAAAGCAATCTCCTGAAATAGATCATGAAATTACCTTGTGATATCTCCGGTAAGAATGATACAAAGGATTTGTTTAAGGTACTCAGAATCAAGTTCTAAATGTAATGAAACCAAATAAATTGCAGAGGAAAATCACTGGGATTAGTCATATTCAGTTAGTTCTTTGCAGTGGTAAACCACACATTCTGAAATGTCTTTAAAACACAAAAAATACTACGTTAGAACCATCTGTGGTTTTATGCAGGTTAATGGTGTCTTAACTTGAAAGATATACCTCTACTATTTTTGCAGATTTGTATGAAGTTCTGATTAAGTGTTTCATGCTCTTTTTATAGTTCAAAACTTCACAAGTAAATCATCAGATCCTATACATATCTGGTATTCCACTCCTAAGGGTAAAGATAAAGATGTCTACGGGTACAATATTAAGCTTTCACATTTTGGAAGGCATGAGAAAGCTAGCCCTGTAGTGTTAGATCCTGGGATTTTTGAAAGCATTCTAGTTCTTTTAATGTAACACTTCAATGGAGGACACTTGCAGGGATTTTATCAACTGCACTCACATTTGAACAAGTATTAAGTGCCTCCAACTGCATGACTATATCTTTACAAAATTCAAGAGATCATCTCAAATGTATTGACGGGACTGCACAAGGGACAACTACTTATTTTCTTGATTCTCATTGGTAACTCAGCAGTATCAGTTTAAGCTACAAAATCCAAAGATTGTTTGTGCTAAGAAGTGACTTTGATGTTTTTCATCATTCCTTGGTGACAATAAAGTTCTTACTAAGAGTTATGTTTGCGATATATCAGTTGTTCAAATCGCTTTCTCTTTTATGATTGAGATTTTCAATCCTGATGTTGCAGCAGTGAACAATCAGAGGAACATCTTTAAATTAGGCAGAGTAAATATGTTACCAAAGCCAACTAACTCATTAAAAATGAAATAATGAGGAAGAACAATTGTACCTTCCAGGCAGAAAAGGTAAAGTATGCACGAGAATGAGTATGCCAATCCAGAAATAAATTCACAGGATAATCAAAAGGGCAAGATTGAGAAGCAACAGAAGCTGAAACCAACCCTATGTAAATCCTCTGTAACATAACAGGAAGAGGATAGTGTTCACTGCTATTTTATTTTTGCACATTTCTCTGGGAGGATACTCTGAAATAACATTCAGTGGCTGATTAATAATTTGACAAGGTGTGATACAAGTACTCTATCCACATCTGTTACTATCTCCACACTAAATAAAATCACACACAGACAGTTTCCAGGAGAGATTTATAGACTTTTGCAGCCGATAAAATGTGAAGGGGCTGTTCAAACTTAACAGAAGTGAGCATCCTACTTTATGTCAGTCCAGAATTCAGAGCTGTACCATCCATTTGGGGTTTTAAACCTGCACCTTCTGAACCACTGGCAGTATTGCTACCACAAAATAAAGATAACTCAATTGAAAAGAGGTGAAATATGCTTTAAATAGACACTGAGCAAAAAAATATAAACATATTGAATGATTCAAGAGTTCAAGAGTGTTTATTATCATGTGTCCCTGATAGGACAATGAAATTCTTGCAGAGCAGATCAGTGTGTCCATAAACCATTGTATCAATATATGCACGCATGAATAAATAAAATGATAAACTGATTGCAGTCTCCAATTAATTATATCTAAAACCATAAGCAAAGTACTCTACCTAAAAACACATAAGCAAACAAAATCAAAGATTGATACAATGAAATGTGGTCCAGACATGCTTAATGCATTTCCAAACAAATAAATCCAACATCAGATGGTATTTATCCCAGAGCAATAAAAGAGATTGAAAGATTTGTGCAGTATTGAATATCATGATGTGGGAATTACTGGATACAGAACAGTTTGATTGAAAAGAGACTCGCAATTAATCTATAAATTAGGGACAAAACCAGGCTCAAGTAAAGCATTCATCCAGCTTCAATATTGTGTAAAATAATCGAATATTTATCAGGTGCAAATATGTAATCTGAGAAACAGTCTGCAAGGCTCTTTAAAAGGTTGATGTTAACTTTGAATTTATTTGAGAAAATAACAACACAAATGGACTACAGAAAGACACCTGTATCTCCCGAAGACCTCAGGCATTCTTACGCACAAAATGTAGAGACACAAATTAAATTCAAGAAAGGAAAATAGTTTAGTCACTGGATAGAAAGTAAGAAGAGGTCAATAAAATAGTTGGAAGCATAAGAGATCGAAGATACTGGAATCAGGGCGAATATTGGAGAGCTGTTACAGGAACTCAATGAGTTGGGCAGCATTTGTGGATAGAAATGTACAGTTGACATTTGGTTCATGACTCTTGATTTAAATAGCTGTGAGTAATGAAAATTCTGAAAGGGGTATCCAGAACTTGGTGTTGCACCTAAATTATTGATATTGATTCTGAAAATAAAATAAAATTACTCAAACCAGTTGAAAAATCAAACCATTGAGCACTTTAGAGGATACTGGCAGTAAGTTATTTTCTGCGGTTCTTGGGGTTAGTTAATTATTTCCCTTAATTATTTCCAAAAATGGATTAATAATTTATTTAATCATTCGGTGACCATATTCCTATTTTCATTTTTTTATATTTGTTTGAATGTTTTGTTTTCTTGAAAATCATGATGAAGGCATCATATCTCACTAACAAAGACATAACAATGTAAATAGCATTATAATTTAAAAAAATCACAAATGAAAATTAATGGCTGAATACTTCTATCAAAGGAATAGCAGATGGAACGTTACTCAGTCATATGATGCATTTTGGGAATTTAAATAACGAATGGCAGGGCCCTGGGGAATGTTGCTGAGCAGAGGGAGATTGGAATAATGTACAAAGAATCCTGAAAGTGCCCACATGATAGACAGGATAGTGACAAAAGTATAATGCATTGGTTAAGGCAAGATTAGATTGAAATTCAAACTGCTTGAGAAACTCAAGCAGCATCATTGAGGGGAAACAAATTGTTGATGGTTGGATCAAGAGTTGACGCGCTATGTTACAGTTGTACAACACATTGGCCAGGCCGCACTTGTGTATATTTCTGGTTGCCATACAACCAGAAGGATCCATAAGGATTCATCTGAGAGGACCCAGAAAAGATCCGTGAGGATGTTGCGGATCGAGGGCTTGAGTTATAAACAGAGATTGGAAAAATTAGGACTATTTTCCCTGGAAGGATAGGGCATATAACATTAAGAGAAGCATAGATAGGGTAGATAGCCAGAATCTGTTTTCCCATGGTAGGGTGTCTAAAACTAGAGGGCATTGGTTTAGGGTGAGAGAGATATGCTTTAAAGGGGACCTGAAGGGTAAATATAAAAAGTAGTTGGTATTTGGAATGAACTACCAGATTTGGTGGTGGAGGTCGGAACGGTAACTACATTTAAGAGGCACCTGGAAAGAGTGAGGCAAAGAGGGATATGGAAGGAATGCAAGTTGGATTTGTACAGTTAGGCATTGTGGTTGGCAGATATGGTGTGGACCAAAGGACTGTTCCAATGCTGAGCAATTCCATGACTAAATACTATACCCTATAAAATGCTCATACTTACATAGGTTTCATGAGCAAGTATTCAACTGGACGTGTCACAAAAAATACTGTGGCAACAAAAGGTCTGAGGCTGGGAAAACCCAGAGAAGATAACTCATTTCCAGACTTCTTAAAATATTTTTGCAATCTCAAGGCAAGTTAAGAAGTCATGGAATATTTTCCACCTGCCTGGATGAGTAGAGCAGCTTCAACATGACCATGAAACTTGCCACCGTCGAGGGAAAAATATGTGTTCCTTGACTGGTTCTCTAAATATTAATTCAGCACCACAGTCAGAAACAGGTGAATTTATAATGGGAAACAAGGAAATATCAGAGCAGTTAAACAAGTATTTTGGTTCTGTCTTCACTAAGAAGACACAAACAATATCCCAGAAATATTAGGGGACCAAGGATCTAGTGGAAGGTAGGAACTGAAGGGGATCCACATTAGTCAGGAAATTGAGTAAGGTAAACTATTGGGAGCTCAAGGCAGATAAATCCCCAGGGCCTGATGGTCTGCATCCCAGAATAAAGAAGGTGGCCCTAGAAATCGTAGATACATTGGTGATCATTTTCCAATGTTGTATAGACTCTGGATTAGTTCCTGTGGACTGGAGGGTAGCTAATGTAACGCCACTTTTTAAGAAAGGAGGGAGAGGGAAAAAGGGGAATTATAGACAAGTTAGCCTGACTTCAATAGTGGGGATGATGCTTGAGTCAATTATTAAAAATGTAATAGCAGTGCATTTGGAAAGCAGTGTTAGGATCGGTCAAAGCATGGATTTATGATAGAAACATCATGCTTGACTAACCTTCTGGAATTTTTTGAGGATGTAACAAGTAAAATGGATAATGGAGACCCAGAGGATGTGGTGTATCTGGACTTTCAAAAAGCCTTTGACGAGATACCACACAAGAGATTAGTGGGCAAAATTAGAGCACATGTTATTGGGGGTAGGGTATTGACATTGTTAGAGAACTGGTTGGCAGACAGGAAGTAAAGAGTAGGAATTAACAGGTCCTTTTCAGAATGGCAGGCAGTGACAAGTGGTGTGCTGCAAGGCTCAGTGCTGAGACCCCAGTTATTTACAATACATATTAACGAGGGAATTAAATGTAACATCTCCAAGTTTGCGGATTTAAAACATAGGACATAGACTGATAGGGCATAGAAAGCACAAATTTATATAAAAATATAAAATAAAAAATAAAAAATTGAGAGTGTAAAAGGACAAAAAACAAAAACACTGAGGTCAACACTGAAAGTAGTTATTCAATTGGTCTGCCATGTCCCCCCATGATACTAAGGGACCTACATTTGTTTTAGTAATCACACATATCTATAATAAACTTTTGCGTGGAAGGGTATGCTGAAATAAATACAAGAGAATAAAGGTAATTTTTACAATGTCAAAGTAAAGTCAGTTAAAAGCTTGATTAAAAAGATACGTTTTTAGCTGCCGTTTAAAAATCTCAACTGAGTGGGTGTCTCTCATAGCGCTGGGTAGGGTATTCGATAGCTTGGGGGCGTAATTGAAAAAGGCTGCTTCACCAATTTTCTTATTGGTGCGGCATTGAAAGGCAATTGAGAGATGAAATAATGGGTTGACTGGGCTTGTATTCACTGGAATTTAGAAGGATGAAAGGATGATTTTATAGAAACACATCAAATCCATAAGCAATTGGATAGGTTAGATGCAGGAAAAATGTTCCCGGTGTTGGGGGAGTCCAGAACCAGGGGTCACAGTTTAAGAATAAGGGGTAGGCAGGCCATTTAGGACTGAAATGAGGACAAATATTTTCACCCAGATAGTTGTGAATCTGTGGAATACTCTGTCACAGAAGGCAGTGGAGGCCAATTCACAGGAAGTTTTCAAAAGAGAGTTAGATTTAGCTCTTAGGGCTAACACAATCAATAAATTTGGGGATAAAGTAGGAACGGGGTACTGATTTTGGATGATCAGCCATGATCATATTGAATGGCGATGCTGGCTCAAAGGGCCGAATGACTTACTCATAGAATCATAGAATCATAGAAATTAGGTGCAGGAGTAGGGCATTCGGCCCTTCGAGTTTGCACCGCCATTCAATATGATCATGGCTGATCATCCAACTCAGTATCCTGTACCTGCCTTCTCTCCATATCCCCGATCCCTTTAGCCACAAGGGCCACATCTAACTCACTCTTAAATATGGCCAATGAACTGGCCTCAACTACCTTCTGTGGCAGAGAATTCCACAGACTCACCACTCTCTGTGTGAAAAACGATCTTCTCATCCCGGTCCGAAAAGACTTCCTCCTTATCCTTAAACTGTGACCCCTTGTTCTGGAGTTCCCCAACATCGGGAACAATCTTCCTGCATCTAGCCTGTCCAACCCTTTAAGAATTTTGTAAGTCTCTATAAGATCCCCCCTCAATCTCCTAAATTTCAGTGAGTACAAGCCGAGTCTCTCCAGTCTTTCTTCACATGGAAGTCCTGCTATCCCAGGAATCAGTCTGATGAACCTTCTCTGTACTCCCTCTATGGCAAGAATGTCTTTCCTCAGATTAGGAGACCAAAACTGTACGCAATACTCCAGGCGTGGCCTCACCAAGACCCTGTACAACTGCAGTAGAACCTCCCTGCTCTTGTACTCAAATCCTTTTGCTATGAATGCCAAAATACCATTCGCTTTCTTCACTGCCTGCTGCACCTGCATGCCTACTTTCAACGACTGGTGTACCATGACACCCAGGTCTTGTTGCATCTCCCCTTTTCCTAATCGACCACCATTCAGAAAATAGTCTACCCTCCTGTTTTTGCCGCCAAAGTGGATTACCTCATATTTATCCACATTATAATGCATCTGCCATGCATTTGCCCACTCACCCAACCTATCCAAGTCACCTTGCAGCCTCCTAGCATCCTCCTCACGGCTAACACTGCCCCCCAGCTTCGTGTCATCCGCAAACTTGGAGTTGCATTCAATTCCCTCATCAAGATCATTAATATATATTGTAAATAGCTGGAGTCCCAGCACTGAGCCTTACGGTACCCTACTAATCACTGCCTGACATTTTGAAAATGACACGTTTATTCCTACTCGTTGTTTCCTATCTGCCAGCCAGTTCTCTATCCACATCAATACTGAACCACCAATACTGTATGCTTTAAGTTTGTATGCTAATCTCTTATGTGGGACCTTGTCGACAGCCTTCTGAAAGTCCAAATATAACACATCCACAGGTTCTCCCTTTTCCACTCTACTAGTTACATCCTCAAAAAATTCTAGTCAGACATGATTTACCTTTCATAAATCCATGCTGACTTTGGCCAATGATTTCACCGCTTTCCAAATGTGCTGCTATCCCATCTTTAATAACTGACTCCAGCATTTTCCCCACTACCGATGTTAGACTAACTGGTCTGTAATTCCCCGTTTTCTCACTCCTCCCTTTTTAAAAAGTGGGGTTCCATTAGCTACCCTCCAATCCTCAGGAACTACTCCACAATCAAAAGAGTTTTGAAAAATTATCACTAATGCATCCACTATTTCTGGAGCTACTTCCTTAAGTACTCTGGGATGTAGCCTATCTGGCCCTGGGGATTTATCAGCCTTTAATCCATTCAATTTACCCAACACCACTTCCCAGCTAACCTGGATTTCACTCAGTTCCTCCATCTCATTTGACCCCCTGTCCCCTGCCATTTCCGGCAGATTATTTATGTCTTGCTTTGTGAGGACAGAACCAAAGTAGTTATTCAATTGGTCTGCCATGTCCTTGTTCCCCATGATCAATTCACCAGTTTTTGACTGCAAGGGACCTACATTTGTTTTAAGTAATCTTTTTCTCTTCACATATCTATAATAAACTTTTGCAGTCCGTTTTTATGTTCCGTGCCAGTTTTTTTTCATAATCTATTTTCCCTTTCCTAATTAAGCACTTTGTCCTCCTCTGCTGGACTGAATTTCTCCCAGTCCTCTGGTAGGCTGTTTTTTCTGGCTAATTTGTATGTTTCATCTTTAGTTTTGATACTATCCCTGATTTCCCTTGTTATCCACAGATGCACTACCTTACCTGATTTAATATTGTGCCAAACTGCAACTGTTGTAGTTCATCCATGCAGTCTTTAAATGCCTTCCATTGCATATCCACCATCAACCCTTTAAGAATCACTTGCCAGTCTATCTTGGCCAATTCACGTCTCATACCCTCAAAGTTCTTGAAGTTCAGAACCCTTGTTTCTGAATTAACAATGTCACTCTCCATCCTAATGAAGAACTCAACCATATTATGGTCACTCTTGCCCAAGGGGCCACGCAGAACAAGACTGCTAACTAACCCTTCCTCATTACTCAGTACCCAGTCTAGAATAGCCTGCTCTCTCGTTGGTTCCTCTACATGTTGGTTTAGAAAACTATCCCGCATACATTCCAAGAAATCCTCTTCCTCAGCACCCCTGCCAATTGATTTACACCCAATCTATATGTAGATTGAAATCACCAATTATAACTGTTTTACCCTTGTTGCACACATTTCTAATTTCCTGTTTGATGCCATCCCCAACTCCACTACTACTGTTAGGTGGCCTGTACACAACTCCCACTAGCGTTTTCTGCCCCTTAGTGTTTCGCAGCTCTACCCATATCAATTCCACATCCTCCAAGCTAATGTCCTTCCTTTCTATTGCGTTAATCTCCTCTCTAACCAGCAACACTACTCCACCTCCTTTTCCTTTCTGTCTATCCCTCCTGAATATTGAATATCCCTGGATGTTCAGCACCCCGCCTTGGTCACCCTGGAGCCATGTCTCCATGATCCCAACTATATCATATTCATTAATAACTATCTGCACATTCAACTCTTGCACCTTATTATGAATGCTCCTTGCCATCACAAAGCCATCACGCTTGTTTTAACAACACTCTTACCCCTTTTTGATTTTTGCCCTGTATTTTTCTGCCTGCCACTTTTACTTTTCACCTTGCTACCTATTGCTTCTACCCTCATTTTACATCCCTCTGTCTCTCTGCTCATGCTCCCATCCCCCTGCCACATTAGTTTAAATCCTCCCTGACAGCACTACTCCTGCACTTATTTTCTATGTTTCTATGTTCTATGTTTCTATAGTTCCTTAAGTGTGTATCATCAATAAAATGCACTGTTGTTCCTTGCATAGGCCACCCCAAAAGCTCCTCCTAAGCCTGTAACCACTTCTATTCAGAAGTATAACCTGTAACCTCTTCTATCAAGAAGAGCTCCTATTGAAAAGACAGGCAGGTGGGCAGAGGGGGTTGGGGTTGCTCTGTTGGTGAGGAATTAAATTCAGTCCCTTGCAAGGGGTGACATTGCAACAGGAGATGTGGAGTCAGTATGGATGTAAGGAATTGTAAGCGTAAAAAAATGGGACTTATCTACAGGCCCCCAAACAGTAGCCTGGACATAGGGTGAAAGTTGAATCAGAAGTTAAATTGGCATGTAGCAAAAGTAATGTTATGGTTGTTATGGGAGATTTCAACATGCAGGTAGACTGGGAAAATCAGGTTGGTAATGGACCCCAAGAAAGGGTCTTTGTAGAGTGCCTTTGTGATGGATTCTTAGAACAGCTTGTATTGGGTATGAGGGTACCAGGGAGAAGGCAATTCTGGATTTAGTGTTATGTAATGAACCGGATTTGATAAAGGACCTTGAGGTTAATGAGCCATTAGGAAGTAGTGACCATAACATGGTTAGGTTTAATCTACAACTGGAGAGGGAGAAGGATAGATCGGAAGTGTCAGTGTTACAGTTGAAAAAAGGGGACTATCGGGCCATGAGGGAGGAGCTGGCCAAAGTTGACAGGAAAGATACACTTGCAGGGATGACAATTGAACAAAAATGGCAGGTGTTTCTAGGAATAATACAGAAGGTGCAGGATCAGTTCATTCCTCGGAGGAAGAAAGATTCCAATGGGAGTAAGAGGCGACCGTGGCTGACAAGGGATGTCAGGGACAAAAATAAAAGAGAAGTAGTACAAAGTAGCAAGGATGAACGGGAAGCAAGAGGATTGGGTAATGTTTAAAGACCAACAGAAGATAACTAAAAAGACAATACGGGGAGAAAAGATGAGTACGAAGGTAAGCTAGCCAGGAATATATAGCAGAATAGTAAAAGCTTCTTTAGGTACGTGAAGAGGAAAAAATTAGGTAAGAACAAAGTTGGACCCTTGAAGACCGAAAAAGGTGAATTTATTATGGGGAACAAGGAAATGGCAGATTAGTTGTACTGGTATTTTGGATCCGTCTTCACTAAGGAGGACACAAACAATCTTCCTGATATAGTAGTGGCCAGAGGATCTGGGGTGACGGAGGAACTGAAGGAAATCCACATTAGGCAGGAAATGATGTTGGGTAGACTGATGGGACTGAAGGCTGATAAATCCCCAGGGCCTGATAGTCTGCATCCCAGGGTACTTAAGGAAGTGGCTCGAGAAATCATGAATGCATTGGTGATCATTTTCCAATGTTTTATAGACTCAGGATCAGTTCCTGTGGATTGGAGGGTAGAATCATGTTCCTGATGTTGGGGGAGTCCAGAATCAGGGGCCGCAGATTAAGAATAACGGAGATGAGGAAACACTTTTTCTCACAGAGAGTTGTGAGTGTGCGGAATTCTCTGCCTCAGAGGGCGGTGGACTCAGGTTTTCTGGATGCTTTCAAGAGAGAGCTGGATAGGGCTCTTAAAGATAGCGGAGTCAGGGGATATGGGGAAAAGGCAGGAACGGGGTACTGATTGGGGATGATCAGCCATGATCACATTGAATGGCGGTGTTGGCTTGAAGGGCCGAATGGCCTACTCCTATAACCATATAATAACCATATTACCATATGACCTCCTGGGATGTCAGGACTGTCTTATGAAGAAAGACTGGATAGACTCGGTTTATACTCTCTGGAATTTAGGAGATTAAGAGGGGATCTTATAGAAACTTACAAAATTCTTAAGGGGTTGGACAGGCCCCGATGTTGGGGAAGTCCAGGACAAGGGGTCACAGCTTAAGGATAGGGGGAAATCCTTTAAGACCGCTTTCTTCACACAGAGAGTGGTGAGTCTCTGGAACTCTCTGCCACAGAGGGTAGTTGAGGCCAGTTCATTGGCTATATTTAAGAGTGAGTTGGATGTGGCCCTTGTGGCTAAGGGATCAGAGGGTATGGGAGAAGGCAGGTACGGGATACTGAGTTGGATGATCAGCCATGATCATATTGAATGGCGGTGCAGGCTCGAAGGGCTGAATGGCCTACTCCTGCACCTAATTTCTATGTTTCTATGTTTCTATAACAATTACAGCACGGAAACAGGCCCTCTCGGCCCTTCCAGTCCGTGCCGACCATTTGTTTTCCCCTAGTCCCATCTACCTGCACTCAGACCATACCCCTCCATTCCCTTCACGTCCATATACCTATCCACTTTACTCTTAAATGTTAAAATCGATCCTGCCTCCACCACTTCTGCTGGAAGCTCATTCCACACAGCCACCACCCTCTGAGTAAAGAAGTTCCCCCTCACGTTACCCCGAAACCTCTGTCCCTTAATTCTCATGTCATGCCCTCTTGTTTGAATCTTCCCTACCCTCAATGGGAAAAACGTATCCACGTCAACTCTGTCTATCCCTTTCATCATTTTAAAGACCTCAATCAAGTCCCCCATTAACCTTCTGCGCTCCAAAGAATAAAGACCTAACTTGTTCAACCTTTCTCTGTAACATAGTTGACATCCTTCCTATAACTAGGCGACCAAAATTGTACACCATACTCCAGAATTGGTCTTACCAATGCCTTGTACAACTTTAACATTACTTCCCTACTCCTATATTCAATGCTCTGATTTATAAAGGCCAGCACACCAAAGGCTTTCTTTACCACCCTATCTACATGCGATTCCACCTTCAGGGAACTATGCACAGTTATTCCTAGATCCCTCTGTTCCACAGCATTCCTCAATTCCCTACCATTTACCATGTACGTCCTATTTTGATTTGTCCTGCCAAGGTGTAGAACTTCACACTTATCAGCATTAAACTCCATCTGCCATCTTTCAGCCCACTTTTCCAAATGGCCCAAATCTCTCTGTAGACTTTGAAAATCTACTTCATTATCCACAACACCACCTATCTTAGTATCATCTGCATACTTACTTATCCAATTTTCCACCCCATCATCCAGATCATTGATGTACATGACAAACAACAGTGGACCCAACACAGATCCCTGAGGCACCCCACTGGTCACCGGCTTCCAACCTGACAAACAGCCATCCACCATTACTCTCTGACATCTCCCATTCAGCCACTGTTGAATCCATCTTGCTACTCCGCCATTAACACCCAAAGATTAAACCTTCTTAACCAACCTTCCATGGGGAACCTTGTCAAAGGCCTTACTGAAATCCATATAGGCAACATCCACTGCTTTACCCTCATCAATTTCCCTAGTTACCGCTTCAAAAAAATTCAAGAAGGTTTGTCAAACACGACCTTCCAGGCACAGAATCCATGTTGACTGTTCCTGATCAGACCCTGTTTATCCAGATGCTTATATATATTATCTCTAAGTATCCTTTCCATTAATTTGCCCACCACTGACGTCAAACTAATAGGTCTATAATTACTAGGTTTATTCTTTGAACCCTTTTTAAACAATGGAACAACATGCGCAGTACGCCAATCCTCCGGCACTATTCCCGTTTCTAATGACATTTGAAATATATCTGTCATAGCTCCTGCTATTTCTACACTAACTTCCCTCAATGTCCTAGGGAATATCCTGTCAGGACCTGGAGACTTATCCACTTTTATATTTTTCAAAAGTGTCAGTACTTCCTCCTCTTTGAATCTCATAGTTTCCATAGCTACTCTACTTTTTCCCCTTAACTCACAGAGTTCAATATCCTTCTCCTTGGTGAATACCGAAGAAAATCAATTGTTCAATATCTCCCCCATCTCTTTTGGCTCTGCAGATAGCTGTCCATTCTGGTTCTCTAATGGTCCAATTTTATCCCTCGTTATCCTTTTGCTATTAATATAGCTGTAGAAACCCTTTGGGTTTACTTTCACCTTTCTTGCCAAAGCAACCTCATATCTTCTTTTAGCCTTCCTAATTTCTTTCTTAAGATTCTTTTTACATTCTTTATACTCCTCTAGCACCTCATTTACTCCATGCCTCCTATAATTATTGTAGATATCTCTCTTTTTTCGAAACAAGTGTCCAATTTCCCTTGAAAACCATGGCTCTTTCCAATTTTTACTATTTCCTTTCAACCTAACAGGGACATAAAGATTCTATAACCATATAAGATATAACCATATAACAATTACAGCACAGAAACAGGCCCTCTCGGCCCTTCCAGTCCGTGCCGTACTCTTACAATTTCCCCTTTAAATGTCCTCCATTTCTCTTCTACATCTTTCCCATGAAACAAAGTGTCCCAATTCACTCCTTTAAAATCCTTACGCATTCCCTCAAAGTTAGCCTTTCTCCAATCAAAAATCTCCACCCTAGGTCCAGTTCTGACTCTCTCCATAATTATATTGAAACTAATGGTATTGTGATCACTGGTCCCGTAGTGCTCACCAACGCATACCTCCGTCACCTGACCTGCCTCATTTCCTAACAGGAGGTCCAGCACTGCCCCTTCTCTGGTCGATACCTCTATGTACTGCTGCAAAAAACTATCCTGCACACATTTTACAAACTCCAAACCATCCAGCCCATTTACAGAATGTGTTTCCCAGTCTATTTTTGGAAAATTGAAATCTCCCACAATCACTACCTTGTGCTTACTACTAATATCTGCTATCTCCTTACATATTTGCTCTTCCAATTCACGCTCCCCATTTGGCGGTCTATAATACACCGCAAAAAGTGTTGCTACACCGTTCCCACTTCTCAGTTCCACCCAAATAGCCTCCCTAGACGAGCCCTCTAATCTATCCTGCCAAAGCACTGCTGTAATATCTTCTCTGACAAGCAATGCAACACCTCCCCCTCTGGTCCCTCCAATTCTATCACACCTGAAGCAACGAAATCCTGGAATATTTAGTTTCCAATCACAGCCCTCCTGCAACCATGTTTCACTGATTGCCACAACATCATATTTCCAGGTGTCAATCCAGGCTCTAAGTTCGTCCACCTTACTTACAATGCTCCTAGCATTAAACTGCACCTATTGTCTATTGTCTATTGTCTAATAGGAGCACATGATAACACTAAAATCATCTGTTTTCTCACCCAAGTTACAAACCATCCTGGAAATATATCATTGTCCCTTTTTATAACTCATGGCACTTCGATTTACAGGATAATTACAGGATTATCTTCATCAAAAGGGTTATAGCAGCTTACGAATAAAGTTCACCATTCATTCAACAACGAGTAAAGAACACTAGATGGAGGTTTTGCCAATGAAATCTCTGCATTTAAAAGCTACTTACATTTTATTTGATCTAAATCCTGAGACTTTAAACTATTTTGCTAGCCTGCAGTAAAGTAGTAAAGGTTAATTAAAAATCTCAAAACAATGTGTTTTGAATATTAAGAAGGTCAATAAATTAGCAGTCTGGATTTTTGTGGTTTTAACAAAGTTGAAAAAAATGGCCTTTACAATGGTTACTTTACAAAAACAAGCACGTTGCCTGAAGAAAGTACATGCACAGTTAACCTAGAAATTCAGAATCACATATCAGTGATTCATGGCTTCACTATCAGGTGGAATGTTTTACCTGAGTCATCTCCAAGAATCGATGACCAGGCAAGAAGATCAATTATTTATCAACTATAGTAATTGTAAAAATCCTTGCGTTATGCATTGTGTCACAAACGCTTTTAATGGAATCTTAACCTATAATTAACTATTTCTTGGACCGATATAACATTATTCTTTATGGACAGGATTCAGAATTTTGTGCGTTTTAAGATTAAAATAATTTTTCAAAGTGTTTCAGCATTCATACTGCATTTTGTGCTTTAATTTCATATTCTTACCCTCATTCACCGACCTGCAGACATTAGTTAAATATGATGTTTCTTACTTAGAGCCATAGTCATTGAGTCATACAGCTTGGCTCAACTGCTCATGTCCCATCTATATTAGTCCCACCTGCCTACATTTGGCCCATATCACTCTGTACCTTTCCTATCCATGAACCTGTCCAAATATATTTTAAATGTAGTAATACATGCCTCAACTACCTCCTCTGGCACCTTACTCCATATACCAACCGCCACAAGGACATTGTGCATTTATACTATCCATTCCCCTCATGATCTTACATACCTCTATAAGATTATCCCTCAGCCTCCTGGATTCCAAGACATGAAATCCTAGCCTACCCAACCTCCCCCTTTGCTCAGTTTCTATAGTCCCAACAGAATCCTCATAAATCTCTGCAATCCTTCCAGCCTAACAACAAACAGCTATCTGTAAAAAAAAAATGGTGTTCTTGGTGACATTAAGATTCCCAGTAAATTCTGACCATGTCCCTGATACCCTCATCCATAAAAGATAGAAAGCAAACACGACTGATGGACCTCTAATGTATAATAGCAAACAATTCTGGGAGGGACAATTATCATTATGGATTTAGTTAGTTTAATTTATAAGTACAGTTGGCAAATAGGCCCTTCAGCCCTCCAAGTCCACGGTGACCATCGATCACCCATTCACACTGGTTCTATGTTATTCTGTTTTCTCATCCTTACACAACAGGGGCAATTTACAACAGCGCAGCTCCACCAGTGGTAAGTAAAACACCCGCAGGTAAGTGTTTTAAACTTGCTGCAGTTTGCTCAGGGCCCGTAAGGCTGGTTGCAGGAACCAGCAGGGACATTTCCTAAAAGGGAAAAAATTAACAGAAAGTAAGGTGAGGGTGCCGCCTATAAAAGTAAAAACCTGCCCGCGGGACCGCGGTCAGCGGGTGTACGCCCGCTCCAGAGCCGCCGGCAGTATAGGCAGCGGCAGCAACTCCGGTGCCTTAGAAGCCCTGTGGCCACTCCTGTCGGGAGGAAAGGCCAAGAATAAATTATCCAGGCCTGTCGACTCTGAGGAGTCAGGCCAGAAAGACTCCCTTCCTACCAACAATAAGATTAGGGGATGTCTGGATGAGATGGAACACCTCCTAAAGGAAATTATACAACCATGAGGTGTTCCAGTCAGGGGTATACCCCCAGGGTTCCCCAGCAGCTCTCAGCAGCAACCTCTATCAGAGGTCCGTATAGTGCAAGAACCAGATGCCTACGAGTCTGCATGGGGACCCATACCAGCAGCGCCATGTCATGGACTGCATAATACCTCCCTTGGGCATGAGCCGGGAGAGTCAGGGCAGCAAGTGTCTGACCCTGAGGTTGGTGATACTGCAGAAGAGCATACACCAAAGCACACGAGCTTCGCTCCAGGTGTGCTAGATGTGGCAGGTAAATTCGCCATACCGTCTGGAATTGGTGAAGAAATGGAGCAGTGCCATGTTAGGGCTGCATGATACCTCCCTTATGCATGAGCAGCGAGAGCCAGGACTGTATGATACTACCCCTGAAATTGGTGGTATAGCAGAGAAGCATGCCCCAAAGCCAAGAGCTTAGCTCCTGGTTCCCAGACGTGGCATGTCAATTTCTCATGCCACTAGGAACTGGTAAGCAAAAAATTTGGCCAGAAACATTAATTACATGACCTCTCACCAGTTTCAAGAATTAACAATGGATGAAATACCCAAACGATATGAGACACCTGTAAAGTGTGCATCACTCAGAGAGCCCACTGTAAACCAGTGCATCTGGGGGCAAATGGGTGCAACCATGCGATTGCATGAACCAGGCTACAGAAAGCCTTAAAACTAATCGGATCAGGTATAGCGGCTTTGGGCGGTCAGTCGAAGGGGCACCACTATCAAACTCACAGCGGACATGTTAGCCTGCTGTGTAACACCCACTTTGAGATCAAACTGCCTGATGGAAAACGCCATCAAGCCAACTTCAATCCGAAATTTGCAGCACTGTGCAGATCATCCAACATAGCCACCAAACTTGTTGTTTGGTGAGGTTCTTGCAAAGTAAGTCAATAACGCAGATGACGAGGCGAAGACCGTGCATGATGCCACCTTGTCAACCATACCCCTTCAGATGGGTCACAAACGCTGGTGAGGGGCGAGCTCCCATTACTACACTATTGGAATGCACCATTGCACATCTCCAGCAAAATTAGGAGGCAAAATAATCCAATAACCATGGCGGTACAAGCAGGTGGACTTGTCCAGGACATATCCTCTAGAGACCAGTCACCAGTAGGGGTAGTTTGCAATTGTTCTACAATGAAGGGTACTGTATAACATCAGAGGCGTTTATAATGGATAGTTTTAGGGGTTTTGAATACAGTTAATTTTCAATTACCCAAGCAGAAGAAGGATGTTGGATGTCGCGCCATTCTAAGACCTAGCCCGACTGAAACTCCCATGTCCAGTATAAACACTTTCAAATGGAAACGTTCAGTACTTCTAAGCAACTGTTTTCCAAAGGATGTTATATGGCAAGTATACATCTGAAAGATGCATATTATTCAGTACCAATTCATTACAATACCGCAGATATTGAAAGTTAGTTGGATGCGACAGCAGTGGCAGTTGAAACTTTGCCAAAATGGGTAAACAAACCTAGCTTGTTTACAAAATTGCGGAAAGCAGTATGGGGACTACTCCGGGCTCAGAATCACTTGTGATGGCATACTTGCATGATGTTCTGATCACAGGCAACACTCAGAAGGCAGCTCAATTTCTGTTTCAATTACCATATAACCATATAACCATATAACAATTACAGCACGGAGACAGGCCCTCTCGCCCTTCCAGTCCGTGCCGACCATTTGTTTTCCCCTAGTCCCATCTACCTGCACTCAGACCATACCCCTCCATTCCCTTCATGTCATATACCTATCCACTTTACTTTTAAATGTTAAAATCGATCCTGCCTCCACCACCTCTGCTGGAAGCTCATTCCACACAGCCACCACCCTCTGAGTAAAGAAGTTCCCCTCACGTTACCAAACATATGTTCGAGAGGTTGGGCATTCACCCGACCTCATCCAAATTGATGTCATCTCAGAATCATTACCTATTGGGTCATTGATTCAAAGCACATATCAGTGACTCTGCCTATGGCCAAAAGTTTAGAAATAGGCCTGCAGCAGTCTGGTAGAAGAACAGCAACCCTCCTTCCAACAAGTGGTTAATGTTATTGGTAAATTAATAGCTTTCCCTGGAGTGCAATTTGGGCCTCTACACTATCAGAATATGCAACGGGCTAAGGAACAGGCACTCAAAAACATGCAGGTTATTTCGATAGACCGATGCAGTTGGCAGCCCAAGCCGAGTTGCAAAGGTGGATAACAAATGTCTCACGTTGCTCTGGTAACATTCTGAGCAAACAACCTTCAGCTGCTTTACAAGCTGAAGTGAGTGTTTCAGGACGGGGAGCCACTGATAACACATTTCCAGCCGCAACAGCAAATGGAGTATGCAAGAGGCATTAATCCTACAGAGGTATGGGATAAAATATTTTGAATCTTTGGGGGCATTCTATGCCCCAAAAAGGCATACAAATGTTCAACAAATGCATGACTTACATGTTCAGCTCCAGATTGACAATACCACAGCAATTGTATATATTAATTACATGGGTGGAATTAAGTCATTATCATGTGATAATCTGGCTAAACCCCATCTGGCACTGCTGTATTACTAGGGACATCTGGGTCTTAGCAATCTACCTACTAGGTAGAGATAGCATGGTGGCAGACACCAGGCCACGTAAACATAAAGACAACATAGAATGGATGTGGAATCCAAAAAATTTTAAAAGATGGTCACCCATTATGGTTGCCAGACATAGATCTGTTGCATTCAGATTAAATCACCGGTTACCTTAATACGTCTAATAGGAACCCGATCCAGGGGCAGTAGCGAAGGATGTATTCCCGCTACATTGGGGAGGTATGCCTTATCAGTCAACGTCTCACCAAAATTGAGCAGGGCTCCGCCTCAGGCATTTGGTAGTCCCGACTGGGCCATACATCCATTGGTTCTGAGACTAATGACACAGCCATTCATGGTTATCCCCAAACACAGCAACTTGTTTCACCCTGTGACAGGAAAGAGTCACCCTTTCCATTATCGTGTTAATCTGTTGATTGCAGATTCTGACAAGACCTTTCCAGGGGCTCGGACTATCGCTGCCGAAGCCGTGGTTCTGGGCGGTCCCCCCAGGAAACGCCGCTCCAGGCCCGCTGGTAGGCCGCGAGGACGGGTCGACGGTGCAGCCCGGAGAAAGCTGCCTCTCCGACCAGGTAGGGACCCAGGCAGTGCTGAAGACTGCAGGAGAACATCGCGGAGCTGTGGGGCGGCCGGTCGCGGGCGGCGGCGCTGAACCTCAACTCTAACATCAGCAGCCTTGGATCTCTTGGCGAGATCGCCAGTTGTGGAGCTCTATCCAACGCGGCCTGTTGGCGTCGGAAGCCGCGGTCTCCAGCAAGGAAGCGGCTGTTTCAGGCACCCCGAGCCGTTGAGCGGGTTCTCCCCGTCGCCGGAGCACCATCACCCGGCGAAGAAGGGCCTGTAACATCTGCCCCCGTAGCGGCGACTGCGGAGGCCTCAATAGGCCCGACTATGGGTGAACTGGGGATGGGGCCTGGATTTTGTGCCTTCCCTCATAATGGGAACCATTGTGGGGCGATGTTTTTAATGTTTTATGTTAAATTCTTTAATGTAATGTCTTATCTTTATCTGGGTGCGGAATGGCAAGACAAATTTCACTACACCAATTGGTGTATGTGACAATAAATGTCCTTTGTCCTTTGTCCTTTCTTCTCACACAGCTTCGTCAACAGGCTCTGTTTCCAAAAAAACTAACACTTAAACTGGTCATGCTCATGGCACTCGTTTCAGCGCAATGGGGTCCAGACATTGCAAAAGGTACGACTGGACAACATGCATTTTCTGTAAATAATATTACGATTTTTGGATATGATCTAATTACACAAAACAGGCCAGGGACGTCCAGGACAAAAATGAGGTTTAGAGCATACCCCATTGACCGGCGACTATTTTTAGTTACGCACCTACGTCAATATTGAGGTCAGCAAGAGTCTTAGAGGCTCCAAAACAACGATGCTCATCAGTCACAAAACCTCATAGAAAGGTGTTGTTTTAGATCATTTTGAGGTGGCTGAAGCAGGTTTGGATTCTGCTGGAGCAGACACTGATATGTTTAAATCTCTCTCTACCAGGGTGGTATCAACACCGCAGTGAGGGCACTGGACGCCAATTTTAATCCAAATCCTTGGGGCACAGGATGGTCTAGTGAAGGGATTTTCAACAGTTTTAGAACGGAAGGATTTGGGCATGTTTTTTTGGGTCCTGTTTATAAATTCCCCCTAGGACATAGGGTTTTTATTGCTTCTTTTGTTATTGAGACATTAATTTGTATAATTCAAACAATGTTCAATACATTATTTGTTAATCCTGTGTCAACCGAAGCAATGTGCCGCATGGAACTGGATCTACAGCATGAAATCACAGAGCTTTGAAATCTTCACGGAATCACTCACGTGATTCCGAAGTGAAATAGTAAGGTTAAAGGAGAACTTACCAGTTTGAAGTTTGATCTTTATTTTATGAGGAGTTACGGTGAGCGATTACATGCCCTCCGCTCTCAGCCCTCATTATCGCAAGAGATCATCTGGTAGTTCTACTCTTCTGAGTCTGACTATATCACTTTGACTGTAGTTACTGTGATTTCATGCCACTGCTTTGAAGATTGACGCGCATGCGCACTGGTGGGGCTTCTTCATGTAATTGCTCACCTCATAAAATAAAGATCAAACTTCAAACTGGTAAGCTCTAGTTTAATCTTACTATTAACCTACAAACCTGCACATCTTTGGGATGTGGGAGGAAACTGGAGCAAAATCATGTGGTCAGAGGGAGAACACATAAATTCTACACAAACAATACCCGAGGTCAGGATCGCACCCAGGTATCTGCTGCTGTGAAGCAACAGCTCTACCAGCTATGCCTCTGTTGGTAAATCGTACCAGATTGTCAGATGTTTATGGACAATGTAACTGTCAAATGTCTTTATTTCGATGTTGAGTGGAAAATCAAGGTGAACAAGACAGGGACAATTAAGTCTGGACCTTGCGGAAAGTATTGAAATGTAGTGCAAATTACAACATTATTACTCAGGAGCTTGGAGTGCAACTAACCATATAAATATAACCATATAAAAATTACAGCACGGAAACAGGCCCTCTCGGCCCTTCCAGTCCGTGCCGACCATTTGTTTTCCCCTAGTCCCATCTACCTGCACTCAGACCATACCCCTCCATTCCCTTCACGTCCATATACCTATCCACTTTACTCTTAAATGTTAAAATCGATCCTGCCTCCACCACTTCTGCTGGAAGCTCATTCCACACCGCCACCACCCTCTGAGTAAAGAAGTTCCCCCTCACGTTACCCCGAAACTTCTGTCCCTTAATTCTCATGTCATGCCCTCTTGTTTGAATCTTCCCTACCCTCAATGGGAAAAACGTATCCACGTTAACTCTGTCTATCCCTTTCATCATTTTAAAGACCTCAATCAAGTCCCCCCTTAACCTTCTGCGCTCCAAAGAATAAAGACCTACTATTATTGGGTGAGTCCATAAATGACATGTGGGAGTTGTTTAAAGACCTGCTGTTCAGAGATCAGAAATGCCATGTTTCAGTAAGGGGTGAGACAAAGTTGGCAAAGTAAGGGAACCTATATATGGTCAGGAGTAAAAGAAGCATAAGATTCAGGAAGATGGAATCTGATGGGAGGTTTGAGGAGCATAAACAAACCGGGAACATTTTCAAGCAAGGAATTAGGAGAGCCAAAAGGGGCCATGAAATGTCGTTGGTAAGTCAGATTAAAGAAAATCCCAAGGCTATTTATACCTACAGTATATTCAAAACTAGAGGAAAACCAAGGAGACGGTTGGACTGCTTGAGGATAGAGGAAGGAATGTATGCTTGGAGTCAGAGAATGTGGGTGAGGTACTAAATGAGTAGTTTGCATTGGTTTTCACCAAGGACATGGAGAACAATGAGATTGGTGTGGAGCATATTAATATGCTAAAGCATTTTGATATCAAGGAGAAGGTGGTGTTGGGTCTCTTGAAGAGCACAGGGCCTGAAAGGATTTATCCCAGATTTTGTTGTGTTTAGTTTAGATACAAGGTGGAAACAGACAATTTGGCTCACCATAAGCGCCAACCTTCGATCAGCCATTCACACCAGTTCTCTGTTATCCCAGTTTTGCAACCACTTCCTACACACTAGGGGCAATTTACAGAGTTCAGTTCAGTTCAACGGTACAATGAAATGCTTTTGACAAGACAATGGGTCACCTCAGCAATGATATTACAATGACAGCAATGATAGTCCAATTAACCTACAAACCCGCGTGACTATGGGATGCAGGAGAGAACCAAGGCACCTGGAGGAAACCCATGCAGACACAGGGAGAATGTACAAACTGCACATAGATAGCACCCGAGGTCTGGATCGAATCGGGGTATCTGACGCTGTGAGGCAGCAGTTCCACCAGCTGATCCACCCTGCAAGAGATGCGATTGCTGGGGCCTTGATGAAGATCATTGCATTGTCTTCAGCCACAGGTGAGGTCCTGGAGGACTGGAAAGCAGCCAATGTTCTTCCTTTATTTAAGAAGGGAAGTGTAGAGAATCCAGGAAATTGTAGGCCTGTGAGTCTCATATCAGTGATCAATAGTGAAGCCTCTGTTGATGGTTTGGTTAGTTAGTATATGTAGACAACACAAACATTGGTAGATTTGTGGACAGTGATGAAGGCTGTCAAAGGATATTGCAGAATATAGGGCATTTTTAATCAAATAATGATGAGATGGAATATAGGAATGAGATTGTGAACCTTGTACCCAGGTGTCGAGACAACAACCTTTCTCTCAATGTCTGCAAGACAAAGGATCAACTTCAGGAAGCAAAGCGGTACACATACCCCAGTTTGCATTGATGGTGCCAAAGTAGAGATGGTTGAACATTTTGGAATCCTCTGAGTCAATTTCACCAACAACTCCTCCTGGACCACCCATATTGAGGCAACGACCAAGAAAGCACACCAATGCCTCTAATTCCTTAGAAAGCTTAGGAAGATTAGCATGTCCCCAACAACTCTCACAAACTTCCACAGATGCACAATGGAAAACATTTTATCAGGATTCATCACAGCTTGGTTTGAGAATTGCTCCAAGCAGGATCATAAGAAATTGCAGAGAATAGTGGATGCAGCCCAGGCCATCACACAAACCAACCTCCCTTTTATTGATTCCATTTATACCTCACGCTGCCTCGCAAGACCGGCAGCATAATCAAGGACGTGGAGCACCCTGACCACTCCCTCTTCTCCCCTCTCCCATGGTGGTGCTAGCTCGAAGGGCCGAATGGCCTACTCCTGCACCTATTGTCTATTGTCTATTATCAGGCAAACGGTATAGAAGTGTGAAAACGCATACCATCAGATTCAGGGACAGTTGTTATCCCTGTTATCAAGCAACTGAACCAACCTACCACAACCAGAGAGCAGTGTTGAACTATTATCTATCTCTCATGTCTCTTGGACTATCCTTGACCGAACGTGCTGGATTTACCTTGCACTAAAGGTTATTCCCTTATCATACACTGGCCTATGCACTATACATTATCCATACACTGTAAATGGCTCGATTGTAATCATGTAATGTTAGCAAGCAACTAAAAGCTTTTCACTGTGGCTCGGTACACGTGACAATAAACTAAATTGAGGGCATTTAAAAGGCGTTTAGTTAGGAACATGAATATGCAGGGATTGAAGGGATATGGATCATATGCAGGCAAAAGGGATTTCTTAATCTTCTTGCTCAAAATGCCACTTTCTCAATCTGGTGACTTCTATGACGTATACAAATATACCCACTGAACTCTATATTTTTGCACCCATAGAAATGTATCCCATCTCAGTTTATTCTCTCTACCAAAATGTGGCATTTCATATTTGTCAGCATTATATTTCAGCTATCATTTACCATTCCATTTTGCCAGATCATCTGTATTACCCTGAAGAGTATACTGCATCTACCATCCTCATAGTTCTCTGCATCTTCAATCTTCAAATCAGAAACTGCGCTTTATACACTCAAGTCTCAAGTCTATCCACATAGCAGAAGTATCTCAGAGAGTTACCAATAGACACATACAGCACAGAAACAGGCCTTTCGGCACCACTCATCCACACTGAACAAGATGCCCATTTACCCCCGTTGGCCCATATCCCTCTATCCCTCCTTCCTACCCACGTACGTACCTGTCCAGAATCAATTTGGTAAAGCTCTACTGACTGACTCTCTTTATCTCTTTCCTAAAGTGCTGTGCCTTAAAGGTTTATCATGACTTCAATGCTCATGTACTTCATGCTTTTATTTATAAATACCCAGCAGGTCAGACAGCATCTTTGAAAATACAACCTGGGTTTGAGGAGAAAGGAAGATGTATAAAATGATGTGCTTCTCCCTTTAAACAGATGAATAAAATGCAAAATTTACAAATAAAAAAACAGCTCTCCACGGAGAATTCTAATTATCAGAATAAAGTTTAAGGATTGGTTTTCACTGAAAAACATATTGGTTTCTTTTGCACCATAAACCATCTTAGAAAGAAGATATTTATTTCATCGTATATCTGGCTGTTTGTGGTCTCCCTGAAGTGAGATAAATCAACATTCATACCACTGGGCTGGAAACTGCCCAAGCGAAATATTAGATGCTGTTCCTCCAATCTGTGTTAAGCCTCACTCTGACAATGGAGGGGACTGAGGACAGAAAGGTCTGCGTAGGAATGAGGAGGAGAATTAAAGTGTCCAGCAACCGGGAGATCAGGTAGGTTCACGTGGGCTGAGAGAAGATGTTCCGCTAAACGATCGTCCAGCGGTATGAATAATGATTTCTCTCACTTCAGGTAGCCCCGGCATTCCCTCTCTCTCTATCCCTCCCAAACCCAGGTCGCACTACCTTCTCATTTTCACCCTAAAAACAGCTTACAATGGCCTGTTTCCTTACTTTTTTGCATATATAATTCATTGTTCTTTATCTCTCCACATCATCGTCTATTCCTCTCGCTTCCCTTATCCCTAACCAGTCTGAAGAAGGGTCTCGACCCGAAACGTCACCCATTCCTTCTCTTCAGAGATACTGCCTGTCCCGCTAAGTTGCTCCAGCTTTTTGTGTCTATCTTCAGTTTAAACCAGCATCTGAAGTTCCTTCTTACAAAGCAGAGATTGGGGAACTGATATAAGACTATTAGAAACATAGAAAATAGGTGCAGGAGTAGGCCATTCGGCCCTTCGAGCCTGCACCGCCATTCAATATGATCATGACTGATCATCCAACTCAGTATCCTGTACCTGCCTTCTCTCCATACCCCCTGATCCCTTTAGCCACAAGGGCCACATCTAACTCCCTCTTAAATATGCCCAATGAACTGGCCTCAACTACCTTGCATGGCAGAGAATTCCACAGACTCACCACTCTATGTGTGAAAAAAGATCTTCTCATCTCAGTCCTAAAAGACTTCCCCCTTATCCTTAAACTGTGACCCTTGTTCTGGAGTTCCCCAACATCGGGAACAATCTTCCTGCATCTAGCCTGTCCAACTCCTTAAGAATGTTGTAAGTCTCTATAAGATCCCCCCTCAATCTCCTAAATTCCAGCGAGTACAAGCCAAGTCTATCCAGTCTTTCTTCATTTTGAAGTCCTGCCATCCCAGGAATCAGTCTGGTCTCTTCACTTCATTTACCTCTTCAAAATCATTAATATTCTGGCGCCAACATCAAAGGAAGATCCTAACAACATGGGACCATTGGAATGCGGCAGACTTATTTTTCAGCATTAATTAATCTTTTCATTGACATATTTAGTAAATGTTAAATACATATATTGAATGAAACAATTTTGAAATATTAGAAAATCAATGATATTCCAGCGATAAAATGTGTTCAATACTTAACTACAGCTGTTTATAAAAATATGTTTACACAGGATATGTGGAGGGATTTTAAGTGACTTACAAACACACAGAATAGGTTTACACCAGTCACTGAAAGTTGGCGTGCAGGTACAGCAGGCTGTGAAGAAAACCAATGGAATGTTGGCCTTCATAACAAGAGGATTTCAGTATAGGAGTAAAGAGGTTCTTCTGTAGTTGGATAGGGCTCTGGTAAGAACACATCTGGAGTATTTGGTACAGTTTTGGTCTGCTAATGTGAGGAAGAATATCCTTGTGATTGAGGCAGTGCAGCGTAGGTTCATGAGATTGATCCCTGGGATGGCAGGACTGTCATATGAGGAAAGATTGAAAAGACTATGCTTGTATTCACTGGAGTTTAGAAGGATGAGGGGGGTTCTTATAGAAACATATAAAATTATAAAAGCACTGGATAAGCTTGGTGCAGGAAAATTTCTCTCAATATTGGGCGAGTCCAGAACCAGGTGCCACAGTCTTAGAATAAAGGGGAGGCCATTTAAGACTGAGGTGAGAAAAACTTCTTCACCCAGAGAGTTGTGAAATTGTGGAATTCCCTGCCACAGGGGCAGTGGAGGCCAAATCACTGGATGGATTTAAGAGAGAGTTAGATAGAGCTCTAGGGGCTAGTGGAATCAAGGGATATGGGGAGAAGGCAGGCACGGGTTATTGGTTGGGGACGATCAGCCATGATCACAATGAATGGCGGAGCTGGCTCGAAGAGCCGAATGGTCTCCTCCTGCACCTATTTTCTCTGTTCCTATGTTTGTAATATGGATGGAGGCCATTTGGTCCATACAAGATTGTATATGAGAGGAATCAAATCAGTTTTGTTCTATCACCTCCTCCTCATAACCCAGCATATTATGTCCTTTTAAATATTTGCAGCTTCCTTTTCAATGTTACAATTGAATTTGTTGACACTATCATCTCTAGCAATGCAAGCTAATTACTAACCACTGGCTGAGTAAAAATAAATCCTGACTATTTGTTAGTCCTTTTGCTACTTATCCTCTTTCTATGTACCCTAACTCTTGACCCCCTCTGATAAAAGAAACTGAATTTCTCTATCTATTCTCTCTGTGCCCTTCACGATTTTAATGCATCTGTCAGATCCCATTGAAAGCTCCTTTGTTTCAAGGAGAACAATTTCAGCTTCTTCGGTCTATCCACATAGCTAAAGTCCCTCATCTTCAGAGTCTTTCTGATAAAACTCTTATGCACCCACTATATTCTATTAATCTCTTTCTGTAAGTAGTTACACCCGAAAGGTTAATCATGACTTCCATGTTCTTGGACTACATGCTTCCATTTATAAAGCTCTGGGTCCAGTTATTTAACCACTTTCTCAACCTGGCACTTCAATGACCTCTGCATGTACAATATATACCCTCTGTCTTGAACAAACTAGAAACGTACTCCATCCCAGTCGATTCTTCCAACCAAAATGCCATATTTCATATTTCTCAGTATTAAATGTCAGCTGCAATTCACCATCCCATTTCACTCGTCAGTCTGCATCTCCTCCCTACCATTCTCACATATCTCCCTTTTATGTTATCTTCAAATTTGTACTGTGCTCAGTTCAGCCATGTTCCAAATCATTCATATACATTAAGAAATGTAGTGGTCCTAGTACAGATTCCTGGAAAAATAAATGACTGTAAACTTTCTACTAGTCCACAAAAAATGTCTATCACATATAAGGTGCCACATGACGTTCAGATCATGTGGCACCTTATAAAATAATGTGCATGTCCACATATACATAACTGCAATTCCTTCATTGAACCTATCTGATGCTTCATTCTTTTCTGAAGTGTATAATATTTACAATGTTTCAGGTATCACTCCTGAAGCTATGTTTACAAGACACCATGAATCCTAATAGCCAATATTTCTTCCTATTTGTGAATGGAAATATTCATGCAGGATACTTTCTAATGCAATTTTTTTTAAATGTATGCTTCTAAGCGAAAGTGGAGAAACAGTTATCAAAATCTTTTGGGAAAGATAGCTAACACAAACAGAATGGACAGGAATTCAATTAAAAAATAAATCTGAATCTGGGTATTGCTTGCTCAGTAGCGCAGCTGCTGGAGCTGGTGGAGACCCAGAGACCCAGGTTCGATCCTGGCCACTGTCTGTGTCTGGAGTTTGCATGTTCTCCATATGACTGTGTGGATTTCCTCCAGGTGTTCTAGTTTCCTCCCACATCCCAGACGAGTGGGTTGGTAGGTTAATTGGCCTCTGTAAATTAGCCCTAGTGTGCAGGGAGTGGATGGGAAAGTGGGATAATATAGAACTAATGTGAACGGGTGATGGATGGTCAGCATGAAATTGCTGTTTCCCAGCTGTTTCTCTAAAACTTAAAAGACGAGGATTTATTGACCATCCTTTATCATCTTTGAAATAAGGTGTTGTTACCTCCTTGAATGTCTGCTTTCTCATGTGATAAAGGTACTCCACAATGTTGTTTGCTAATGAGTGATATGATTTAGAACCAACCACAACAAAAGACTGACGACATATTTCCATGTCAGGATGAAGTGTAACTTGGAGGGGAATCTGCAGGTGATGTTTTCCCATGAACCTGCCACTTGATGGTAGAGGAAACGTGTAGGAAGGAATTGCAGATGCTGGTTTAAACCAAAGATATATATGAAAATGCAATAGTAAAGAGAGACATTAGCTTGGATGCTGTAGAATCTGCTTAGGTACAACTGCAAAATAGCCACGGGCAGAAAACGCTTGTTATTTGCAGAAGGGTCTCGATATGAAATGTCACCCAATCCTTCTCTCCAGAGATGCTGCCTGTCCCGCTGAGTTACTCCAGCATTTTGTGTCTCTCTTTGATTTAAACCAGTATCTGCAGTTCTTTTCAAAACACTTGTTGTAGTTGTGTACAGACCACCAAACAGCAGCAGTGATGTTGGGGATAGCATCAAACAGGAAATTAGAGATGTGTGTGCAAAGGTATAGAGGTTATTATGGGTGACTTTAATCTATATATAGATTGGGCTAACCAAATTGGTAAGAACACTTAGAAGGAAGATTTCCTGGAGTGTATATGGGATGGTTTTCTAAGCTAGTATGTAGAGGAACCAACTAGAGGGCAGGCCATCCTAGATTGGGTATTGTGTAATGAGGAAGGATTAGTTATCAATCTTGTTGTGCAAAGCACCTTGGGAAATAGTGACCATAATATGGTGGAATTCTCTATTAAGATGGAGAGTGACACAGTTAATTCAGGTAACATAAAGGTAACTTTAGTGGTATGAGACAGGAATTGGTTAGTCTGCCAAATGATACTTAAAGGGTTGGTGGTGGATATGCAATGCAAATATTTTAAGGTCGCATGGATGAAAGCAAAAGTAGGTTCTTTACAGTCAGAAACAGGTGAATTTATAATGGCAAACAAGGAAATGGCAGACCAGTTAAACAAGTACTTTGGTTCTGTCTTCAATAAAGAAAACACAAACAATTTTCCAGAAGTACTAGGGGATTGAGGATCTAGCGTGACGGAGGTACTGAAGGAAATTCACATTCGCCATGAAATGGTGTTGGGGGAACTGTTGGGACTGAAGGCAGATAAATCCCTAGGGCCTGACGGTCTGCATCCCAGAGTATTCATGGAGGTGGCCGTAGAAACGATGGATGCATTGGTGAACATTTTCCATTGTTCTACAGACTCTGGATCCGTTCCTGTGGACTGGGGGGTAGCTAATGTAACCCCACTTTTTAAGAAAGGAGGGAGAGAGAAAGGGAATGATAGACCAGTTAACCTGACATCGGTAGTGGAGAAGTTGCTTGAGTCGATTAGTAAAGATATATAGCAGCGCATTTGGAAAACAGTGACAGGATCAGTCAGTCAGCATGGATTTATGAAGGGGAAATCATGCTTGACTAATCTTCTGGAATTTTTGAGGATGTAACAAGTAGAATGGATAAGGGAGACCCAGTGGAGTATCTGGACTTTCAAAAAGTCTTTGTCAAGGTCCCACACAAGAGATTAGTGGGCAACATTAGAGCACATGGTATTGGGGGTAGGGTATTGACATAGATAGAGAATTGGTTGGCAGACAGGAAGAAAGGAATTAACGGGTCCTTTTCAGAATGGCAGGCAGTGACTAGTGGGCAGCTGCAAGTCTCGGTGCTGTGTCCTTTGTCTTCTGTCCCCTTTGTCCTCTTCTGTTGAATTAAATGTAACATATCAAAGTTTGTGGATTACAAAGCTGGGTGGCAGTGGGAGCTGCGATGCAGATGCTATGAGGCTGCAGGGTGACTTGGATAGGTTGGGTGAGTGGGCAGATGCATGGCAGATGCAGTCTAATGTAGATAAATGTGAGGTTATCCACTTGGGTAGCAAGAACAAAAGGCAGATTATTATCTGAAAGGTGTCAGATTAGAAAAAGGGGAGGTGCAATGAGACCTTGGTGTCATTGTACATCAGTCACTGAAAGTAAGCACGCAGGTACAGCAGGCAGTAAAGAAAGCTAATGGCATGCTGGCCTTCATAGCAAGAGGATTTGAGTGTAGGAGCAATGAGGTCCTACTGCAGTTGACAGGGCCCTGATGAGACTGCACCGGGAGTATTGTATGCAGTTTTGGTCTCCTAATTTGAGGAAGGACATTCTTGCTTTTGAGGGAGTGCAGCGAAGGTTCACCAGGTTAATTCCCAGGATGGAGGGACTGACATATGAACAAAAAAATGATCGACTAGGCTTATATTCCCAGGAATTTAGAAGGATGAGAGGATATCTTATAGAAACATAAAACATTCTTAAAGGATTGGACAGGCTAGCTGCAGGAAAATGTTCCCCATGTTGGGGGAGTCCAGAACCAGGGGTCAGTGTAAGAATAAGGGGTTGGCCATTTAGGACTGAGATGAGGAAAAACTTTTTCACCCTGAGAGTTATGAAGCTGCGGAATTCTCTGCCACAGAAGGCAGTGAAGGCCTATTCACTGGATATTTTCAAGAGTTAGGTATAGCTCTTAGGGCTAAAGGAATCAAGGGATTTGGGGAGAAAGTAGGAAAGGGGTACTGATTTTGGATGATCAGCCATGATCATATTGAATGGTGGTGCTAGCTCGAACGGCCGAATGGCCTACTCTTGCACCTATTTTCTATGTTTTTATGAAAAGCTGGGAGTAACTCAGCGGGTCAGACAGCATCTTTGCAGGTTGAAGGTCGCCACCCAAAATGTTACCTATTTCTCTTCTCTAGAGATGCGGTCTGATCTGCTTGTTGCAGATGACCATTGTCTAATACTTTTTTGATGCAAATGTTACTTGCCACTTATCAGCCCTTGAAATAATGTTATCCAGGTTGTATGCAGACACATGATGCTTCATTTGCTAAGTGGATTAAAATGAATTGAACGTAGTGCAATTTTCAGCAAACATCTCATTTTTGACCTTATGATGGAAGGAAGTTCACTGATAAAGCAGCTGATGATATTTGGACCAAAGCACCTGTACTGACAAATCCCTGGAGGCATATTGTGGGGCTGTAATGATTGACTTCCACAACTACTGTATCTACCCTCATGTAAAGTAAAATCAATCACACAAATGTTGTCTCTTTGACTTCAGTATTACCAGTGTCTTGATGTCACACTTTGCCAAATGCTGCCTTGATGTCAATGGTTGTCAAATCCCACCTCATCGCTCAGATTAATTTATTATATCTATGTTATGTCACCAATGATCTATTAAGAGTTGAACTCAGCATTGGTCATCTACCAAAACGATAGCTGCACCTGCCGCTAAAGGGACTTCTGTGTTGTGTTGGATCACTGGCATGAGATCTGAAGCTTTATCACTGGACAGGATGGAATGGCAGACCCACACTACACCTGAAATGTGCCTGTAGTTGTACTTAAAGAGCCATGACCTCCAGGACTACAGATTAAAGTTTGGAAGATTGGCTGAAGATTTGGTTTGCTGGATTTTGTATTTCAGGGACGGCTATCATGGCTCAAATAAAACATAGAACATAGAACAGTACAGCATAAGAACAAGACATCCGGCCCACAATATCGGGCAGGATGCCAAGACCACCTCTTATCTACCTGCACATAATCCATATCCTTCCATTCTCTGCATATCCATATGCCTATACAAAAGTGTCTTAAAAGCCACTATAATTTCTGCCTCAAACATCATGCGCAGCAGCACGTTCCAGGCACTCACCACTCTCTAAAAAGCTTGCCCCAAACATCTCCCTTAAACTTTGGCCCTTTCACCTTAAAGCTATACCCTCTAGTATTTGATTTTTCCATCATGCGAAAAAGGTTTGGATTGTCTATCTTATCTAAGCCTCTCATAATTTTATGTCCTTCTATCACGTCTCCTTGCAACCTCCAGCGTTCCAGACTAAATAATACAAGTCTGTCCAACTGTAGCTAGTTCCTCGGTGTGCACATCACTGAGGACCTCTCCTGGACACTGCACACAGACACAATAACAAAGAAAGCCTGCCAGCGGCTCTTTTTCCTGAGAAGACTGAGGAAGTTTGGCATGAACGCCACCATCCTCACAAACGTCTACAGATGCACCATTGAGAGGCTGCTGACGGGCTGCATCACAGTCTGGTACAGGAACTGTTCTGCCCACAGTCGCAAATCACTACAGAGTGTGGTGAAGGCGGCACAGCATATCACTGGCAACTGTCTCCCAGCCATTCAGGACATTTTTCACAGGCTGTGCCTGCGCATCATCAAGGACCACAGCCACCCAGCACTCAGACTGTTCTCCTTGTTACCGTCAGGCAGATGATACAGGAGCATGGCTGCAAGTACCACCAGACTTAAGAACAGTTTTTACCATCGGGCCATCAGGCTTCTGAACTCATAAACACATTTTGCATCATATATGTTGATTTTAGTATTATTGTCTTTTTACCTCATCAATGTCATTTGTATCTTATTTTATCCTTTTTGTATTACTGCTGAGGTGATCCATTGTCAAACACATTTCATTGTACCGTTGATCCTGTTAACCTACATATGACAAATAAAACTGAATTAAAAAGAATGAATACCCCCTAATCAAGGCATCACCAAAGTCCTATAATTTTATAAAGTTTTCACGATTCTATGAATCTGCAGGGTGGATTTTTTGTTCATAACATTGATTGTGCCAGGAGATCTCTGGAGACCATTTACAGTGTTTTTTTTACTACGGAAGAAGACTGAGTTTTGTTATGCAATGTTTAATGCCCATCATGTCATTAGGCACTGAAAAATTAACTGACAACAATCTAGGAGGTAAGCAACACTACTTTTAACCAACTACTTTACGTTTTACAGCATGCACAATGAAGGTTATAACATGTAAATGAGATTAAGCATCAAAGATGAAATGTATACACTGTTCCAAAAATTATTCAATTAATAATTGGAAGGGAGTGACAATTATTCAGTTAATTACGGTTTAAGATACAACAGCTCAGGTATACCAGTGAAACAATGCATAGTCTTTTAATGGATTTTCTCAGTAAGAATACTCTGAAAATGCTTTCAATTGTTGTCCGAACATTTTTCTTTCTTGCAATACATATCACCTGTGTCTGATGTGCATGCGGAAATTTACAGTTATTTGTTATTTTGAAAGACTCAACAAAGCTCATCAAAAATGCATCTCTACACACCGGCAGCTGTATCTAAGGACGAGAACACATTTAAACTCTTCTGCAATTCCGCTTCTGAACACTACATAGAATTTTAAGTGATTTCTTAAATTAGTAAACCAATCATTATGCAGTGCCCAACATGTTCCCTATCTCAACTGCATTATTCAGTTTCTGGCCTCAGTCATGCGGGCTCATTTTAAATCCAACCTGAACATAAGGACACCTAGATGGCAGTCTACATTCCACCCCCTTCAGACAGGAATTGAATGCTGCAATCAACATCACAAAACGATGTAACCCAGAACCTTCCACTACATCAGTGGGACTTCAATCACGCTATCTTGAAGTATTCTCTGCCTAACTATCATTATCATGTCATGCTCAAGTTTACAGGAACCAACACACTTGACCACTTACACCATCAGGAACACCGACCACACAATTCCCATTCTACACTTCGGAAAATCTAACCACCGGGCTGTGGTTCTTGTTCCTGCATACATGCAGAGACAGAAGATAATGGCACCGGTGAAGAAACTAGAAAGTGCTGGTTTCGCAACACACCCGAATGAACGTGCCACAATTGTCATTAATTTCACAAAGATATGGGGTTCAAATCAATGGTTCAATGGTTCTTTACTATTACATGTACCAAGATACCCAGGGCCTAACATTAGCAAATTTGCAGATAACACAAAGCTGGTTGGCAGTGTGAGGATGCTATGAGGATTCAGGGCGCCTTGGACAGGTTGGGTGAGTGGGCAGATGCATGACAGATGCAGTTTGGATAAATGTGAGGTTATCCACTTTGGTGGCAAAAACAGGAAGGCAGGTTATTATCTAAATGGTGTCAAATTGGGAAAAGGGGAAGTACAAAGGGATCTGGGGTTCCTTGTTCATCAGTCACTGAAAGTAAGCATGGAAGTACAGCAGGCAGTGAAGAAAGCGAAAGGCATGTTGGCCTTCATAACAAGAGGAGTTGAGCATAGGAGCAAAGAGGCCCTCCTGCAGTTGTACAGTGCCCCAGTGAGACTCTCCAAACTTGAGGAAGGACGTTCTTGCTATTGAAGGAGTGCAGTGCAGGTTCACAAGGTTAATTTATTATGGGGAACAAGAAAATGGCAGATGGGTTAACAGGTACTTTGGATCCGTCTTCACTAAGGAGGCCACGCTAGAGGCAGGAAACATGTTCCCGATGTTGGGGGAGTCCAGCACCAGGCGCCACAGTTTAAGAAAAAGGGGTAAGCCATTTAGAACGAAGATGAGGAAACACTTTTTCCCACAAGAATTCTCTGGATGCTTTCAAGAGAGAGTTATATAGAGCTCTTAAAGATAGTGGAGTCAGGGGATATGGTGAGAAGGCACGAATGGGGTGCTGAATGTGGATGATCAGCCATGATCACAGTGAATGGTGGTGCTGGCTAGAAGAGCCAAATAGCCTACTCCTGCACCTATTGTCTATTGTCTAATGCCCAGGATGGTGGGACTGTCATATATTGATAGATTGGAGCAGCTGGGCTTGCATACTCTGGAATTTAGAAGGATGAGAGGGGATCTTATTGAAACATATAAGATTATTAAGGGTTTGTACACGCCAGAGGCAGGAAACATATATTCAATGTTGGGGGAGTCCAGAACCCGAGGCCATAGTTTAAGAATAATTAATAAGCCATTTAGAACGGAGATGAGGAAAAACCTTTTCACACAGAGAGTTGTGAGTGTGTGGAATTCTGTGCTTCAGAGGGCAGTGGAGGCTGGTTCTCTGGATACTTTCAAGAGAGAGCTTAAAAATAGCGGAGTCAGGGGATATGGGGAGAAGGCAGGAATGGATGCTTTCAAGAGAGAGTTAGATAGAGCTCTTAGGGAAAGCAAAGTTAAGGGATATGAAAAGAAGGCAGGATGATCAGCCATGATCACATTGAATGGCGGTGCTGGCTCGAAGGGAAGAATGGCCTACATCCGCACCTATTGTCTATTGTCTATTAACACAATAATTCCCTCCAAACTACAATCTCTTCACCAAGTTCCAAGACATGCACCTCTGTACATCACTTTACAACTGGACATCTCCTCCTCAATGACCATCAACACAGGTGCACCTCAAGGCTGCAAGCATTGCACCCTGCTTTACTCTCTTTACACCCTGATTGTATGGCTGAGAACTGTGCCAATACCATATAACCATATAACAACTACAGCACCGAAACAGGCCCTCTCGGCCCTTCCAGTCCGTGCCGACCATTTGTTTTCCCCTAGTCCCAGCTACCTGCACTCAGACCATACCCTTCCATTCCCTTCCCGTCCATATACCTATCCACTTTACTTTTAAATGTTAAAATCGATCCTGCCTCCACCACTTCTGCTGGAAACTCATTCCACACAGCCACCACCCTCTGAGTAAAGAAGTTCCCCCTCACGTTACCCCAAAACTTCTGTCCCTTAATTCTCATGTCATGCCCTCTTGTTTGAATCTTCCCTACCCTCAATGGGAAAAGCTTATCCACTGTATACGATATACAACCTCCTTAAAGACACCATCGTTGTCGACCACATCACAGGAGAGCGGTATATGGGCGGCACAGTTGGGCAGCGGTTGAGTTGGTACCTTACAGCTCAAGACACCCAGAATCTACCCTGACTATGGGTACTGTCCGTACGGAGTTTATATGTTCTCCCTGTGACCATGTGATTTTCCTCTGGGTGTTCCAGTTTACTCCCACATTTCAATTAACCTGTAGGTTAATTAGCTTCTGTAAAAAGTCCCTGGTGTGTCAGACAGAACTAGTGTACGGGAGATCACAGTTGACATAAGTCCGGTGGGCCGAAGGGCCTGTTTCCATGCTGTATCTCTGAACTAAATTAAACTCAACTCACTAAACTAAGAACACCTGATTGAGTGGTGCGACAACTATCTCCTGCTCCATGTCAATAAAATCTAGGAAACTAATTGTTAGCTTCTGAAAATCATTGATGTATATTGGAGACCTCATGTTAGTTTTTTTATTTAAAAGACACAATGTGCTAGATAGAGTAATTTAGCAGGTCAGGCATCATCCCTAGAGAACATGAAGAGGTGACATTTCGGTTCGGGACCCATCAGTCTGAAGCAAGGTTCCAATCTGAAACAGTAGCAGGGTGATAAGGGTAGGGCCCAGATGATGGAGTTCCTTGTTAATAGATGCTGCCTTCCTGAGGCAATGCCTCATGGAGGTAATGTTTTTAACGGTGGGAAAGCCTTTGTTCCTGATGGACTGGGCTGAGTTCTCCACTCTGCAGCCTCTTGTGTACCTGTGCATTGGAATTATCATAGCCCCAATTCTGCAGCACATGGATAAAATTATCCAATGGCCCCATGCTCCATTGAACATTGAACTGTTAATGAGGTCCGCATTTGTCTGCCATGGGTAGCTGTATCACTATGATAAATAAGGAAATTAAAATAGGGACAGGCTGGAATGAATCATAAATACTAAAGAAAAAGTGCCTGACTGCCACTTTGACCAGCTGGATTGTGTAGTGGTGAGCTCAGAATTCTCCACTGCATATTTTCTTCACAAAAAAAAATTAACTTTGTAAATTCATTACTCTTTTTATTTATGATCAAAACAAGATCTCATTTTATCCTTTGTAAATGTAACCCAGCTTGTGTAATGGTGGCACGGAGGCACAGTGGTAGAAATGCTGCCTCACAGCGCCAGAGACCTAGGTTTGATCCCGACTACGGGTGCTGTCTGTACGGAGTTTGTACGTTCTCCCCGTGACTGTCTGGCGTTTTCTCCGAGATCTTCGGTTTACTCCGACACTCCAAAGATGTACAGGTTTGTAGGCTTGGTATAAATGTAAAATTGTCCCTTTGTGTGTTAATGTGTCGGGGATCGCTGGTCGGTGCGGGTTCGGTGGGCTGTAAGGCCTGTTTACCCGCTGTATCTCTAAACTAAACTATACTTAACATAAGCACTTTTGGCTTTAGATGAAATTAGGGGATCACGGCATCTATATCTGTGATTAACTGACATAAAATACAGAAATAGAAAACAATAGTATTTATACTATCCTGCAAGGGCAAAGAGGAAAATAATGATTAAAAACATAATTACATAAAACATAGGTAACTTTTACTGCCAACAAATAGGAGCCATAAAAATATTTAATTGAAATACTCAATACAGCACTGAACCAATTTCACTGACAAGACAAATGGAATAAAAGGCTATTCATGTTTGAGACAAATACAATTCAAATATACTCAAGCAACTGTGGAACGAGATGTTGCAGATAGTGCTGACTGCCACACATATCCGGTAAGATGGTTTCCATCCGGATCCAAGGAGCTCTGTGTGGAGTGTGCATGTTGTGCCTGATTGTGTGGATTTTCTGATGCTCCAGTTTCCTCCGCCACAAAGACATACAGAAAAGTTCATTGGGTACTGTGAATTATTCCAAGGTTATGAAAGTGACTGTAGAATCATGGTGAGTCCCTGAGGATGTGAGGGAAAAATAAGTTACAGGGAAATAAATTGGGAATAGGACTGATGGGATTGCCGACCCAATTCCTAGGGACTGATGGGATTGCCCACCCAATTCCATCACAAACAATCTTCCTGATGTACTAGTGGCCAGAGGATCTGGGGTGGCGGAGGAACTGAAGGAAATACACATTAGGCAGGAAATGGTGTTGGGTAGACTGATGGGACTGAAGGATAATAAATCCCCAGGGCCTGATAGTCTGCATCCCAGGGTTCTTAAGGAAGTGGCTCTAGAAATTAACGCACTGGTGTTCATTTTCCAATGTTCTATAGATTCAGGATCAGTTCCTGTTGATTGGAGGGTAGCTAATGTTATCCCACATTTTAAGAAAGGCAGGAGAGAGAAAACAAGGAATTATAGACCAGTTAGCCTAACATCGGTGGTGGGGAAAATGCTGAAGTCAATCATAAAAGATGAAATAGCGGCACATTTGGATAGCAGCAACAAGATCGGTCCGAGTCAGCATGGATTTACAAAGGGGAAATCATGCTTGACTAATCTTCTGGAATTTTTTGAGGATGTAACTAGGAAAATGGACAAGGGGGAGCCAGTGGATGTAGTGTACCTGGACTTTCAGAAAGCATTTGACAAGGTCCCACATAGGAGATTAGTGGGCAAAATGAGGGCACATGGTATTAGGGGTAGAGTGCTGACATGGATAGAAAATTGGTTGGCAAACAGGAAACAAAGAGTAGGGATTAACGGGTCCCTTTCAGAATGGCAGGCAGTGACTAGTTGGGTGCCGCAAGGCTTGGTGCTGGGACCGCAGCTATTTACAATATACATCAATGATTTAAATGAAGGGTTTCAAAGTAACATTAGCAAATTTGCAGATGACACAAAGCTGGTGGCAGTGTGCAAGGGCGGAAATCCTGGGGGGTACAGGGGGGCATGTCCCCCCATGCTTTGATAGGTGGGGGACAATCCCCCCCATATTTTGTAATCCGGACTTCATCAGATGCTTTCTAAGGGCTGAATCGGCCCGCTCACGGGGTCTTTCATTGCCCGGCGCGGCTTAACATCAAAATGAAAAGTCCCGCAAACGGGCAGATTCAAGCCCCACGATTCAAGGCAGCCGAAGCTGCTGTTGCTGGAGTTCGGAGTCGGTGACCAACCAGGTCAGCTCCTGATGTTATCATCTATAGGGGCCACGACCGAAGCATCGCGCGCGCGTGTGTGTGTGTGTGTGTGTGTGTGTGCGCATGCGTGCGAGCGGCTGTCAAGAAATTATGTCCTCCCCGCCCGATGTTTTGATAGCGATTTCCATGCCAGGCAGTGTAAACTGTGAGGAGGATGCTATGAGAATGCAGGGCGACTTGGATATGTTGGGTGAGTGGGCAGATGCATGGCAGATGCATTTAAATGTGGATAAATGTTAGGTTATCCATTTTGGTAGCAAAAACAGGAAGGCAGATTATTACCTAAATGGTATCAAGTTGGAAAAAGGGGAAGTACAACGGGATCTGGAGACCCTTGTTCATCAGTCAATGAAAGTAAGCATGCAGGTACAGCAGGCAGTGAAGAAAGCGAATGGCATGTTACATAGAAACATAGAGAATAGGTGCTGGAGGATGCCATTCTGCCCTTCGAGCCAGCACCATCATTCATTGTGACATAACAAGAGCAGTTGAGTATAGGAGCAAAGAGGTCCTTCTCCAGTTGTATAGGGCCCTGGTGAGACCACACCTGGAATATTGTGTGCAGTTTTGGTCCCCTAATTTGAGGAAGGACATTCCTGCTATTGAGGGAGTGCAGCATCGGTTCACAAGGTTAATTCCCAAGATGGCGGGACTGTCATATGCTGAGAGAATGGAGCGGTTGGGCTTGTATACTGTGGAATTTAGGATGAGAGGGGATCTTATTGAAACCCATATGATAATGAAGGGTTTGAACATGCTAGAGGCAGGAAACATGTTCCCGATGATGGGGGGGGGGGGTCCAGAACCAGGGGCCACTATTTAAGAATAAGGGGTAAGGCATTTAGAACGGAGATGAGAAACACTTTTTCACACAGTGTTGTGAGTCTGTGGAATTCTCTGCCTCAGAGGGCGGTAGAGGCCGGTTCTCTGGATACTTTCAAGAGAGAACTTGATAGGGCTCTTAAAGATAGCGGAGTCATGGACATAGGGAGAAGGCAGGAACGGGGTACTGATTGGGGATGATCAGCCACGATCACAATGAATGGCGGTGCTGGCTCGAAGGACCTAATGGCCAACTCCTGAACTTATAGTCTATTGTCTAATGACCCAGTCAAGGTAAATGGAGCAGGGGCTAAATTCACAGGATCGACTTGATGCCGGTCGGTCCTTAGGGTCCAGCTGATATCAAGTGTCAATCCTAGGATTCCAACGGATAACAGGTTTGGTCCAGGGGCCAGATTGGACCTGTAACCAGCTTATTCTCGCATCTGAAGAAGGGTCTCAACCAAAACGTCAACCATTCCTCTCTCCAGAGATGCTGCCTGTCCCGCTGAGTTACTCCAGCATTTTGTGTCTATCTTTGGTGTAAACCAACATCTGCAGTTCCTTCCTACACATATTCTTGAGTCTGAGTCCATATCAAGCTCTCAAACCTTCGAGTGGTGCACTGTGGCCAAACATCTGTCATTGCATAATACTGGGGGCAAATGCAGATAAATGGGATTGAGATAGATCTGATAGATCAGCACGGACATGGTGTGCCAAAGTGCCTGTTTCTGTGCTGTATGATTCTGTTTCACTCCACGACAAGCGACATTACTGGTGCCCACAGAGCTAGCATCAAATGCAAATCAATGAATTATATTTGCTACAGACATGATGGCGTGTAAGACACCTTGAGTTATCGTCACTTCGCACAGATGTTATCCTTGTGAAAGGCAGGCACCTGTACATGAATGAAGGATTCTCAGGGAAAGTCCTGCTGTAAGGTGCAGCATCTTTTGAGGTAGGTTGAGCAAGAAATGTGTCCAGCTTCCTGAATTAAATGGATTCTGGATTGCTTGCACTTTGGGAGGAAAGAGTGAATAATTGGTTTTCTAGAAAAAAAATGTTTTAATGTTATTTTTGAGTGCTGTCTTTAGAGTTTACTTCTGAGTGCAATAGTCTGCACGTTGATACCTGCTGGGCATTTCAAAACAGTTACATTTTTAAAATGGGTAACCTATCTTATTTTTTCTACCATTTTCACCAACCTCAAGGAATTGTTGTAAAGTGCAGGTACAAAATAGCTTTGATAGGGCATCTTGGTCGTCATGGACAGGTTGGGCCGAAGGACCCGTTTCTGTGCTATGTAACTGTTAATAACACTTCATATGTCCAAGATTTCAGTGCACACTTAACCATTCAGCACAAATTGTCTCAAGGTTTATCTGTTGCATAGATTATTCATAGCAGTCAAGAGAATTTAAATGGAAGTACTTAAACTTTGAGGTGCAGCAAAAGAAAGACCGGGGTCATGTTAAACAATGTTGCAGAGAAACAGAAAATGGGGCAGCCTATTTCAAGTTTAATTGGAACATGGAAAATGAAACAAGGAAACATGGACCTTAACATAGAAACATAGAAAATAGGTGCATTCGGCCCTTCGAGCCAGCAATGCCATTCAACGTGATCATGGCTGATCATCCACAATCAGTACCACGTTCTTGCCTTCTCCCCATATCCATTGATTCCGCTAGCCCTAAGAGCTCTATCTAACTCTCTTTTGAATGCATCCAGTGACTCTGCCTCCAACTCCTTCTGAGGCAGAGAATTCCACAAATTCACAACTCTCTGGGTGAAAATGTTTTTCCTCATCTAAATGGTCTACTCCTTATTCTTAAACGGTGGCCCCTGGTTTTCCCATCAACGGGAACACGTTTCCTGCATCTAGCTTGTCCAATCCGTTATTAATTTTATATGTTTCCATAAGATCCCCTCATCCTTCTAAATTCCAGTGAATACAACTCAGTCGACCCATTCTTTTATATTGATCAATATGATTATGTCAGTCCCACCATCCCGGGAATTAACCTGGTGAACCTACCCTGCACTCCCTCAATAGCAAGAATGTCCTTCCTCAAATAAGGAGACCCAAATGTCCTTCCTCAAATTAGGAGATCCAAACTACACACAATACTCCAGATGTCTCACCAGGGCCCTGTACAACTGCAGAAGGACCTTTTTGCTACTATACTCAAATCCTATGAAGCCCAACATGCCATTAGCTTTCTTCGCTGCCTGCTATAGGCTGTAGGCTTACTTTCAAGGATTGATGTACAAGAACACCCAGGTCTCATTGTACTTCCCCTTTCCCTAATGTGACACCATTCAGATAATAATCTGCCTTCTTATTCTTGCCACCCAGTGGATAACCTCACAATTATCCACATTATACTGCATCTGCCATGCATCTGCCCACTCACCCAACCTATCCAAGTCACCAACATTCTCATAGCATCCTCTTCACAGTTCACACTGCCACCCAGCTTTGTGTCATCTGTAAATTTGCTAATGTTACTTTTAATTCCTTCATCTAAATCATGAATATATATTGTAACTATATATTTCGGTCCCAGCACCGAGCCTTGCGGCACTCCACTAGTCACTGCCTGCCATTCTGAAAGGAACCCATTAATTCCTACTCTTTGTTTCCCATTTGCCAACCAATGTTCTATTCATGTCAATACCCTACCATGTGCTCTAAATACTTGATGAACTAAATATCCTGATAAACGAGTGGGTAAAAAGTGAAAAATGCATGAATGACTAAAGAAAGCATTCCTGAAAGTAAATGCTGGTAATGATCTGAAACCACTGCAAAACCTGTTAGGTACTACCTAGAAGCACATAATTCATTTTGTAATAAGGTTATTAAAGTGGATGAACCTGTTATCTGAATTACATTCACCATGAACAAAACTGCAAATGTTAGTAAACATTTAACAAACCTCTATTCTCAAGCTATTTGGCTTTGTGATCATTTAAGCATTTTTCATATAGCTGACAATACTTTTGGTAGGGTTGGCGTGTGGGTTAGAGGGTGGAAGGGGTTAGAAAGGTGAATGAACAGAGGAAACAAAACTGCAAAAGCTTTCAATGCTATATGTTAAAATGAGTCAAATCAATAATAAAATTCAACAACAAACAAAAGAAAACAAATTAAAATGCCAATTTTATTGTCTTATATTTCTTTACAGTTTAGAAGGAGAACACCACAGCCCATTGAGTTTACCTCAACGTGCAGAGCAATCCCATTACAATACCACAGTAGAAAGCATCCTATCCAGATGCAGCACAGTTTGGTATGGCCATCGTTCTATCCAAGACCGCAAGAAACTGCAGTTTGATGCAGCTTAGTCTATTTAAAGCATGTAACATCAGATTGAAGAACAGCTTGTTCCTCATAGTTATCAGACTCTTGAATGGACCTCTTGTATAACCATATAACCATATAACAATTACAGCACGGAAACAGGCCCTCTCGGCCCTTCCAGTCCGTGCCGACCATTTGTTTTCCCCTAGTCCCATCTACCTGCACTCAGACCATACCCCTCCATTCCCTTCACGTCCATATACCTATCCACTTTACTTTTAAATGTTAAAAACGATCCTGCCTCCACCACTTCTGCTGGAAGCTCATTCCACACAGCCACCACCCTCTGAGTAAAGAAGTTCCCCCTCACGTTACCCCGAAACTTCTGTCCTTATGTCAATTGTGTTTTCATATCTTTCATTCTACCCTCACACATGATTTTTTTTCAATGTGTACTTGCTCTGTAGCCATGAAACTATATTCTGCACTCTGTTTCCTTTCCCCTTTTCTAATCCTATTATACTCATATACTATATGATAACACACAATCTGCCTGGATGGCATGCAAAATGAAGATTTTCATTGCATCGCATACATGTGACAATAATAAACCAATACCAAATACTGTACTTCCCCCACTAATTCTCCATATAGCCTATCCTCATATTCCCATCAATTTTCCCAGATTCTACTATTCCCCGACACAGTAAAGGAAAATTACAATGGCCAATTAAATGACAAGGTGAAAGCTGAGTGGATGTTTCAACTGGTAGGAAAGTGAAGAACTACTGGGCACTATCTCAAAATAACTAATTAAATGATGCATAGCTCTGTTCAGAATATTGAGTCGTTAAATACTTGTTTCAGTCAATTTCATCATATGCTAATTAACATGTTTTCATTCCATTTTAAAATGATCAATTTTTTCAGTAAGCAGCCAGAATGGAGAAATGCTATTGGAACCAGAATTCCTTCCTTTGGCACTGAACATCAAAAATAACTTTCGTCAAGTAGCGGTTATCGTATCAATTCACCATTTTGCAATAAAGGATGTCGGAGATCCATTGAACATTTAATCGAAAAACAGAAATAATGGCAGATCTATTATTTTTAAATACAAATGAAAATAAATTCCAACACGGTGTTTTTGTAGTTATGTCAAGATATGCAATGCAACAGCAACAGTATTTTTTCAAATGAACAAATGTGCCAGAATGAAAAGAGCCTTGCAGACATATGTTTTATCTTCCTTCATTGACATTCAAGAATAATGTAACTCAAAAGATGCATGTGCAATACATTCTTCAAAACATTTTCAATAACCATTTTTACAAAGTGGTATTTCAACTGTTCTGGCCAATTTTTCGTAACATTTCAATAATTCTAACAAATTGTTTCATTTGCTCAAAATCTGTGTAGCTGAAAAGCACGTGTCACTTTATCCTATTCCAGATACACAATTGTGAATGATAAATATTAGATTAAATTATTTGCAATCTGCATTGCAGTTTATACTCCCATTAAATCCCTCTTTTATTAGTGGAACATCATTAATGAACTTGTCATAAAATGTTAGTGGCATTGCCACAAGGAAGTTAAATAAAAATAAAATGCATTGAGAATTGCCTGGACTGTATTTTTTAATTGTATGCTGTGTACTACAGGATCCTTTGACAAAAGCAGTATGTCTTATGATTTTATATTAGATGTGGGAAAATTGTAAAATATCTTGTTAGGTTTGGGGAAAAATGCTCTTAGCATATACGACAATTCTAACTAAAATTGTGATTTACTGCATTTATGACATCAACAAGAAACTAATGTTATCAACGTAACATATCCATAGAGACATGAGAAACTGCAGATGTTGGAATCTTGAGCTTTATCCTCTAACACAGAACATAGAACAATACAGCACAAGAACAAGCCCTTCGACCCTGAGCCAATCATGTTGGCAAATTAAACTAACCCCATCTGCCTACACATAATCCATTATTCCCTGCAAGTTCATCTAAATGCCTCTTAAATTTCACTAATGTGTTGGCTTCAACCACTCACCGTTCCGCCCCGCACCCCTTTCACCAGCAGCATGTTCCAGACACCTGCTACTCTCTGTGTAAAAACCTGGGTCCCTATCCATTTAAAAAAAATGTCCTCTTACTTAAAACCTATGACCTCTCACGTTTGATATTTCTACCCTAAGAAGAAGACTACCATATCCATGCTTCTCACAATTTTATAAACCGATCAGATCTCCCCTCAGCCTACAACACTGGGGGAAACGATCCAAGTTTGTCCAATTTCCCTGTACAACTAATACTTTCAAATCCTGGTGATTCTCTCTGCACTCTTTCCAAAGTCTCCACGTCCTTTATGTATTGGGGGAAACAAAAACTACACACAATACTCCAAATTGGCTGAACCAATGTTTTACAAAGTTGCAACATGTCTAAAAAAAGACAAATTCCATAGTAACTCAGCGGGTCAAGCAGCATCCATGGATAGGTGATGTTTCGGGTCGGAACCCTTCTTCAGAATTTCTGACTCTCAGACTCAATGCCCTGACTCATGAAGGCAAGTAAGACGCACTCCTTCCTTACCTTTCTACACACGCCTGCCACTTCCAGGGTGCTAATAACTTGTACCTCAAGATCTTGGATGGCTTTAAGCTTCTTGCTGTGCCAACTGGATACATCCTTGCAATTGGAAATGATCTCAATATATTTCAGCCATGCCTTTTAGGTATGATTTGGAGGAATTAAAGATTAATTATTATATATTTAAGTTTAATGGAATCACATCAACAAACTCTCAAAATGTCGTGAGACTTCTCCAGTTCATTAATCTAGATCAAATCTTCAAATGTAATAGCATTCCTCAAGGTTAATTTGCAGCAGGTAATCAATCTTGCAGATTTATGATCCCTTTTACAGATTTTCTTTTCATTCATTCACAGGACGTGGACATCACTGGTTCATTCATTTCCCCTACATACCCCAAAAAAGTAAAGAAGGTATTGAGTCAGCCACAGGTCATATATAGGCGAGTAGATTTTTTTCCCTGAAGGACATTTATGAAGGAGAATCCTATAGTTTATTGTGTGCCATTACTGACTAAAGCTTTTATTTCTGAGCTCCTGAATTATTTAATTATTTTAATAAAATTCCATTGGTACCATGATGGGATTTCAACTTTTGTCTCCACTTCAGTGGTCAAGACTCAGATTGCAAGATCAGTAAATTTACCATTACCCATCATCACCTTCTTAATCAGAAATTAACCAATATAATCCAATTTTTTTAACTGTTGTGGTGCATTCCAAATTCATTTCTTCAGTATGTCACAGTATGACTAGTTCAGTATGAACTCAGATACAATAAACATGTAATTGTGAATTTTGTAATTAAGCATGGATCATCGGGAAGTATGTGTAAAAACAGAAATGGAAATAAAGATTTAAGTAAGTGATCTTTCATCAGTATTTCAAACATTACAACAAAAGGAAAAAATAAAAGAATTGTGGTATTTGCTGTGCAAAAAAATATTACAATAAATTCCAATAATCTGTCATAGGACATAACAGTGGCAAATTATCCATACTATTGGATGTTATCTCGTATTAATGCCCAAAAACACTATTAATGCACTTTATAAAGAAGCATTTTTAAGAAGATAATGCTTCTCTACATAGAAGAGCATTTGAATGAGTTTTGAAAGTGCTGATTTTTGACAGGAACCCTGAGGAACAAATTGGTCTCGTTGAAAAAATGAAGTTTCAATATTTCTGATATGAAAATTCCTATAAGTTTACTACACTGGTCCAGGCAGTGTACGATGTCCTGCCCAGCCCATCGAACCTCTTCATCTGGGGCAAAGGTAAATCTCCGGATTGCCCGCAATGCTCAGGAAAGGGGATGTTGGAACACAAAGCTCTTGGGCAGGGCCGGTACACCTGGTGCCACAACCAGGTTCTTAAACCCATTGCAGAAGCCATCAGCATGGGAATGAGCAGCTGCAGACGATGAGCAGAGCACGGCCCACCACCCAGATGATCACTTTCGTGAAGGCCGGAGCGCAGCTGCCAAGAAGCACAGCGGCCAGGAATCAGTCAGGAATGTCAAGACTGTGCAGGACTGACAGCTTTTTGTAGACCTGGTGAAACAGCTGAAGATCCCACAGCACATTGCCACAACCATCCTGAGGCCAGATATCCTCCTGGTCTCAGAGGCGACCAAAAACATCATCTTGTTGGAACTGACAGTAGCGTGGGAAGACTGTCTGGGGGAGGCCCACAAGAGGAAGATGACCAAGTATGAAGAGCTGGTCATAGACTGCCGTAAGCAGGACTGGAAGGCAAGGTGAATGCCCATCGAGGTTGGCTGCAGAGGTTTTGCAGGGCAATTTCTCTACAAAGCCTTGGGCATCAACGGAATGGAGAGGAGAAGAGCCATCAAGAACACCACGGTGGCAGCGGAGAAGGCCTCGAGATGGCTCTGGATCAGGAGAGGAGCTCCATGGGGAGGAGCGAATGCCACCTGAACCCAAGTCATGGTCTGATCAACCACGGCTGGGTCGCCTGGGTGAGGGTGTCTGATGTTGAAAGACCCAAAACACCCAATGACCCCAGGTTACATCACTGATGATGTGTTCAGGAGCATCAATAGATGTATTTTTATCAATACAAATGCAGGAAAGTTCACTGCCTGTGGTGCACAATGGACCAATGAGATGACTGTATGTACAAAGAAGTGCTCATAATTTCTTTGCAGAGAAAATGTCACAATCCCACAGTGCACCCAGTTCAGTTCAATTTACAGTACAAGGTACAGTTCAAGGTACAGTATAAAGCTTTTGTTGCGTGCTCTCCAGACAGCAGAAAGACAATACATGATGATAATTGAGCCATTTACAGTGTTTAGATACATGATAAGGAAATAATATTTAGTGCAAGGTAAAGCCAGCAAAGCCTGTTCAAGGATAGTTCAAGCGTCACCAATGAGGCAGATAGAAGTTCAGCACTGCTCTCTGGTTGTGGTAGGATGATTCAGTTGCCTGATAACAGCTGGGAAGAAACTGTCCCTGAATCTGGAAGTGCGTGTTTCCACACTTTCATACCATTTGCCTGATGGGACAGGGGAGAAGAGGGAGTGGCCAGGGTGCGACTCGTCCATGATTACACTGCTGGCCTTGCCGAGGCAGTGTGAGGTATAAATTGATTCAATAGAAGGGAAGCTGGTTGGTGTGGTGGTTTGGGCTGGTCACAAACCAAGCTGTGATGCATCCTGATAAAATGCTTTCTATAGTGCATTGTAGAAGTTGATGAGAGTTGTCGGTGACATGCCGAACTTCCTAAGCCTTCTACGGAAATAGTGACATTGGTGTGCATTCTTGGTCCTTGCTTCAATGTGGGTGGTCCAGGAGAAGTTGCTGGTGATATTGACTCCTAGGAATTTGATGTTTTCAACCATCTCTCCTTCGGCACTATCAATGCAAACTGGGGTATGTTTACTGCTTCGCTTCCTGAAGTTGATCATTAACTCCTTTGTTCTGCTGATATTGAGAGAAAAGTTTTTGTCTCAACACCAGGACATATTCTTGATCTCCTGCCTATACTCCGTTTCATCATCATTTGAAATCTGGCCAACAATGATGGTGTCGTCTGCAAATTTGAAAATTGAACTAGAATTGTACATGGCTGCAGAGTCGTGGGTGTACAAGGAGCAAAGTGGGGGCTGAGAACGCATCTATGCGGAGCATCCATGTTGAGGTTTATCATAGAAGGTGATTTGTTCCCTATCGTCACTGATTTGGGTCTGTTGATCAGGAAGTCGAGGATCCAGTTGCAGAGATAAGTGCTGGCACCATGTCTGGTGATAAGCTTGAATGGTATAATGGTATTAAAGGAGGAGCTGTAGTCTATGACTAGGAGTCTGACGTAGGTGTCTCTCTTATCCAGGTGTTCTAGGTATGAGTGCATGGCATCGTCTGTGGACCTGTTGTGGTGGTATGGGATCTGCAGTGGGTCAAGGCCGCTGGGTACACTGGATTTAATCTGTTTCATAAATAGCCTCTCAAAACATTTCATGATGGTGAATGTCAAGGCCACTGGATGGTAGTTGATTAGAACTAAGGTCTAGCTTTTCTTCGGCACTGAGATGATGGTGGTCTTCTTGAAGCAGGTGGATACCTCAGAAGGGAGTAGGGAGAGATTAAAATATCCACAAATACTGCTAGCTAACTAGATTATCTTGCTAATGAATTGCAAGAACCCTATGTTTAGATGCATTCATAAGGTCATCAGAGATAGGAGCAGAATTAGGCCATTCGGCCCATCGTCTACTCCACCATTCAATCATGGCTGATCTATCTCTCCCTCTAAACCCCATTCTCCTCCCTTCTCCCCATAACCCCAGATACCCTTTCAAGTATCACTCTTGAGATAGTGGCCGAGAGCACCAGGTTACAGGAACACTTTCATCTCTATGATCCTCTTCAAGCCATATTATATCCCAGCTATGACATCTATTTCATTTTTGCTGTGTCTAAATCCTGGAAATTGTCACACAACAGAACTTGACAGTCTTCAGCATCTCAAGAAGGTAGAACAATGCTATGGTGTTTGTGAGCATACGGGGGAAATGTAATGAACTTTCATAGGAGATAGTTGAAGCAGGTACTATAACAATATTTAAAAGACAATTGGATAGGTACATGGATAGGGAAGCTTTGCGGGACATTGGGCCAAATGTGAGCAGATGGATCTAGAGTAGATGGGGCATCTTGATTGGCACGGGCAAGTTGGGCCTGTCTCCATACTGTATGATTTTATGACTAACAGAACTTTCCCCAAGAACAGTGCAGGATGGGCAACTGTATCTGGGTTTTCCAGCACTACTTGTGAATTTTTTTTAAGTAGTTTATCAAATCATCATATGTGATTTTGTTTTCCCTTGCTCATTTCTCATATACAGTACTACTTATTTTCAATGGTGAAGATAAGAAAAATAAGCCATTTTTCCTTAAGATAATCATGAGTGGTACCATCTAGTTTGTGGATGAGAAATGTATTTTAGTTTTCTTCGGAGCTGGTGGCTTATGGTTCAAATAATGAAACTCAGCGTGTCGAGCAGCATTTATGGGGAGGAAGGGAATTGTCGACATTTGGGTCAAATTTCAGCATCTGCTGTCTGGTTTTTGGCAATAATTTAATTTGTTCTTTTGTTTAATGCAAATGTGTAAGAGGCAGGTACTGTATTCTATTGATTCTGTTCCTTTATATATGGCATATCCTCAGGATATTTAGCTGTATTGCTTAAAATTGTCATGCTTTATAGCCAGTTACCTTTGGATTCTTGTCACATGGATATCTTATAAATTAATTTACACATAAATTAATTATTTAACCTGCAGGGCAGGAAAGCAATAACATAATAGCTAGAAGGATAATTGATTTTCATTTGAGTATGCAAATAATGTTTACTTCTCTTGTTACAATCTAATGTAACAATGTCACAGGGTAATTGTTTCTATTCATAAAAGTTGCACATACTTAATCATGCGATAGCCCTATTCTCATACCTTGACAAAACTAGAGAAAGATAGTAACATCACACCAATCATTACCTAAACAAGCAACTAAATGAAATTGACACATTTAGGACACATCCCCATGCTATTGTTTCTCAATTTCATTCCTGATACTCTGGTGGCTGTTAATTTCAATAAATTTTCTTTGTTTTTCTGAAAGTTGCTCCATTGTTATCCAGACCATGCATGTAACAAGGGTTGGCTCAAGTGATGTGAAATGGACTCATATTAACTATGACAATAATTTCCTGATAACTCTCTGTTTTTTTTTCAAAGTACAATAGACAATAGAAAATAGATACATCTGAGTATGAGAACAATCAGGAGGAGGGGATCAACTCAGTTTCTATTTCATGTAACCATCTTCTTGTATCCTTTCCCCACTCCTACCCATTTACCCAGGATCTCTCACTTTTGTTCACCTTCTCCAGAGATCTCCTTTTTCACTCCAGCACTTTGTACCATTTTTTTATAATTGCAGTAAAACCTCTTTATTTCTCCACTGAGTAACTCTTACCATATGTCAATGTACCAATTGGACACAAAATGCTGAAGTAACTCAGCAGATTAGGGGCAGCATCTCTGGTGAACATGGATAGGTGACATTTTGGATCAAGTCGTCTATAAAGAAGAAGGTCTCAACCCTAAATGGCACCTGTTAGTCTGAAGAAAGGTCTTAATTTGGAACACCACCCATCCATGTTCTCCATAGATGCTGCCTAACCTGCTGTGTTACTCCAGCTCTATATATCCTTTTGTGTATTAACCTGCGCCTGCAGTTCTTTGTTTCTAAATTTTTTCAATACAGCAATTGTCCTTCCAATTTTTTACTCTTCCCATATGTTACCTTATATTCCAAAATAAGTTGAATACAGACTTGTTTGGTTTAGTTTAGAGATACAGTGGTGAACCAGGCCCTTTGGCACACCATGTCAGCGCCAAACTGAGATCCCCATGCACTAGCATTATTCTACACGCTCGGGACAATTTACAATTTTTACTGAAGCCAATTGACATAAACATAGACATAGAGTCACAGAGTCAGATAGTGATACAGTGTGGAAACAGGCCCTTCGGCCCAACAATGTCCCCAGCTACTCTAGTCCCACTTGCCTGCGCTTGGTCCATATCCCTCCAAACCTGTCCTATACATGTACCTGTCTAACTGTTTCTTAAATGATGGAATAGTCCCAGCCTCATTAGCTTCCTCTGACAGCTTGTTCCATACACCCCCCACCCTTTGTGTGAAAAATTTACTCCTCGGATTCCTATTAAATCTTTTCCCCTTCACCTTGAACCTATGTCCTCTGGTCCTCGATTCCCCTACACTGGGCAAAAGACTCTGTGCATCTACTGGATCTATTCCTCTAATGATTGTGTACGCCTCTATATGATCTCCCCTCATCCTCCTGCGCTCCATGGAATAGAGACCCAGCCTACACAACCTCTCCCTATAGCTCACACACTCTAGTCCAGGCAACATCCTCATGAATCTTTTCTAAACTCTTTCAAGGTTGACAATATCTTTCCTATAACATGGTGCCCAGAAACGAACACAATATTCTAAATGCGCCCACCAACATCTTATACAATTGCAACATGACCTCCCAACTTCTATACTCAATACTCTGACTGATGAAGGCCAAAATGCCAAAGGCCTTTCGGCCTTTTGAGTGTGGGGAGAAACCTACGCATGATAAGAATACCCACGCAGTCACAGGGAGAATGTACAAACTCCGCAAAGACTGCACCCTAGTCAGGATTGAATTTAAGTCTCTGGTGCTGTAAGGCAGCAACTATACAGTATCTATGTGCCACCCTGTGTACAAGGAGACCCAGATTCACAATCAATACCATCAAGCATTATCCTGACCTTAATTCAATAAGCATTATAGATGAACGTGCTAGGATTAGCAGCAGATGTATATTCAAACTGAAGCAAAATGCTAGTTGAACTACTTGCATAATTAACAGCTGAAGTAGAAAGATGTAGAGGAGCTGTTGTAATTGATCTCATGAATCATACCAAAGTTGTGAAGTCCAGCTAAAGTCAGTCAATAGGAAAGGACTCATGTTACCCTCAATACTAGCAGACCCACTAAGACATCATTGATTGACCCACCAAGCAGCATTTACTTTCAAATAAAATATTCGTTGATACACAGATTGTGTCACTGGTACTCCCATCCCAGGTAAAACATGGACAGTAGAACTGATACCAGAGGTGGGTGAGAGTAATATTGAGACAGAATTTAACTAAATAAAATACCAAGTAAACATAAATGTGTGGCGGAGTATGTTCCCCCCAAAACCATCTGATTGTTCCCCATCCAGAAGCCTTGGATAAAGCAGGAGGTTTGCAATTTTCTGAGGACCAGTCCTCAGGCATTCAAGTCTGTCAAAACAGATTCATGCAATATGTCCAGGTACGACATCAAAAAGGTCATCATAATGGCTCTGGGGCTTTTGCTCCAAATTGGAGGAAAGATGGATGATTGGCAACAGTGGCTGGGTTTGCACACTGTCGCTTACCACAAGGCAAAACAAAGTGGCAGTTCAAGTGACACCGAGGCATCACTCTAGGATGGACTCAATGCGTCTATGCACGCTTCGATTGGGAGAACATTGAAATGTTCTTTTGGGCATCCATAGCCTCTGACAGTTGTAATGTCAGTCACCGAGGCAGACGTTAGAAGATCCTTCAGGAAGGTAATGGTATACCTGGTTATGTTCTCAAATCTTATGCAGACAAATCAGCTAGAGCTTCTTGTTTTAAAAGCATATCACTACCAGTGCCCAAGAACAATAAGATGACATGTCTCAATGACTACCAACTGGTGGCACTAACATTCGTGGTGATGTAGCACTTTGAAGGGTTGGTTATGGTGCATATCATCTCCAATCTTAGTAATAACCCAGACCCACTACAATTTGCCTTTTGTCACAATAGATCAATGTATGATGCAATCTCACTAGCTCTCCACTCTGCACTGAAACAATTGGACAATAAAAGGCTGTTGCTCAACAACTACAGCTTGGTGTTAAACATCATCATCCCCTTCAAACTCATTACCAAGAGGGAACTGGATATCTGCACATCCCTTTACAACTGGATCCTCGACTTCCTCATCAAAAGCACATAATTGGCACAAATTGGTAACAACACGTCCTCTGTTATAACCATTAATACAGGGGCATCTCGAGGCTGTGTGCTCAAGGCTGCTATACTCACTCTATGCCTATGACAGTGTAGCCGAACACATTTCCAGCTACAAATTCACCAACGGCTCCATCATTGTTGGACGGATTACATGTAATAATGTCAGTGTTTAGGTGGGAGATCGATCGCCTGATTGAATTGTCCAGAACAACAATCTTGCTCTCAAAATCAGTAAAACTGAAGAACGAATTGGTGACTTAAGAAGAGGCACGCCGAGCATCCACAAATCTGTCTTCATCGACGGGTTTATGGGGGAGAGAATCAACAACTTATTCAAGTTCCTGGATATGCATATCCTGGAATCAACAGTTCCTGGATATGCATATCAATGTCCTGTACCCAGCACATTGATGTAATCATAAATAAAGCCCATCAACACCTCTAATTCTATAGAAGATTTAGGGAATTTGGTATGTTGATAAATACATTCTTGAACATCTACAGGTGTATGGTAGATAGCACATTGACTGGTTGTATCAGTGACTGGTTCAGCAAATCGAACGTCCAGGAACGAAGGAGACTAGAAAATATGATGAACACTGCCTGGTCCATCATGGGTACTGACTTCACCCACCATCAAAGGGATCTGAAGGAGGCGCTACCTTAAAAGGATCATCAAAGGCCCCACCATCCTGGTCACAATCTCATTTCACTCCAGCCATCAGGAAGAAGGTATAGAAGTCTGAAAATGATGACCTTCAGGTTCAGGAACAGCTTCTTCCTAACAACCTTTTGAATACAACAAATACCAACTAAACCTTGAACTATGAACTGTCTTGATTGCACTAAGGACTTGTTATTATTTTATCTACTGAGTACTGTGATTACAAATGTCTTGTGCTGCTGCAAGTAACAATTTAATTGTTCCATTTCAGTACACATTACATTGAAACACTCTTGGCACTCTTGACGCCTCAACTATTGAGGAACCTCTGCTGAGAGTTATGGAATTCGAATATGAACTGCGGACAATGCACAGCATCCAAGCGAGGGAAAGCTATTCTGACAGTTTGTCCAGGAAGCTAGGCCATGGCCGAGATGTGAATGCATGTCAGGCAGGAATTGGGACCCAAAATGTAGCAATGCAGAAGCCTTAGTTTTTGAACCACAGGTGTAAGGTACTTGCTGCATGTAAAGATGTGAATGAAGACTGCAGATAAGGAGGAGGTTGCTTATTGTGACAATTACACTGTGGTACAAGATATAATTCAAGCGGATGGGAAAAGACAAAGGGTAATTCACAGAGGTTGTATTATTTCCTCAGAACAAATGTTAAGGAAAGCTCGTTGGAGGCTAAAGAACTTGGATCAGCCAGGCTGAATCAAGTTGTTGTAATCCCCATAGGAACAAATCAATGGATTGAGTAAAAATGGAATCAATGTTGAGTAAAACCTCAAGTGTAAGAATCCTGGGATTGTCAAATCAACCATGCAGAAATTGGCAAGGATTTAAAAGGATCTATAGGTAATTTTGCAGTACACCAAATAGTGGCAGAAGAAGGGATATTGACAGGACTAGTGGGAGAAGCAAGAACAATTGACCAATGATGGGTTCCACTTGAATCCGTCTGGAGCATGTGCCTTGGTCCAATGAATAAGAAGAATTGCAAACAAGTTTAAAAATAATGAAGGACAATACAAAGAAATTGGTTAAGGCACTGCATAAAATAAAAAGAAAAGTGATAGAAGTAGGTAAATACTGGCAAACAATTAAATTATTTCAAAATCTTCACTAAGGTCAGTGAAATAAAGACTCATTGGGAAACAATCGCTAATTAAGGAGGGTTAGTATTAGATTTAAAGAAGCTGGTTATGTTGCCCAAAGAGCAGTTTTACGAAATAGCAATAACTGAACAAAAAAAATGTGTAAAGAAAGATTGTTAAAAAATCAGCAAGAATATAAAGAAGAGCTTATAAGATTTGGTGAAAAATAAGATTTTCGCTACAAATAATTGGTGTACCAAACAGACAATGACAAGAGAATTTATAATGGACTACAGAAATAGTTGACAACATCTCTCAATTAGTGTAGTGTTTGCAATGAAAATTTACACATATCTTGCATCGGCTTTGTCCAAGACACGTCACAGGCTCTTCGTCTCCTCAATGACTTCCGTTTATCAGGCCCGCACTCCGTAATCTTTACCATGGATTTTCAGTCACTTTACACCTCCGTCCCCCTCCAGGAAGGTTTTAAAGCCCTCCGTTTCTTCCTCGACCGCAGAACCAGACAATTTCCATCAAGCAATACTCTTCTCCGCCTAGCAGAGCTGGTCTCTTATGCTCAACAATTTCTCCTTCGACTCCTCCCATTTCCTCCAAATCCAAGGCATAGCTATGGGCACTCGCATGGGGCCCAGCTCTGCCTGCCTCTTTGTTGGGGTACGTCGAACAATCACTGTTCCAGGCACACACTGGCCCTATCCCCGAACTCTACCTCCGCTACATTGACGACTGCATCGGTGCTGCTTACTGCACCCATGCAGAACTCGCTGACTTCATCAACCACGACTAATTTCCATCCTGCACTCAAATTCACCTGGACCATCTCCGACATCTCCCTACCGTTTCTGGATCTCACCGTCCCCATCACAGGATACAGACTATTGACCGACATCTACTACAAACCTACTGGCTCCCATGGCTATCTAACTAGACCACACTTCTTCCCACCCTGCTTCCTGTAAAGACTCTATCTCCTGCTCCCAATTCCTCCATCTACGCCGCATCTACGCCCAGGATAAGGTTTTCCATACTAGATCATTGGAGATGTCCTCCTCATTCTTTAGGAAATTTCCCCTCTTCCATTATAGATGAGGCTCTCACTGGGGTCTCCTCGATATCCTGCAGCTCTGCTCTTGCTCCCCTTTCCCCCATTCACAACAAGGACAGAGTCCGCCTTGTCCTCACCTTCCACCCCATTAGCTGTCGCCTACAGCATATAATCCTCCAACGCTTTCGCCACCTCCAACAGGATCCCACTACTGGACTCATCTTCACCCCTTACTGCTTTCCGCAGAGACCGTTCCCTCCGCAACTCCCTGATCAACTTGTCCCTCCCCCCACACCACCCCCTTCCCAGGTATTTTCCCCTGCAACCACAGGTGAAACAACACTTGTCCCTTTACCTCCCCCTCGACTGCATCCAAGGACCCCGACAGTCTTTTCAGGTGAGGCAGAGGTTCACTTGCACCTCCTCCAACCTCATCTACGGTATCCGCTGTTCCAGCTGTCAACTTCTCTACATTGGCGAGAGCAAGCGCAGACTTGGCAATCCTTTCGCTGAACATTTCCACTCAGTCCGCCTCAACCTACCTGATCTCCCGGTTGCTTCCCCTCCCATTCCTAGTCTGACCTTTCTCTCCGGGTCTCCATTGTCAGAGTGAGGCCCAGTGCAAATCTAACTTCAAATAGCCCTTGTTTTCCCTCTCTCTCCACCCCCTACACCTTCCCAGTTCTCCCACCATCTTACTGTCTCCGACTATATTCTATCTCTGTCCCGCCCACTCCCCTGACATCAGTCTGAAGAAGGGTCTTGACCCGAAACATCACCCATTCCTTCTCTCCAGAGATGCTGCCTGTCCCGCTGAGTTACTCCAGCATTTTGTGTCTACCTTTGATTTAAACCAGCATCTGCAGTACTTTCCTACACATAAATATGTTGTTGCAATTTAAGAAAGTTGGGGTAGAATAAATGGAATGATAGATCAGTTAGTCCAACTAGTTGTTGATAAAATGCTAGGATTCTTTATTAAGAACATAATAATGGGGCACAGAGTAAATCAAACAAAGTTCTGAAGAAGGGTCTCGACCCCAAACTTCACCGATTTCTTTTCTCCAGAGATGTTTGATCTGCTGAGTTACTCCAGCTTTTTGTGTCTATCTTCAGTTTACACCAGCATCTGCAGTTCCTTCCTACACTCTTCAGATTGAAACATTTACTGTTTCTCTAGTCACAGATGCTGCCTGGCCTGCTGAGCATCTACAGTACTCTGTCTTATTATAGAAAATCATAATATTGTTCAGCAGAGATAGTTTTATGAAGGGGAAATCTTTTTGAGGAGGTTTTTTAAGATGCAACTAGTTGGTATGATAACAGTGTATGCACAGATACAGAATATCTGGATTTAATGAGACACCACACAAGAGACCGCAAAATGTACTGAGGGGTCTCAGAATTAGAGGAAATATAGGAGTATATTTCAATGATTGGTTTCAGTACAATAGACAATTGATTATTGGCATGATGTGGTTATCTTACAGAAACATAGTGAGTAAAATTGGCTTATACACACTGGAGTTTAAAAAAATGAAATTTGATTCAATGAGTCATACAAAAATCCAAGAAGGTTAACGGGGTGCATACAGAGACAATTTCAGATAGATGGAAAGTAACAGAGAGACAAAGTTTTGAGATAAGAAATTAGCTTCATAGGACCAAGATGAGAAAAAAAAAAGTTTAAGTAAGGGGTTGTAAATGTTTGCAATGCTCTATCTTAGAGAATTGTGCTCAATAATAGAATACACAGAGGGGTGAACAGAATAAGGGCTTTGGACATGCAGAAGATGTTAGGATGAAGAAGAAAATACATGAATCACAGGATCAGCCAAAATCTTATTGAATTGCTGGACACATCCAAAGGAAGCATATCTGCACCTGTTTCAATTTATATCTTTATAGCCTTAGTATTGATACGTGCTATTCAATATATCAATATATTTTGCACAACGGTCGTTTAAACATTACAAACATCTTCACATTAAAATGCTTAATGATTAGTATGCGCTGTTGCAGAATATGAATAAGTTGTCTAGGATCTCAATTAAACTTATATGGTATGGTTTCATTATCAATGAAAACAGTCAAATCATTTTAATTAACAGAACTACCATTAGTGAAATTTAAACTGCTTGAGAAGAACATTTTCATAATATGTTTAGCAGGATTTAACCTTCGTCTTTGCCTTTGGCTTGGATTTGAGATATTAATTAGAAATGTTAAAGGCATTGCAGCCCACTGAATCTGCTTTATCTAAAAAAAATCAATTGGTAAACAGCATATGGTAACAAAATATACCAAACAACATAACGTGAGAACTAAGTCTACAAAGAAGGTCACAGACATTACTATTTCTGTTTATCAAGGTCATGGGTACTCGCTGATAATTGATGCTTGTACTCACTGGTGCTTTTGGAACCCAAACTGAGCAAGAACAGAATAAATAAACACTGTTATTTGACTTGGTCTATCAATATCATGACAAATAACAATAAAAATTAAGAATTCAAGACTGTAATTTACTCAAGTTTAGCTGAATGTTATAAATCATTTCAATCTTGAGCACCACAGATAAATTGCCTCTGCAAATATGTCACGTTCATTATTGTTCACTAACATTATCAAGTATCCCATTGATATTCCGCTTGGACATTTAGAAACTATGCTTCTCTCTGAAGAAATAACCATCAGCATGTTTTTAGATTTTTGTCTCAATGTTTATGATCGATAATTCCCTAATGAGCTCTCTTTTTCCTTCCATGGGACAAAAAAATCTTCAGAAAAACTGTGCCCTCAGTCTTTTTAATTGTTTACATCTAATCATCTCTGCCTCTTTATGAAAGTTGTTTGCTCCATCCCATTAGTATTGGCTCCAAAGTTGGATGGTCTTGATTTTGCTGAGAGTAATATCTGCAGTAAGAGACAGGTAAGTGTGAAGTGTTACATTTTGGGAAGTCAAACCAAGGTGCGACTTTTGCAATGAATGAGTGGACTCTGGGAGTCCTAGGATCGCAAGTACATAGTTACCTAGGACTACATGTATAAGGAAGAACTGCAGATGCTGGTTTAAATCGAAGGTAGACACAAAATGCTGGAGTAACTCAGCAGGCCAGGCAGCATCTCTGGAGAGAAGGAATGGGTGATGTTTTGGGTCAAGACCCTTCTTCAGACTGATGTCAGGGGAGTGGGTGGTACAGAGATAAAATGTAGTCAGAAACAGTAAGACTGGTGGGAGAACTGGGAAGGGGGAGGGGTTGGATAGAGAAGGAAGGTAATGGCTACTTCAAGTAGTCTGAAGAAGAGTCTCAACCCGAAACGTCACCCATGCCTTTTCTCCAGAGATGCTGTCTGTCCCGCTAAGTTACTCCAGCTTTTGTGTCTACCTAGGACTACAAGTACATAGTTCCTTGAAAGTGGCATCAGAGGGAGACAGAGTGGTGAAGAAGGTGTTTGGCATGCTATCCACTGTGACCAGGAGAAAAGCTAAAAGAGAGAAGGGGCAAGACAAAGCCTGGCAACTAATAGGTGAGTAAAAGTAAGGGACAAAAACTAGCATTGAAAAGACAGAGGATGTGAGACAAAAATATTAAAGAGTTGTGAATTGTGAAGCTAAAGGATGAATTGTAGATGGAAGGGGATCCCTTTGATGGTGGGGAGGTCAGTACACATGTTGGTTTGGGCAATGTCGACCAATTTCTGCACCTTCCTTTGTTCCTGATGTTCGTGTTACTGAAGCAGACCATGATACAACCTGTCAATTATCCATTTCGCCCCCACTGAGTTTTTCTAGCTGCTCTCCTTTTCCCCTGTTTAAGGGCCTGTCCAACTTTCACTACCTAATTCACAACCTTTTTTACTCGTGGACATTTTTCATCAGGCTAGAAAAACGCCCTGACCTACTTGATGCCACGAGTACCTACGACTGCATCACGACCTACCTATGATGTACCTACGACTTCCTACGGCCTCCTACGACCTCCTACGACCTTGTGACGACCATGCTGCGAGTACCAGTCAAGGGCAAACTCGGCAGAGGGCGTGAATTAGGTCGTGAAAGTGGGACAGGCCCTTTATACTACCATGCTCTGACAACTACCACCAAGCTAATCTTGTATACATTTGTTTTCTTCTTTTTATTCTATCTCTACAATATTTGAATAATAAATGTGTATCTTTAGTCTTCAAGGGGATCTTGAAAATATGCATGACATCCCAAGCTATTTGCCTCTGGATTCCTTTTTGTCAAGTTATTTCATAACAATTTATTTTCATTTACTCCACTTATTCATAGCTTTGCATGATTTTGATTTAAAAATTGCAAAACATCCTTCAGATGGTCAACACACATACTGTATATATTAAGGGGGTTGAAATCACCGATTAGCAGACATTGAAGTCATCGGCTTCCATGATTTAAATTTTATACAAGAGTAAGACCTAGTCACAAATTCATTAATAAAGGATTAAATCCAATAAAGAAACAATTTAGTTAAAATTTGACAGATTATTCATTAAAACTTGATCTTTACCAACAGTTATCCGCATACTAGACATTTCTTAGAAACAATATATTCTTGTTCTTCTATGTTCTGAATACAAGAACAAAGTTACATCTTATTCAGAGCACCAACTGAGTTCTCTCAGCAGGGGCTCGAGTGCAATTGAATTTCAAAGCCTTTCAGAATCAGCCACATTGTATACCTTGAAAGAATGATACATTGATTTTGTGGTGGTAGTGCAGGGATTGGCAATATGTTGGTTGAGTCCATTTTCTGCAATTTCCCACTTTTATCCTTTATTCCTAATTCAGTCCATTGTATTTGTGACTCCTCTCCTGCTTTTGCTCATTACGCATAATAACCATGCAAGCTCACAATGCTCTCTATTCCCCTTCAAGCATTTTGAAAGGATGGTTCCTGACTCTGTCATACTTCTAAAATGCACCATGGATCTTCATTTTTTCTTAGTTTATGGCAACTCATTCAAGCTACTGTGGAGATAAATTGATTATTTATTCATCTAGTCTGTCAGCATATATAACCTGTAAAACAATTCCTTCACATTAAGTAATGCTTAAACATATCCATGGTGTTAAATTGAGCATTAAACATTATTTGATCAAACAGTAAGGAACTGAACTGATTCTAATTGAGAACATAAAATAATAATTAGAATATAACATATGAAATTACATGAGTTGTTTTTCCTCAGCTATTTGTTTTTATTTTGTAAATTATTTGCATTAGTTTATTTGTCTAATCGTGTCAGGATCTCTTCCTGAAAATCGCCAATGATTAAAATGAATCACATTACAGGTACAACCATAAATTGGATTGCAGACGCAACTCTTCAAAATATTTTGAATGGAGCCTGGGAGTGGAAAGAGGTGGTAATTTTCACAGGTCTGGTGTATCATACTGGAGTCAAGTGGATTACACTTTAAACCCAACCATTCAAAACTGCATAATACAGCTCATTGTAATATTGATTAAGAGTTATTACTAATCTGCTGCCTTGCTAGTGAGTGTTCAAACCATTGCAAATATAAAAATTAGTTTCCTTTTTCAGAAGGATCTCTTAATAGACTGCATTATCGGTATTTAATTCAGCAACTGAATAAGTGAGTAAAAATTACAAATTCCTAGCCAATTATTCAAACACTGTTCATTCACCTCCATTTCAGAACTGGTTTGCTCAACAACATAGAAAACAGAGGCAGGAATAGATTGTTCGGGCCTTCAGGCCTGCCTCACCATTCAACATGACCATGGCACACACTTCATCATCCTGTTCCATCTTTCTCTATTTTGATCCATTTGGCATTAAAATATTACCACATTACAAATCTAATGACTTCTGTAATAGCAAATGGCACAGGTTCACCATACATTGTTGAAGAGATTATATCTCAGATCTAAGTGTGTATAGAACAATATAGCATGGAAACAGGTCCTTCAGCCCACCATGTCGGCACTGACCATGATGCCAATCTGACGTCCCATCTGGCCCAAAATAGCCCATATCCCTCTATTCTCTAGCTGTTCATTTGTCTGTCTAAATTTATCTTTTTTGCCCCCACCACCTGCCTTGGCAATGTTCCAGCCACCCATTATTCTTTGTGATAAAAAAAACATGCCTTGCAAGTCTCTTTTAATCTTTACTCATTTCACCTTAAACCTGGCTCTGTTGTATTTGACAGTTCCACCTGGAGAAAAAAGACTCTGACTATCTATCCTGAGGCTGTGACCTCTAATTTTGAACTCTGCATCTTCTCTGTATTTGGTCTACAAAATCTAATCCTGTGTATGATCTATCTTACTCTTTTAAACTCCTGGAAATACAGGCCTACTGAACCAATCTCTGCCTATGCATTAGTCCTGCCATCCCATAAATCAATTGAGTTAACCTTGTTGCACTCCCTCTACAGCACAGAAGACTAGAACTGCACACACAGCTCCAGATGAGGTATCACCATGGCCTGTACAGCTACACAAAACATTATGGCTCCTATATTCAAATTATCTTGCCAAGGCCAGTGTACCATTTGCTTTCCTAACAGCTTGCTGAATCTGCACTTCTGCTCTCAGTAAATAACTGGTGTACTAGGACTACCAGGTCTCATGGCATCTTCCCTTTTCCTTATATATCTTCAATCAAATAATAATAAAGTCATAAGTGATAGTAGGATTAGGCTATTCGGCCCATCACGTCTACTTCTCCATTCAATCATGGCTGATCTATTTCCCCCTCAACCTCATTCTCTAGCCTTCTCCCCATAACCTCTGACACCTGTACTAATCAAGAATCTATCTATCTCTGCTTGAAACATATCCACTGAATTGGCCTCTACGGCCTTCTGTGGTAAAGAATTGCACAGATTCACCACCCCCTGAGTAAAGAAATTTATCCTCATTTCCTTTCTAAAAGAACGTCCTTTAATTCTGCGGCTATGACCTCTAATCCAAGACTCTCCCACTAGTGGAAATATCCTCTCCACATCCACTCTGTCCAAGTCTTTCACTATTTTATATGTTTCAATGAGGTCCCGCTCATTCTTCTAAACTCCAGCAAATACAGGCCCAGTGCTGACAAACGCTCATCATTGGTTAACCTTCTCATTTTTGGAATCCTCCTCTGGGCACTCCCCAGAGCCAGCACATCCTTCCTCAGATATGGTGCCCAAAATTGCTCACAATATTCCAAATGCGGCCTTACCTGCGCCTTATAGAGCCTCAGCATTACATCCCTTCTTGAATGTTGTTTTAATTAAACCAGAATGGAAGCGTTTACATATATCATGTTCACCAGCATCTGCCATGCCTTTGCCCACTCATCTAACTCGGCTAAATCACATTGGAGCTTCTTTGCATCCTCTTTGCAACTCATGTTCCCACCCAGTTTGTGTCATGTTCACATACCAACATTTTTATATCCTTTTTACTTCTATCTATGCATAAAATAATCTTAATTAAACTGATTTTCGAAAGCATTGCCATTAACTATTTGCCAGCTTTTCCACTCAAAACAGCATCACCAAGGGCTGTGGCGATGTGGCATTTCAACAAACCTCCAAAACACAGTTAATCATATAACCATATAACAATTACAGCACGGAAACAGGCCCTCTCGGCCCTTCCAGTCCGTGCCGACCATTTGTTTTCCCCTAGTCCCATCTACCTGCTCCATTCCCTCCATACCCCTCCATTCCCTTCACGTCCATATACCTATCCACTTTACTTTTAAATGTTAAAATCGATCCTGCCTCCACCACTTCTGCTGGAAGCTCATTCCACACAGCCACCACCCTCTGAGTAAAGAAGTTCCCCCTCACGTTACCCCTAAACTTCTGTCCCTTAATTCTCATGTCATGCCCTCTTGTTTGAATCTTCCCTACCCTCAATGGGAAAAACGTATCCACGTCAACTCTGTCTATCCCTTTCATAATTTTAAAGACCTCAATCAAGTCCCCCCTTAACCTTCTGCGCTCCAAAGAATAAAGACCTAACTTGTTCAACCTTTCTCTGTAACAGAGTTGCTGGAACCCTGGCAACATTCTAGTAAATCTCCTCTGTACTCTCTCTATTTTGTTGACATCCTTCCTATAACTAGGCGACCAAAATTGTACACCATACTCCAGATTTGGTCTTACCAATGCCTTGTACAATTTTAACATTACTTCCCTACTCCTATATTCAATGCTCTGATTTATAAAGGCCAGCACACCAAAGGCTTTCTTTACCACCCTATCTACATGCGATTCCACCTTCAGGGAACTATGCACAGTTATTCCTAGAACTCTCTGTTCCACAGCATTCCTCAATTCCCTACCATTTACCATGTGCGCCCTATTTTGATTTGTCCTGCCAAGATGTAGCACTTCACACTTAACAGCATTAAACTCCATCTGCCATCTTTCAGCCCACTTTTCCAAATGGCCCAAATCTCTCTGTAGACTTTGAAAATCTACTTCATTATCCACAACACCACCTATCTTAGTATCATCTGCATACTTACTTATCCAATTTTCCACCCCATCATCCAGATCATTGATGTACATGACAAACAACAGTGGACCCAACACAGATCCCTGAGGCACCACACTGGTCACCGGCTTCCAACCTGACAAACAGCCATCCACCATTATTCTCTGACATCTCCCATTCAGCCACTGTTGAATCCATCTTGCTACTCCGCCATTAACACCCAAAGATTGAACCTTCTTAACCAACCTTCCATGGGGAACCTTGTCAAAGGCCTTACTGAAATCCATATAGACAACATCCACTGCTTTACCCTCATCAATTTCCCTAGTTACCGCTTCAAAGAATTCAAGAAGGTTTGTCAAACATGACCTTCCAGGCACAAATCCATGTTGACTGTTCCTGATCAGACCCTGTTTATCCAGATGCTTATATATATTATCTCTAAGTATCCTTTCCATTAAATTGCCCACCACTGACGTCAAACTAATAGGTCTATAATTGCTAGGTTTATTCTTTGAACCCTTTTTAAACAATGGAACAACATGCGCAGTACGCCACTATTCCCGTTTCTAATGACATTTGAAATATTTCTGTCATAGCTCCTGCTATTTCTACACTAACTTCCCTCAATGTCCTAGGGAATATCCTGTCAGGACCTGGAGACTTATCCACTTTTATATTTTTCAAAAGTGTCAGTACTTCCTCCTCTTTGAATCTCATAGTTTCCATAGCTACTCTACTTTTTCCCCTTAACTCACAGAGTTCAATATCCTTCTCCTTGGTGAATACCGAAGAAAAGAAATTGTTCAATATCTCCCCCATCTCTTTTGGCTCTGCAGATAGCTGTCCATTCTGGTTCTCTAATGGTCCAATTTTATCCCTCGTTATCCTTTTGCTATTAATATAGCTGTAGAAACCCTTTGGGTTTACTTTCACCTTTCTTGCCAAAGCAACCTCATATCTTCTTTTAGCCTTCCTAATTTCTTTCTTAAGATTCTTTTTACATTCTTTATACTCCTCTAGCACCTCATTTACTCCATGTCTCCTATAATTATTGTAGATATCTCTCTTTTTTCGAAACAAGTGTTCAATTTCCCTTGAAAACCAATTTTTACTATTTCTTTTCAACCTAACAGGGACATAAAGATTCTGTACTCTTACAATTTCCCCTTTAAATGTCCTCCATTTCTCTTCTACATCCTTCCCATGAAACAAAGTGTCCTAATTCACTCCTTTAAAATCCTTACGCATTCCCTCAAAGTTAGCCTTTCTCCAATCAAAAATCTCCACCCTAGGTCCAATTCTGACTCTCTCCATAATTATATTGAAACTAATGATATTGTGATCACTGGTCCCGAAGTGCTCACCAACGCATACCTCCGTCACCTGACCTGCCTCATTTCCTAACAGGAGGTCCAGCACTGCCCCTTCTCTGGTCAATACCTCTATGTACTGCTGCAAAAAACTATCCTGCACACATTTTACAAACTCCAAACCATCCAGCCCATTTACAGAATGTGTTTCCCAGTCTATTTTTGGAAAATTGAAATCTCCCACAATCACTACCTTGTGCTTACTACTAATATCTGCTATCTCCTTACATATTTTCTCTTCCAATTCTCGCTCCCCATTTGGCGGTCTATAATACACCCCTAAAAGTGTTGCTACACCGTTCCCACTTCTCAGTTCCACCCAAATAGCCTCCCTAGACGAGCCCTCTAATCTATCCTGCCAAAGCACTGCTGTAATATCTTCTCTGACAAGCAATGCAACACCTCCCCCTCTGGTCCCTCCAATTCTATCACACCTGAAGCAACGAAATCCTGGAATATTTAGTTTCCAATCACAGCCCTCCTGCAACCATGTTTCACTGAAAATGAAACATGGTTGCAGGAGGGCTGTGATTGGAAACTATACTATATGTTCATACATATAGTGTATGTTATACTATACGCACCTGTTTGTTGGTGAACTTTTACACTGCTCTTTTTGTTTCGACTGCAGTCTATAGTATTGTAGCTCTGTTCAAAATAAACTGCTCTATTTACCAAGACTTGCAACTGACTGATGTCCAAGTTGAATATACTGTGTATTATACCCAGGGTGATAACATGGAACTCTGCTCATAAGGTTCAGGGATTATTCTCACAGTTTGACAAAAGCGAGGTTTTCATCCTGGAACCTTGACTTAATTATTGCTCGTCTGCCGACTATACTGAAATTTCTGTTTCAATGTGACCTGCTTTGAAGCTTATCTTTGCAAACAGACCAGCAGTTGAATAAAAACACGTTGATGGGATTGATGGGAGGGCAGAGAAAATAAGATGATTCTAATATTACAAATGCCAGCACCGTCAAGTGTTTCAGAATTTTTCAGCAGTTCATTTGAGGGTTAAATTACCTTCTTTCTTACAATCCTAAACTTGAAGATCTTCTCCCTTTATTGCTTTTCTTTTTACATGTTACACCATTTTATGTGAATTGGAAAGAACACTTGTGTCCTCTGCACTGACAAAATTAATGGCCTGATGAACTTGGCAGTGTGAACCTATAGGGAGGATAAAGGCACAACTCTGCACCATTCAACAAGGAACAGCCTTCCATATGCAGAATTGATACAGAGGAGAAAATGAGACCAGAATAGATCAGCCATGACCATATTTAATGGAGGGGCAGGCTTGAGGGGCGAAGTGGTCTATTCCTGTTCCTCTTTTCTTGTGGTAGATTGAGTCTGAGAGTGGACTAGGATAAAACAATGTGATATGAGGGAAAATGCAAGCAACAGGCAAAACTGTGAAGCTTGGAGATCGTTCATATATTATTTAGGTGACAGCCCTGCACCTTTGAATCAAAAAAGAATTGTTGCGAAATCATCAGAACCACAAATTGTTCCTTGGTGAAAACTCTGGTGTAGAAATTTTACAAATCATGTTTTGTTTTCAGTACCGCTCATCTACTTTTATTTTCTTGAGTGATTACAATTATCTTCATGCTGAAATGCGCTAGTCCCAAAATTCAACTGACTACTCCAATCATTAATCACACTTGTGCCAATGCTATGCTTGTTGTCTCAGACATGCACTCAATTATATCATTCTTTGTGCAGTGTTCTGTAAGAGAAACTCACCCACATGGCTCTGTTGTCAGATGCTCTTTCATCTGTCCAAATATCTCTGTATAGGACTTTTTAATTTTTCTGCTAGTTTCTTACAAGGTCCAAGGATAGGCTTGGTTAGGCAGAAAGCATTTATCCACCTTAATGTGCTTTAAGATGACCAACAGCTCCTCTTTGGTAACTTGAATATGGTCCAAAACCAATACTGAACACATTTTATCCCATCCAAATCCTTAGGACTATGGCAGCCCCTGTCATTATTTGGAAATTTAAAATCTTCAAACAATATACTGGAGGAACTCAACAAGATGAAACCCTGTGGGTGGAAAAGAATAGTCGAAATGAGCCTTTATGGCCATTTGCAGTTGGCACTGTGAAATGGCACCAAAACCAGCCAACTCTGGCATGTAGACTCAGTGGGCTGTTTCTATGCATTATGTACTTAACCGGGGATTGTACTTATGTATGGCAATAATCTTACTGATCTGCATGAAAAAAAAAATCTTGCTGTACCTTGGTACAAGTGATAAAGGAAACATTGAACCATTGGACCGGCTAGGTTCGTCCAGCTGGTTGTTGCTCCAGATTCCCGAATCTGTATTCTCTTGTGTTTCTATCATTATTCTTGTAGTTATCTGTGATCTCTCTGTACATTTCTCCCTCCTATGTGTGCTGCCTTTTGGGAGCCTATAGTACAATCTCATCAAAGTGATCACCGCCTACTTATTTTTCATTTCCACTGATAAAGCCTCACTGGACAACTCCCTAAAAATACCCTGTCTATGCACTACCGTGATGTTCTCCCTAATCAAAAATGCAACTTTCTCTTCTCCCTTAACGCCACCTTTATCTCTGCTATAGTTTAGTTTAGTTTAGAGATACAGCTTGGAAACAGGCCCTTCGGCCCACCGGGTCCACGCCGACCAGTGATCCCCGCATATTAACATTAACCTACACACACTAAGGACAATTTTTGCATTTACCAAGCCAATTTACCAATATACTTGTACGTCTTTGGAGTGTGGGAAGAAACCAAAGATCTCGGAGAAAACCCATGTGGTCACGGGGAGAACATACAAACTCCATACAGACAGCACCCATAGTCAGGGAGCGAACCCAGGTCTACGGCGTTACAAGCGCTGTAAGGCAGCAACTCTACCGCTGCGCCATCATGCTGCTCTGCTACTGTCCTGTTTGTTGCCTGGAATATTGAGCTACCAGTTCTGTCTCTCCCTCAGTCATTATTCTGTAAAAGCGATAATATTCCCAGTCCCGCAAACTATCAATGACGACCACCTGCCTTATCTGTTAGGCCTTTGCATTGAAATAAATACAGTTGAATCCATCAATCTTTCCCCACTCAGAACATGCTTCTGCCTGTTGTCTTCTGAACCTGCTTGTTTTAACATCTGTACTACTTCAACCTTCTCATCTGCCTTATTACGGATTTGGGTCACAACATCTGCCAAACTAGTTTTAACCCTCCTGAGTATTTCTGGAAAATCTCCCAACAGAATATAGGTGTCCTTTCAGTTCAGCTGCAACTTGTCCTTCTTGTCCAGGTCGCCTCTGCATCATGGAAATCAATAATACCAGTGCACACAAAAGTGATGTGCCTCAAAGATTAGTCGCTGGTGGCACTAACATCCATGGTGATGAATTGCTTTAAGACATTGGTTCTAACACATATCAACTATCAGTAAGGACCTGGACTCACTGCAATTCACATACAATGCATCAACAGGGGATGCAATCTCACCGGCTCTCTACTCAGCACTAAACCACTTGGATAAAAATGACATGTACGCCAAGCTTTTGTTCATTGACCATAGCTCAGCATTCAAAACCAGAATTCCCTCCAAACATCATCAAACTCAAAGAACTGAGTCTCTGTCCATCCCTATTCAAATGGATTCAGGACTTCCTCATTGGCAGACCTCAATCAGTATGAATCAACAGCAACACTTCCTCTACAATAACCATCAACGCAGGAGCACATGGCTGTGTGCTCAGCCCCCCTGCTCTACTCACTCTGTACCCATGACTGTATAACCAGACACAATTCTAATGCTATCTTTACATTCACAAATGACACCACTGTTGTTGGATGAAGAGGAAGATGATTAGACTTTCACATTCCATCACAGTGAGGAATGTGGGGAATTTGCAGTGGCGGATGTTTATGTTAACTGTTATGTAGTTGTGTGTCTTGTTGCATTTTTTTAGTATGGCTGTATGGTAATCCGCGTTTCACTGTACCTTATTTGGTACACGTGACATTAAACAGACCTTTGAACCTTTGAATAATAGGTAACGATGAGTCACAGTACGAGAGAGATTGAAAATCCGATTAAATGATAACATTGAGAAACTGATTGTTGACCAGGAGGGAAAAGGAGATGATCCATAAACGCGTCTTCCGTGACGGGACAGCAGAGGGCGTACATATCTCTGACAATCTGTCTTAGGCCCAGCACATTGATGCAAGTCACAAAGAAAGCTCATCAAAGCCTCTACTTCCTGAGACGTTGAGGAGATTCGGCATATCAATGAATACTCTTTTGAACTTCTTCAGATGCACGGTAGAGAGCACATTGACTGGTTGCATCATGGTCTGGTTCGACAACTCGAATGCCTAGAAACGAAGGAGATTAGAGAGTGATAGACCTGGTCCATCATGGGTACTGATCGCCCCACCATTGAAGGGATCAAAAGGTGGCACTGCCTCAACAAGCCAGCCAATATCATCAAAGACCCACACTACCCTGCACGCGCTCTCATTACACATAACATTGGGAAGAAGGTATAGGAGCCAAAAAAACATGAGTACCAGATGCAAAAATATCTTCTTCTCAGCAGCCATCAGACTTCTGAACACCAGCATTTGGCGGCACTGGGTGTGGATGTGGAGAGGATGTTTCCACTAATGGGAGTACTTGATGAGCCAAATGGCCTAATTCTGCTCCTATAACATATGAACCACAAATCACTAATCTCAACAACTATGAAGTTCTATGTATTGTATCTTGGGTTTCACTACCAACTTCGGTTCTTGTTTTTGCACTAGCATTAGTTATTACCATATTTAATTTTTTTATAAATGTATCTATTTGTGCGTATTGCATTTTTGGGATGGTTAAGCAAATGCAAGTAAGAATTTAATTGTTCTGTTTCCAGTACATATGACAATTAAACACTTTTGACACTGTCTCAGAAGAGATCCAACAAAGGTCTGCTTTCCTCTGAAAGGAGATCCTCCCGCCAACTGTGTACAAAATGATAAATTATTTTCGCACCTTCTGAGGGCTCCAGTTCCTGCACTTCCTTTAATGCACCCAGATCTGTCAGAGTTAGATCTGCCGGAGGCATTGGCAGGGTGAAGCTCTGAAGCTCACATGTAAACTGGTAAGTCGGAGCTGCATACAAGCATGAGGAGTAGTGCATGTAAATTAGTAGAGTTTTTAGCAAATACCTCAAAAGTAACAAGGTCATGGTCATAGTCATACAGCGTGAAAACAGGCCTTTCGGCCCACATACCCACACCAACACATCAGACCCCCAGTTCATGCCCTCTGCCGCTTTAGTTCCCATACTCTCTCGAAATTCGCTTGGTTCTGTTTCCCATACTTGCTTGAAACTCACTTTGTGCTAGTTGAAATGCATCAGGCTCACAGCAACATTTATTGGTCCATCGTGTGACATCTAAAAGATAGTGAGTTAAATGTGTGTTGGAGTGCAGAAATTCTGCTGGTATGAAACATGGTTATAGTCATAGTCATGCAGTGTGGAAAAAGACCCTTTGGCCCAACTTGCCCGTACCGACCAACATATCCCATCTACACAAGGCCATTAAGTAAGTTGATACTATATTAGCATTGGCAGGTGAAGCTCAGAATCTCACATAAATTGGTAAGTCAGAGCTGCATACAAGCGTGAGGATAAAGGTAAAATATGTAAATTAGTTGAGGGCAAGAGAATAAGTGGAAAATTGGTGAAGTGGAAAGGAGTACAAGATGGTAACACAGGCTATATTAGGGATACTGGTGGTTATGACAAGGAGTGCAGACATTTTTTTGGTCAAATGAAACTATTGAACAACGGGAGCAACATTGTTTAAAATGCAGTACTATGTGAATTCTAGATTTGATGATGCTGCCAAATTATAGTCCGATACATATGCAATTTTGGCAAACATTCACTTTCTATTACATTGTTCTATTACTTCATCAAATGAGACTTCGATTTCAAAATGATTAATGTCCCGTTTGATGAAGTAATAGCAAACTGCAAACCTATTGCAACCTCATACTATTGGAGATTGTGGAAAGTTATATGTTCAGAATCCTTAACCATGCAAGACCATCAATGATTATATAGTCACTCTAAAGTCATGCCGTGTGGAAACAGACACTCTGTAGCACTGCCATTTTGTTCTCGTCAGAGTTATTTTTGTTATTATAGGTGCCCAAGTACTGTGAGGTACAGCTATGGTGAAAAAGCTTGCTTGCAATAGCATCACAGGCATAGTCTCAGACAAACACACACAACAAATTATACATGGATTAAAAATAAAACTGTAAAATAAAGAATGTAAAAAAAAGACACGTTCCTTGAATACATATCGTGAGATAAATTTGATGAGCACTATCCAGTCTAAGTTATTGAATGCGCACAATGTGACATATAAAAATCTTCCTATACACAAGCACGATCATACTAGGTGTAAGAATAGTAGATTATGTGCTGACATGGGTGGTGGTTGAAGTAGATACATTAGTGGCATTTAAAAGACTTTTGGGTATGCATATGGATACGGGGGGATGGAGGGATATGGATTATGCACAGGTAGATGTGATGGTCTTGGCATCATGATCGGGACAGACATTGTGGGTTGAAAGGCCTGTTCTTGTGCTCAACTGTTCTATGTCCTATGTTAGCTGACAACCATTTGAAATTACTTGTTGTAAAGCACATAGGATTGTGAACCATTTTGAACATTCGATAAAGGAACTCAGAATCATTTTTACAACTCTTAGTCTTCCTCAGGTGGTTGTATTGAGTACAAGACAACAGTTTACATTATTTCACTTTGAACAGTGCAGGAAATGGAAAAAAATAACACACTGCTTCATTTCTCCTTCCCACACAATGGGGAAGCTGAAAGGTCAATGCCAGATGCACTGAGGAAATAAATCATGCAAGATAGATCTAGTTTCATGGCATGCAGCATTTATTTCTGTTGAAGAACAACACCAGAGTCAGCAGAACAAGGTACACTCCTGCATGAATGCAATAGCATAAACAATTCAGAATGTGTTTGAGTCTTCTTCAGTCCAATTTAAAAGAGAAGTTGGAAGAAAGACAGCTAAAACAAAGTAATATCACAACACATATTACAAGGAGAATACATTCCAGTGCATGAGAAAGTGTGTGCACAGAACGTCCATGTAGGTCAAAGATGAGAATATGGGATATCAAGGAGACTGTGGAAACAGATGGTTCGCAAAAGTATCTTGTAACAAATTAAAGACTAAAAAAGGTAGGCTGCTTGACCTCAACAAAAGATATCTAAAACAACACTGAGAAAGATTGTGAGTTTCTATGTACTCCTGAAGTGAGTCCTGTAATAGCTGAATAAAAATTGATATAGAATATCACTGAAAAGATTCAAGATGAAGCATCATTAATATTTGCAGAGATAGATGTGACCACAGCAACATTTGTTGAAAATAGAAGAGACTGCAGGCACAACAATCTGGATCACAACATGAACTATTGTTGGAGGAACCTAGCAGATCAAGCAGCATTTGTAGAGCCAATAGGATAGTTGACATTTTGGGTCAAGACCTTGTGTTATGACCCAAAACATAGATTATCCCTTTGCTTTCACTGATGCTGCTTGACACATTGAGATCCACTGCAACTTTGTTTTTTAACATTTAATTCCGGAAGTGGCGGCGCTGCCTAAGCAGCTGCGGCTCGCCTGCAGTCCGTTGTCTTTTTTCTTTTTGTCTTTTTTTTTGTCTTGTTAGGGGTATGTTTTAGGTTTATTTTTAGTTGTGTATATGTGGAGGGGTGGGGTGGGGATTAAAAAATATATATCTTCCTTGAATGGGGACGGGACCTTTTCCTTGTTGTCTCTCCGTTTCTCTGGGGCCTAACATCGTGGAGCTGGCGGCCTCCAACTGGAATCAATCTGATGGCTCCGGTCACACAGCCTGTGGACTTACCATCATGGAGCTGGCCCTGTGAACGTTAACATCGGGAGCTCGCAGGTCCCTGGTAGACCGATTTTTGAGAGCTCCCGCAATGGCAACTTCACCCCCCCTCCCCCCCGAATCGCAGGGTTTGAATCGGCCCGTCGCAGGGCTTTTCATCGTCCGCCGCGGGTTAATCGGCCGCGGGACTTACCATCGCCCGCCGGGGGCTTTAACATCAAGAGCCTCGATCACCTCAACACAGCAGTTTGACTGCCTGACCGCGGGAGAAGAACAGGGAAGAGAGAAGACTTTTGCCTTTCATCACAGCGAGGAGGTGTTTGGAAATTCACTATGATAGATGTTTGTGGTGAAACTGTGTTCATTGTGTGGTTTTCTTTTGCTGTTATGACTGCAGGGAACAAAATTTCGTTCAAACCTTTGTTTGTTTGAATGACAATAAAAGGCATTATATTCTATTCTATCTGGCGAATCTGCACCTTCTAAACTTAAGGCGCTGTCCCACTTGGGTGACCAAATTGGCGAGTTTAGAAGTTTGAAAAAATGACATGTTGAAGACCTCCTTCGGCTATGTAGAAGACCTCCTTCGACCTCCTTCGACTACGTTGAAGACCAACATCGACTAGCTTCGACTAGCCACGACTAACTTTGGGAAAATTGGACACCGACTAGTGGAGAATGAAGATGACTTCCTTCGATCTCCTTCAACCTCCCTTCGACTATGATGAAGACTATCTACGACTATCTAGGTCTTACCTTCCACTACCTGCAACGTCTGGCAACCACCTTCAACTAGCATTGCAACCGGCTTCGACTAAAAAATTACAGGTTTTTAAAACGGCATCCTATTTTTAGTCGCGGCCAGTTTTGATTTTTTTTAAATAACCACCGGAACATAAAAGAAGCGTAAACCCCTTTCGACCATTAGGGAGACTGACAAAAACCTCCGGGAACCGCACGGAAACCTTGGGTGGGGCACACGGTCTCCAGAGTTTTCCCTTCAGGTTTCCTAAGTGGGACAGGGGCTTTAGACACAAAATGCTGGAGTAACTCAGCGGGACAGGTAGCATCTCTGGATAGAAGGAATGGGTAATGTTTTGGATCAAGACCCTTCTATAGACTGAGAGTCAGGGGAGAGTGAGACATAGAGATATGAATGGGTAAGGTGTGAAAACAAGAGATCAAAAGGGATGGAGATCAAGGAAAGTGTAGAATGGATCATTGTTAGCTGAGGGGAAAGTGACAACAAGGCATACAATCAGTAAAATTTAATCAGGAGGACATTAAAACTAGTCAGAGAACTAGGATGGGGGAGGGATGGAGAGACGGAAAGCCAGGGTTACTTGAAGTTAGAGATGTCAACATTCATACTGTGGGTTTGTAAGCTGCTCAAGCAAAATATGAGGTGGTGTTCCTCCAATTTACATTGGTCCTCACTCTGACAGGCCCAGGCCAGAAATGTCAGTATGGGAATGGGAAGGGGAGTTAAAGTGTTTAGTAACCGGGAGATCATGTAGGTCTAGGTGGACTGAGCAGAGGTGTGCAGCAAAATGATTGCGGAGCTTGCGCTTGGTCTCGCCGATACATAAGAGTCTATAATTGGAAAGGCAGATACAGTAGATAAGGTTGGAGGAGGAGGATTTGGGATGTTAGTTTTGGAAGTGGTCTGCAGGATTAATCATTGAGAGTGAGAAGCTACCCCATTTTCCCTGCGAATAGCCTGTACTGACAGAAGCCAACAATAAGGCTGCAAGCTGGTCACAATTAATCTGTGCTCTTATTGCACTGTGTGCTTCCGAAGCTCATATATATTAGATTACTAAATCTGCCAAGCATGTCAGAGAACTACTTTCTGGATAATTGCCCAGGAGCACCACAGAACCAATGTGTAGCAAATATTAAAATACTGGGATGGTTGAAAGAAATAAATTTAAAGCAATTTAACAGAATCATGCACTATAATTAATGAGACCAATGCCCTTAGATAGGAAAAAAAAACAATACAATAAGTTGTCAGCTTACCTTGCCTCCAAAGGTATACAAAAAGCCTGATGCCATGCACTTAGTTTCTAAATTATAGCTTTATCTACTCATCCCCAGAAGTGTTACAAAGTCCAATGGCACAAGACTCTCCACTAGGTAATTTGTCTATTCCCCATATCAGCCATTTTGTGACATCTGTGAATTGGATTGGCAATTTAATGGAAAATCGGTGCCAGTATTAAATGTACTGCCAACCGGCTTTCACAACTGATTTTTCTTGCAGCAGAGTAAATGGAGCCAGTAGCAAAAAACAAAGTGACTTAAAGTCTGCCCAAGTGTAGATTCTCCCCGGTTCAGCAAATGGGTGAAATTGTTGTTGGACAGCACAGTCTGTCTTTTACTGGACTGGCCATCAGATGGTTCAGAGAGTCAGATAGAGCAGACTCGAGTGGCCGAATGGCCAAATTCTACTCCAATGTCTTCAGGTCAGGCAATGTTTATGATTACTCCAACTACCATTCTTATTTTTTCCTATAAATTCCCACTATTCAAATGATATCAACAGCAAAAGCTTCATAAAAACTTAAGGATAGAACTAATTCTGAAAGTGATTTAAAAGTTGCATTTTCCTGGAAAATTGACAAGCAAAGACATACCATCTTCCAATGTTTTAACTAATGAAAGGCAGCTTATGCCAGATATGTTGAATAAATGTTATGCAACAGTCTTCACCATGATATTTGACAATGTTCACATAGTGCTTAAACTAAAATCCCATGTTACTGAAGAAGTGTGTTAGAAGGGATTGAAACTGGCAGTCTCCTGGAAAAGAATTGGAATAAATAGGAACTTCTAACTGAAAGTGGGTAAACGGGGTACCACAGGGATGAGTTCTTCCCTGCAATTATTCACTGTTTACATTAATAACCTGTAAGAAGTTATTATAGCCTTTATGGTTATTATGGCCTTTATAAATCAGAGCATTGAATATAGGAGTAGGGAAGTAATGTTAAAATTGTACAAGGCATTGGTAAGACCAATTCTGGAGTATGGTGTACAATTTTGGTCGCCTAGTTATAGGAAGGATGTCAACAAAATAGAGAGAGTACAGAGGAGATTTACTAGAATGTTGCCAGGGTTCCAGCAACTATGTTACAGAGAAAGGTTGAACAAGTTAGGTCTTTATTCTTTGGAGCGCAGAAGGTTAAGGGGGGACTTGATTGAGGTCTTTAAAATGATGAAAGGGATAGACAGAGTTGACGTGGATACGTTTTTCCCATTGAGGGTAGGGAAGATTCAAACAAGAGGGCATGACATGAGAATTAAGGGACAGAGGTTTCGGGGTAACGTGAGGGGGAACTTCTTTACTCAGAGGGTGGTGGCTGTGTGGAATCAGCTTCCAGCAGAAGTGGTGGAGGCAGGATCGATTTTAACATTTAAGAGTAAAGTGGATAGGTATATGGACGTGAAGGGAATGGAGGGGTATGGTCTGAGTGCAGGTAGATGGGACTAGGGGAAAACAAATGGTCGGCACGGACTGGAAGGGCCGAGAGGGCCTGTTTCTGTGCTGTAATTGTTATATGGTTATATTATATGGTTAAGAATCAGTGGACAAAGCTTCCAAATTTGCAGACAATGTGAAAGAGCATGCTGTGATTCTGCAATTGGATATAGATAGATTGACTTTGTGAGTAAAAGACTGTGAAATGGAGTTTAATGCAGGGAAGCAGGTTAAGAGTCAAGAGTGTTTTATTGTCATATGTCCCAGATAGAACAATGATATTCAGAGGGAACTAGGTATTCTCACACATGAATCTATGAAGTTGGTTCAACAAGTAGTGAAGCAGATAAATGGCATTTTGGCTTTCATTGAAAAGTGGTTGCAGTTTTTAAAATGGGGAAGTTTGCTCTGGGTGTTGGTGAGACCTCAGTTGAATTCTGCATACAATTTTATTTCGGAGTCACGTGATAAAATTTGCTATCGACAAGCTGGGGGGGGGGGGGGGGGGGAGCGCGCTCTCTCCACGGCTCCTTCAACAACACAGTCAAGGAAAGTACACTAACCTTTCGTTGGTTGCAGGATGGAAGGCAACGGCAACAGGAAAGGGTAAGGATAACTTCCCAAGAGCCGTGGACGCCGACAAGCCAGCGGCCACTTTCTCTGGAGCTGCGAGCACCACCGGCAGCATCCGGTGATAAAGGTGCGGAAGTCGGGCGCTTCCGTTACACCAGCGCCCGACTTATCTCCCGAATGGATGTCCGCACTGGAGCTGGAAATTCCACCCAGACTTCATGCCCCCATCCCCCAGGAAGCGGGGGAGCAACCAGGTACGTGGCAAAGTGCCTCGCTCGCCGACAGCGGCATCACCCCGTGTTGCTGTGGATCCACGGGGGCCGGGCCGGGTACCGGCTGCGCTACAGGGGAGCCCCGCAGCCACGGCACGCCACGCACAGCTGCCGGGGATATCTGCCGTAGGGCAGTCTGGCAAGAGCTACTGCTGCGTCGAGCAGCCCTGCAGGAGCAGGAGCTGCCGACAGAACGCCGCGTCAGGCTGCGGACAAGGGCGCCTGTGGCAGCAGTAGACGGTCGGTTAGCTTAGCTCTGGCAGCTGCCGACCATGCGCCTCCACGAAGAAGATTGGGCGATAGTGGAGGTAAGCCTGCACGGACTTCGGGGAGCCAGGTACCGGGGACCGGCGCCGAATCATCTCCACTGCCTTCCTACCAGGCAGGTGGACCGCCACAGTCCGCTCGAAGGCCGACTAGCGGAAAGTCCATGCGGGAGTCGTATGGGCCTGCAGGAGCAGTAGCCCACGACAACCTACCTTCGGACCCTAGTCTGCATCTTATGGGGGTGTGGTCCACTGGTGGAAGCCCCAGAGAATTTGCAGAGCCTGGGGAAGTCGGCTTTTCCGCCGTGAGCAGCGGGGACGGTCGTATTGCTCGGTTGGAGCTCTTGGTGGAGCAACTACTCCAGAGGGACATGGACCGGATGAACGGGAGTCTCGGGCCCCCATAAGCCACGCCAGGAGACCGCCCAGCATATCGTCTTCTCCAGCCAGCCGTACCAGAAGTTGCCTGGACGCTGACTTCCCTGACGAACCAGGGATGACGGAGGCCGTAGATCCAGTGCAAGGTGCGGACCTGCTGGACGTAGTGGGGAAATTTGCCACAGCTACCCACACTGGGGAGCTGCTGCACCCCAAACTGGCGAGCACCATTGACTATCTGACCACACACCAGCTTCTGGGTCAGGTAGTCAACGAAACCATGGACGTTCAAGCCACCTGAAAACTGCATCAACGAGAACCCCCCCTGCCCAAGATACCAAAAAAGGTGAATATCATAGACTCAAATCTGTGGGAATTTGGCTTGCAGATTTACATACATTCACATTTACAAAACTTACAAAGTGCACCAACCAACAAAGATCAAGAATCTCAGCGTTAAAACCAAATGCTGGGCAATTTGACAGATCGATACGGCTGCCAATTAAGATTAAAGCTGAGCTACAATGGTGGATTGACAATATTAGTGAGTGTCACAAACCTATCATTGTTAGCAACCCATCAGTCGTGCTACAGACTGACACAAGCGCACAAGGCTGGGGTGCAACTGACACCCACGTCCAGTTGTGGTGGCAGATGGGATCCTCACGGGTCTACCCTCCTCCAGACACTAGGGATAGACTGTCTAGAGATGTTAGGGGCTTTCCATGGGATGCGGGCATTCTGCACTTACTTACAGCATTTACATGTCCGCCTCCAAAAAGATAACACCACGGTGGTGGCTTATATATAAATCATATGGGTGGTATCAGGTCATTATCTTGTGATGAATTGGCTAACTCGCTCTGGCACTGGTGCATTGAGAGAAATATTTGGATAACAGCGACCTATCTACCAGGGAAGCTCAACACAGTGGCGGACACCAGGTCACGAGTGTTCAATGATAACATCGATTGGATGTTGAACCCCAAATTTTGCTGACGTTATCGCTAACTTTGGCACACCAGATATAGACCTTTTTTGCGTCCAGGTTGAACCATCCGATACCAACGTATGTGTCTTGGGAATCAGTCCCTGAGGCAGTAGCTATGGATGCTTTTCTCTCCATTGGGGGGGAAATGGTTTTGCTACGCATTTCCCCCATTCTGCCTCATCAGTCGGGTATTGCAGAAAATTCAACTGGATTCTGCACCTGGCATTTTGATCATACCCGACTGGCCTACACAGCCATGGTACCCATGGTCCTCCAAATTTTGAAACGTCCGTGGATTCAGTTTAGTAAAAACCCCGAATTGATTACTAACCCCATTACAGGGGACAGTCACCCGTGCCATGGTCACCTAAACATGTTGGCCTGCAGGTTCTAAAGAGGCCGCTCGTCAAGGCCGGCACATCACCAAGAGCCATGGACCTCATCTCAGCGTCATGCCCAGCATCAACCAGGAGGCAGTACCTCACCCAGGTCAGGAAGTGGGAGGCATTCTGCTCCCGTACCAACCCGACCTCCAAATCGTCTACGATCCCTGATGTCCTGGAATTCCTAGCGGGCCTTCATTGCGATGCGGGCCTTAGCTACAGTGCCAGGAGTGCACTGTCCTCATACTTAGCCATAGGTATAGGCTCCAACCACCTGGTGTCTAAATTCGTGAGGGGAATGTTCAACACCAACCCTCCACGGCCCAGATACAACATCACCTGGAACGTAGGGATCGTTCTGACCCTACTGAGGAGCTGGTCTCTTATGACAGAGTTACCACTCAAAAAGCTCACCCTCAAAGTGGTGATGCTGATGGCACTGACTACAGCTCAACAAGTCCAGGCATTACAGAAGCTGCGGCTGGATAGTATGGTCTCCACCCCTGCAAAGGTGACTTTCTTTGTCCAGGACCTATTGAAGCAGCACAGACCTGGGGCTCAAGGGCTGCAGTTGGAGTTTCGGGCGTACCCCACTGATGCCACCCTCTGCATAGTCACCCATCTCCGCCTCTACATCCGCACTAAATGAACCATCCAGAAGATGGAGCAGGGGCTCCTCATCAGCCACAAATCTCCACATCACCGGGTGTCTGTGCAGACTATCACAAGGTGGCAGCAGGAGTACGTACTAACATTTTTAAAATCTCCCTCTACCAGGGCTGCATCCACATTAGCGGCGAGGGCCATGGAGGTGCCCATGGACCACATCCTCGCCACCGCGGGCTGGGCCAGTGCAGCTACCTTCCAGGGGTTCTACAATACCCACAACGTTAGCGGAAGCCGTGCTGGGAGCCGCTCCGTGAATGATTTGTCCCCGAATTAGGGGTCTTTTGCTTTGTTATTATTTGTGTTAATAACTGCATTATTTTTCAGCCTGTTCAGTCTGGACTGCATTAACTACTTTCCTCCATCGGTATTGCGGCAGTGTGATAGCATGGACGATGTCCAGGGCGTGAAATCACAGAGCTTTGAAATCTTCACAAAGTCACTCACGTGACTCCGAAATAAAATAGTAAGATTAAACGAGAACTTACCAAGTTTGAAGGTTGATCTTTATTTTATGAGGAGTTGCGGTGAGGGATTTCATGCCCTCTGCTTCCACCCTCTATCATAAGGTCAACTGGTATGTTCTACGTTCTTAATCTTACTAATTCCAGTCAACTTCTTGCAGAGAGTGGTGAATCTCTCGAATTCTTTGTTTCATCATGTGGTGGAAGCTACCTCATCAGAAGTAGTTAAAGTGGAAGTGCATAAATAGTTGATACATCAAGGAATAGTTGGGTACAAAGAAATGACAGTGAAGAGATGTTCAGGCCAGAGAGATCAGCCAAGATCATATTAAACTGTAAGGCTGGCAATTCTGGCCTTCCAGGTGCTTTTTTCGTATGTTTCCTTGTTCCATACCTTAGAGGCTAGACTGAATTTTAGTTTAATTGTTGAATTAATCATAAATATAGGACTTTTGCATTACAAAAGTTGAAGTTTCAATTATGTTAATAAAAATTAACATATTAAATAATGCAGCCATTTTGAATATAAATACTTTCAACATTAGGAGATGAGGAAGAATGCTGATCACAAGGTTACAATTTAAAAGAATGCCATTATTTGGGATAAAAAGTATGGCTATACACTATCACAGTTCATAAGTTCATGTCATCAGAGCAGAATTAGGCCATTTGGTCCATCGGTTCTACTCTGTCATTCAATCATGGTGGATCTATCTTTCCCTCTCAAACTCATTTTCCTGCATTCTCCCCGTAATCATTGATACCCTGACTAATCAAAAACCTATCAATCTCTATTTTAAAAATACCCAAAGACGGCCTCCACAACCGTCTGAGGCAATGAATTCCACAGATGCACCACGTTCTGATTGAAGAAATTCCTCCTCATCTCCTTTCTAAAGGTACATCCTTTTATTTTGAGGCTGCGTCCGCAGGTCCTAGATTTTCCCATGTGGAAATATCCTCTCCACATCCATTCTACCCAGGTCTTTCACTTTTCGATAAGTTTCAATGAGGTCCCCACCCATCCTTCTAAACGTGTACAGGCCCAGGGGTGTCAAACGCCCAATTATCCCTGGGATCATTCTAGTGAACCTCCTCTGGACCCTCTTCAAAGGCAGCACATCCTTCCTCAGATTATGACCAAAACTGCTCATAATACTTCAAACGGTGGCTGATCAGTGCCTTATAAAGCCTCAGCGTTCCATCCCTATTTTTATATTCTAGTCCTCACAAAATAAATGCTAACATTGCATTGGTCTTCCTTACTACTGATCCCTTTTGAGAACCCTGCACCTGCGCTCCCAAGCCTCTTTGCGCCTCCAATTTCTGAATCTCTTCCCGATACACATACATAACTTTAAAAATATATCTGGATTTGGAAGAGCCAGTTTCTGGAGAGGTATACCAAATATGGTAAGTTGATATTTGGTGATATTGTGAACTTTCATTGGGGAGAGTTATAGAAAGTTATATTGATTGGATACTAATTAAATCACATATACTCCATGGAGTATATTAAATCACATACTCCATGGTTTTTTGAGCTAGTTTTACAAGAAAAAAACTGCAGTAACGAAAGCCTGAAATGGTAGGATGGGACGGAAGCCCAATGTTTAGACGTTAGAATGTTTTTTTTTATCATTCTAATAGAATGATTTTCCAACTCCAGTGGTAATTAAACTTTTTTTTTTCACTCCTAGTTTTCTTTATATATTTTTAGGATGTTCAAAAAGTTGAATAAAATAAACACTTAACAAATGAGTTAATTTATGTTTTTTGCTCATGTGACAAAATAAATTATATATTAAATTATATACAAAGGAGAATAAGACGAAGATTACCAAAAAACATAAGAAAATTTAGTTGAAGGTGAATTACATTTTGTGATAAAGACTCAAGCGTGAATGACACTGAAATAGTAAGAAGCACTAGTCTATGCCTTTATCCATACTACCAAAGTGCATGGTCGCACACTTGGCTACACTGGATTCCATCTGGCACTACTTTGCCCACCCTCCCAACCTGTCTAAGTTCTTCTGCAGACTTGCCCCTCTTTGTATCATCCGCACACTTGGCCACAACGCCTTCAATTACCTCATCAAAATCATTAATATACAATGTGAAAAATTGTGGACCAAACACCAGGCCCTGCAGAATGACACAGGCTGCCAACCAGAAAAACCCCCTTTATTGCCACTCTTTACCTTCTGCTATTCAGCCAACCTTCTATCCACACTAGTATCTTCCCTCTAATACACTGAGCTCTCATCTTCTTTAGCAGCCTCACATGTGGCACCTTATCAAAGGCTTTCAGAAAATTGAAGTAAACAATATCTACTAACTATCATTTTTGTATCCTGCTATGTACTTCCTCAAAGAATCCCAACAGATTTGTCAGGCAAGATTTCCCTTCACAAAGCCATGCTGACTCCCGCCTATTTTATCATATGCTTCTAAGTACTCAGAAACCTCATCCCAAGGTTTATAGTCCAAACCTATAATGGACTCTAAAATCTTACCAACCACTGAAGTCAAGCTAATCAGACTATTGTTCCCCTTCTTTTGCCTCACCTCCTTCCTGAACAGCAGAGTATCAATTGCAATTTTCTACTTCTCTGGAACCACTCCTGACACTAGTGTTTCTTGAAAGATCACTACCCATGCCTCCACAATCTCTAAAGGTACCTCTTTCAGAACTCTGGGTGTAGTCCATCTGGTCCAGGTGGTTTATTCACCTTTATCAGCTTCCCAAGTACCTTCTCCCTAGTACTAACAACTCCAATACCCTCTGCCTCCAATGACTCTCTTGAATTCCTGGAACATTGCTGGTTTCTTCTGCTGTAAATACTGTTGCAAAAAACATATTCAATTCATCCACCTTTTTTTTAACATTTGTTCGCTGTTTGTTAATGAATCACAGGTCTTTGGTATTAAAAAGATGTTCAAAAATTCAATACCAAAATTACAAGAAGTGGAAATTGTTTGTTGCACCAGATGATACTGCATTTTTTGTATTCAAATGTAAACACATTTTTGTGTTTAACACTCATGCTAATGCCTTAACATTCTCTATATTTTTATCCTATTTCTAGCAGCATGCAGTATTTTGATTTTGTATTTAATGTTGTCATAAGGTCATAAGTGATAGGAACAGAATTAGGCCATTCGGCCCATCAAGTCTACTCTGCCATTCGATTGTGGCTGATCTATCTCTCCCTCCAAACCCCATTCTCCTGCCTTCTCCCCATAACCCCTGAAACCCAGACTAATCAAATTTCTGTGCTATAAACTGAGTTAAGGCATCGGTTCCAAATTAGCTCATCTAGATTTCCAAATTTGTTCAAGATGAAATCTGTGGAGCCTGCCAGGTGATTTCAGACATAAAATGAAACTGAAAATAAAAGGGCAGGTAAATTATTCAGACCATCATTTGTTTTCTTGCTTTGCGTGTGTTTATTTAAAATATTTTTAAAAACTCCATTAACTTTGAAGGTTAATCACAGTTTAAAGACACTCTGACAAACAATTTCTGTAAACAATGCAACAAATTACCGAGCATGGATATTGTGATAGATGTCACAAGGGATCAAAGATTTCATCTTGCACATTAGTCTGGACATATCGCATTTGAAATTACTTGTTGTAAAGCATATAGGATTGTGCACCATCATATAATATTTGATAAAGGAACAGATTTATTTTTACAACTCTTAGTCTTCCTCAGGTGGTTGTATTGAGTAAAAAACAACAGTTTAGATTTTTTCACTTTGTACTGCGCAGGAAATGGAACAAAATAAAACACTACTTAAATTCTGCATCCCACACAATGGGAAAGCTGAAAGGTCAATGCCAGATGCACTGAGGAAATAAATCATGCAAGATAGAGCATATAGCAAAGAAACAACATACCAAGTCCAAGTTAACCACATTGCACACACTTACATTAACCCCATTTTTCTTCTCACATTCTCATTAATTGCCCACAGATTCCAAGGGATTGGATGGGGCAGAATTTGTTCTAGATCTCCAAGTTTTCTGAAGCCTCATGTAAATGGTGCCATTAGAGAATGGGTTTTACTTCTCATCTTAGAAAATAAGGATAATATGTCAGTGGGGGAGCACAGGGTCAGTGACCATGACTCTACTGGTTTTATGATAGTTGTAAGTAAAAGATAGGATTGGTTCACATTCAAGTCCTAAATGTTGATGTATAGGATAGAAACTTGCAAAGGTTGTTAGCAACTTAAGGGTCATCTGCCATATTGAAGTTTGTAACAATGAGAGAAAAATATCTTCAGATAGATTCCGACCAGGGAACAATGGGCCATTATGCGCTCCACCCTTCCTCGATCATCTGATGCTGGCCCTGCTTTGTTCTGGCCTTTTCTTACCTACCTCCCCTCTACTTTCACTCTGAAGAAGGGTCCAAACCCGAAACATAGAGACACAGAGTGATAGTGTGGAAACAGGCCCTTCGGCCCAACTTGCCACGCCGGCCAACATGTCCAGGCTGCACTAATCCCACCTGCCTGCACTTGGTCTATATCCCTCCATACCTGTCCTATCCATGTTCCTGTCTAACAGTTTCTTAAACATTGGGATAGTCCCAGCCTCAACTACCTCATTTGGCAGGTTGTCCCACCCATCACCCTTTGTGTGAAAAAGTTACCCTCAGGTTCCTATTAAATCTTTTTCCCTTCACCTTGCACCTATGTCCTTTGGTCCTAGATTCCCCTACTCTGGGCAAGAGACTGTGCATCAACCCGATCTATTCTTCTCATGATTTGTACATCTCTATAAGATCACCCCTCATCCTCCTGTGCTCCAAGGAATAGAGACCCAGCCTACTCAACCTCTCCCTGTAGCTCACACCCTCTAGTCCTGGCAACATCACCAAAACGTTTTCTCCAGAGATGCTGCCTGACTCCAGCCTGAGTTACTCCAGCACTTTGTGTCTATCTTCGGTGTATACCAGCATCTGCAGTACCCTTTCACAAGTATCCTGAAAAAAATTAACATTATGAAAGAGGAGATGCTGGGAGTCCTGAAGTGCATAAAGATGGATACATTTCAGGGACCTAACCAGGTGTCTCCAAGGCTATTATGGAAAGGAAGGGGAAATAATTTGCTGGAGCCCTAGTAGAGATGTTTTAGTTTTCATAGGCGAGGTGTTGGATGAAAGAAAGGTGGCTAATGTTTTGCCTTTAGTTTAGAAGGGCTGTAAGGACAAAGAAGAGAAGTAGAGACCAGAAAGCCTGGGAATGTTGCTGGAAGGGATTGTGACCCACTCCTTTTTTATTATTTGGTCTATTTATTAACTTAAACAGATTTAATTTTTCTATTCAATTTCTCATTGCAACACAGTAGATACATATTTAAATAATGAGTATTAGAAAGACAGAATAGGGATTAGAAATTTCCACCAAGTGCAAGGATGGTTCTGCTTATTGTGCTCCACATCTGAAATTCAGCTGCACTGAAGGCAGAGATGAGCGACAGTGAGTCAATCCTGTAATGTGGATCAAGTTCATATAGCCGTGGACATATGTGATTCCTTATACACTCATGACAGTGCAGCCAAATACCAATCCAATTCAAATTACAAGTTCGCAGACGACACTACCATAGTGGATATCAAAAAATGATCAGATGGAGTACAGGAAGAATGTCAAGAATCTGATACCTGGTGTCAAGACACCAACCTCTCCCTCAATGTCAGCAAGTCAAAGGAGATTTTGATTGACTTCAGGAAGCAAAGCAGTACACACATACATACTGTTGTACAGCACACCATACATTGATGGCACCAAGAAGTGATGGGTCTATTAAACTTGTTTTTTAATAGATTTGATGCTGAGGCCTCTGCCCACCTTCCCCCCCCTGCCCCCCGACAGACTCTCCCCCTCAATCCCCCTGGCCCACTGCCTCTGTCCTTTGTCACACCTGATCATCAAGGCTGAGCAGGTGAGGAAAGAGCTGAGCAGACTCTGCCCAGGCAAAGCCCTGGCTACTTAAGGCATGCGCCAGCCAGTTGTGCAAAGTACTCCAGCATATCTTCTGGAGCCTGGAGTGGGTTCCTGTGATGTGGAACAAACCCTGCCTGGTTCATGTGCCAAAGAGGATGAGCCCCAGCTCCTCCAATGACTACAGACCGATGGTGCTGACCTCACACATCATGAAGTCCCTGGAGAGCCTGGCGCTCACTCACCTACGACCCCTGGTTCATAGGTTTCAAAGGCCTTTAATTGTCACGTGGACAAATAAGGTACAGTGATATGTGAATTACCATCCAGCCATACTAAAAAGAAAAGCAACAAGACACACAACTACATAAAAGTTAACATAAACATTCACTACAGCGGATTCCCCACATTCCTCATCGTGATGGAAGGCAATAAAGTACAATCTTCTTCCTGTTTATTCTCCCACGGTCGGGGCAGTCGAACCGTCCAGCGGGGCGATCAAAGCTTTTGCAGCCGATGGTTGAAGCTCCCGCGTCTGGGCGATCGGAGCTCCCGCATCAGGGCGGTCGAAGCTCCCGTGTCGGGGCGGTCGGAGCTCCCGCGTCGGGGCGGTCGAAGCTCCCGCATCAGGGCGGTCGAAGCTCCCGTGTCGGGGCGGTCGAAGCTCCCGCGTCGGGGCGGTCGAAGCTCCCGTGTCGGGGCGGTCGAAGCTCCCGCATCAGGGCGGTCGAAGCTCCCGTGTCGGGGCGGTCTCCCGATCGCTCCCGCATCAGGGCGGTCGAAGCTTCAAAATCAGGGCGGTCGAAGCTCCCGTGTTGGGGCGGTCGAAATTCCTGCGACTTGGAGGTCGCGAAGTCGGTCTCTAACCAGAGACCACGATCTCCGCGATGTTAAAAGTTAAATCCCTACCTGGACCCCCTGCAGTTCGCTCACCAAACAAAATTGGGGGTTGAGGACGCCATCATCCTCCTGCTCCATTGTTCCTATCCGCACCTGGATAAGCCAGGAAGCAGTATGAGAACCATGTTTTTTTTTAACTACCCCAGTACTTTTAACACCATCCGACCTGCACTGTTAGGGAGCAAACTGACGAAGATGCAGGTGGATGCTCCATTGGTGTCCTGGATCACCAACTACCTGACTGGACGACTACAATATATAAGGTGTCTCATACATGGTTGTGAGCAACACAGGGGCCCCATCCTGTTCATCATCTACACCTCAGACTTCAGATATAATTCTTGCCACCTGCTGAAGTTTTTGGATGACTCTGCCATTGTGGGCTGCATCAGTGGGGGGAGGGAAGCTGAACACAGAGGTGTAGTCAATGACTTTGTTGAGTGGTGTGGGCTGAATTATCTGCAGCTCAACACCAACAAGACTAAGGAGTTGGTGGTGGACACTAAGGGGAGAGGAACATCCCTGTTCCCTGTCTCCAACAATGGTGTGGATGTAAAGTTTACCAGGGAGTACAAATACCTTGGAGTGTACCTGGATAGTAAACTGGACTGGTCCAGGAACGTTGAGGCACTGTACAAGAAGGGACAGAGCTGGCTGTACTTTTTGAGAAGGCTCTGCTCCTTCAACGTCTGTAATAAGATGCTGCAGATGTTCTACCAATTGGTGGTAGCCAGTGCTATCTCCTTCGCTGTCATGTACTGGGGCAGCAGGACGAAGGCTGCGGACGCCAATAGGATTAATAAACTCATAGGGAAGGCTGCCTCTGTCCTGGGGGCGGAGCTGGATTCATGGGAGGTGGTCTTGGACCGGAGGATGCTCCGCAAACTGCGGAACATCTTGGACAATACACCTCACCGCCTCCATGACACACTGGTCAACCTGAGGAGTACCTTCAGCAGCAGACTGGTTCCACCAAGATGCAGTACAGAACGCCACAGGAGATCCTTCTACCCTATGGCTATCAAACTGTACAACTCCTCCCCCTTCTGTCATGGGGTGGACTGACTCCCCTCCCCAATCTTTGCACATCCCCAATCCTTTCTACTCGTCACTTTAATTTCATATTTCATGTATTTTGAGTTTTATGACTGTTGGCAGATCCATTTCCCTCCTGGGATAAATAAAGTTCTATCCTATCGTATGGTATGGTCAAAAGCTTTTATTTCTTAGGAATAAATATCACCAGCATGTTGTCCCAGACCAGCCATATAGAAGCAAAGGCAAAGAAAGCACAGCAGCCGCTCGACTCTTGGAAGGCTTAGGAAGTTCAGCATGCCTCCTACAACCCTCACCAACTTCTACAAATGTGCCACAGAAAGCATTTTGTCGGGATGCATCACAGCATGGTTTGGGACCAGCTCTGTCCAAGACCGCAAGAAATTGCAGACAGTTGTGAATGTAACCTAGACCATCATGCAAACTAAATTCCCTTCCATTGACTCCATCTATACTTCATGCTGCCTCTGCACGGCCACCTGCATAATCAATGACCAGTCTCACATTGTCACTCCCTCTTCTCCCCTGTACCATCACATATAAGTACTGAAGTTTGCAAACGCATTACCTCCAGATTTAGGAACAGTTTCTTCCCAGCTGTTATCAGGCAACTGAACTGTCCTCTCATCTGATAGAGCGTGATCCTGACATCCTATCTACCTCATTGGAGACCTTAGAACTATCTATAATCTGAGTTTATATTGCTCTAAATGATATAATCCTTATCCTGCATCTGTGCACTGTGAACAGCTCGATTAAAATCATTTTCTAGTATTTTCTTTGACTGGATAGCACTCAATAAAAAATCTGTACACTGTACCTCGGTTCGCGTGACATTAATAAACTAAAGTAATCTAAATAGGATTTACTTGCATTTGGAATGGCAAGGACTGATTAGATATAGCCTGCATGGCTTTGGGTATGGGAAATTATGTCTGATCAAATTGAATAAGTTTCATTGAAGAGGTAACCAAATAGATTGATGAGAATCATGTTATGATTCAGCCCAGCCAGTGAAATATGATGCACTGGGCAAAGCCAATTGAGGTTCCAACATATCGATATGGGAAGAGGTTATGGAATCTGAGTTATTCCATCCTGTGTACATAATATTTTAAAGGGAATGTAGATATTTATTTCATGATGGTGACAAATTATGATATATGGAATGTTTATTTATTTATTTACGATAAACAGGAAGTAACAGCAACAGGACAGGCACGGGGGGGGGGGGGGGGGCGGCACAGTGGCGCAGCGGTAGAGTTGCTGCCTTAAGGGCCTGTCCCATCAGCATGCGACTCCAGGCATTGAGCGCGACCTAACGTGGTCGCTTGAGCCGTCCAGCCTCCTGGGGCCGGTCCCACTTCGATCGCCGGAGCCATATAGAGTTGTGCAGAGTTGGTCCCGACATCGCGCGGGGCTCTGAAAATCTGACCGTGTTCAAAAATTCCGCACGGCAACGGCCTGTCGGCCCACAGCCGCCTCGACACATTACGCACCGCCTCACGTGCTGCCTCCGTGTCCCTCTCTATATGTGCCTCTGTGACCCTCTCTATGTGCCTCCGTGACCCTCTATATGTGTGCCTCCATGACCTTCTATATATGTGCCTCCGTGACCCTCTCTATGTGCCTCCGTGACCCTCTATATGTGTGCCTCCGTGACCCTCTCTCTGTGCCTCCGTGACCCTCTATATATGTGCCTCCGTGACCCTCTCTATGTGCCTCCGTGACCCTCTATATGTGTGCCTCCTTGGCCCTCTCTCTGTGCCCCTCTCTGTGTGCCTCCGTGTTCCTCTCTGTGTGCCTCCGTGCCCCTCTCTGTGTGCCTCCGTGTCCCTCTCTGTGTGCCTCTCTGTCCTTGCGAACTTACCGTGGACTTCGCTCCAACTTTGCGCCACGTCGCGCCACTCACCCGACCTCCGCGCGGCCCCCGCTGCCGGTTTGGTAGCGCTCGCCGCATACAGGTGCATGCTGGTGGGACCCGCCCTGTACAGGGATCACCCGACCTCCGCGCGGCCCCCGCTTCCAGTTTGGTCGCGCTCACCGCCTGGAGTCGCATGCTGATGGGACAGGCCCTTTACTACGCCAGAGACCCAGGTTTGATCCTGATCATTGGTGCTGGCTGCACGGAGTTTGTGCGTTCTCCCTGTGACCATGTGTATTTTCTCCAGGTGCTCCGTTTCCTCCCACATTCCAAAGGTTTGTCGGCTAATTGGTTTCTGAAAATGGTCCCTACTTGGTAGGGTAGAACTAGTGTATGGGCCATTGTTGGTTGGTGTGGACTCAATGGGCCAAAAGGCCTGTTTTTATGCTGTATCTCTCAATTAATCTGACTGTTGTATTGCCCATAACTTTTCTCATTGGTGCAAAATGTCAATCAGAATGCAATAGTTTTTTTTAAAGCATTTTCAATGTTTTGTACTCTGAAATGTCCTCTGAAAAGCCAATTGTGAACAAGCTAAATAAAACAATTAATTCTTGTTTGAAGCAGACAATTGCCTATATAATTCAGTCTCATCATTCAAACAATGCCCTATTCTAAACATACAGCCAAATATACACTTGCACCTACACACACAAATAGGCAATCAAGTAACATTCCCTTCTTTTAAGAAATTAGTTAAATAACACATTGGTTTGTTAATAGCAATTCAAACATTTTGAATTTGGAAGCATAATAATATTAGTCATTCAGCTGTTTACTAGAAAATTGGACAGATTGTTCATTATCTGAAATTTGCTCTACACTAACAAAGAAAAACTCTTCTAATTTCATGCTATAAAAAGCCTATCGAAGAATATTCCGCTCAACCTTGCTTACAATTCTTCACAATGTTGCAGATTGTTAAATTGGATCTAATTATGCCTATTTTATGTACAAATCATGTGTCAAATCATGCATCAAAATAATATCCAACTGTTTTGAAATGTTTGTTCCCATTTCTGGTAAATTACCTATCCAATATTTGTTTGCTTGTTGGGTTGGCGCAGTGGTAGAGTTGCGACCTTATAGCGCCAGTGACCCGGGTTCGATCTTAACTACTGGTGTTATCTGTATGGAGTTTGTACATTCTCCCTGTGAACGTGTGGGTTTTCTCCGGGTGCTCCGGATCCCTCCCACCTTCCAAACAGGTGCAGGTTTGTAAGTTAATTGGCCTTAATGTGTAGGATAGAACTAGTGTACAGGTGATCGTTGGTAGGAGCGGACTCGGTGGGCCATCCGGTCTGTTTCCACATTGTATTGCTATACTCAAGTAAACTAAATTAAACTCCATTAGTCACTCCTTGGTCCACTTGCACAGCTGTTCAAGATCAGGCTGTAAGTTCTCGGAGCCTTGGTTCCTGCAACCCTTAAAAGTGTTATCATTGAGTTTATATTAGGTCTTTGTATTCTTTCCTTACAAAATAGATTTCTTGGTTAATATTTTGTCTCCCACATATCTCCCCATTTTCACCCATCCCTCTATGTCTACCTGAAATGTGCATAAATGTGCATAAATATGTTTGTGCTCCTAATTTCTGAATTTTGGGTCATAGCAACATAGAAAATAGGTGCAGGAGTAGGCCATTCAGCCCTTCGAGCATGCACCGACATTCAATATGATCATGGCTGATCATACAACTCAGTATCCTGTACCTGCCTTCTCTCCATACCCCCTGATCCCTTTAGCCACAAGGGTCACATCTAACTCCCTCTTAAATATAGCAAGTTTTGCCATTTTGCCTGTCAACCCATTGAGATGTTAAAACTGGTCCATGGGAAATACTATATACTTCCCCCCACAGTGTGAAAAAAAAACTGCTCACACTTCTCTCTGTTCTCTTTCCTTGGGACAATCTTTTATCTTTTAGTCTCTCAGGCTTTAAATCTTAATTTAAAAGTAATGTTCTTCTGTTGATTTGTCTAAAAACTAACTGTTCCCCATTGCCCCCACTTGTAAATATGGTTTCAGATTTGTTATATGTTTGCTAACATTGTTTGATGTTGTAACCATGAAAGGAAACGTTTAGGGTCTGGACAACAGCAACAGAGTTCACACGAATATGATGAGTCAAAGATCTCCAGAGATTTTTTTATGCCTGCCATACTGTCTTTTCAGACTAATAGCAAACCTTTGAAAAATAGATATTCCTCCTCAACTCAGTCTTAAATTGGTGACCAATTATCCTCAGACAATACCCATTAGTTCTAGAGATGATCGCAAGGGGAAATATTCTCATTGCATCTAACATGTCAAACTCCTTGAAAGGTTTACAGGTTTTAAAACGATTACAGTTGATTCTCCCAAAGGATATTGGCACAATGTGCGCAATAATAAGCAAAGGCAGATCAACAGGACTTCACTGCATCCAGAGCCAGGGACCAGAGACCAAGGGATTATGCCAACCATTTTGTGAACTTCAAAGACCTGATCCAGATCCACATCTACTAGTTCTAGTACCAATGGTACTGTAATAGAGGCGGAGCAATGTGGAGAAAATGCTGACAGGTACAGGACTATTATTGTACAGTGATGGTTTACATTACTGCTGCAGTAGCAACACTAACACCAACATAAGCACCATCCATTGGTTTGTACAGAAAATACAGAACATCCTACTGAGTCTACATGTAAGAGGTGCTATTTTGGCGCCACTTTACAGTCACAGTTGTGGTTGGCCATAAAGTCCCATTATAGCCGTCGCCTCCATTCTGGTCATCTTAGGAACCATTGTCCCCTCCTTGCACGGCCTTCTTCAGCCCTTGTTCCCTGGAGAGGGGTCTCCTGCAGCCGAGCTTGAGGGCGTGGAAGGCAAGACCCGGGCCTTTTGTCAAGCGTCCGCTGCCATTCCCTCACAAACACTTCATTCTTTTTCCTGACAGGTGCCTCACTATCTCTCATCAACCAGGGTTCCCTAATTCTGCCAGACTTGCCCTTCACTCTAACAGGAACATTCTGCCCAGAAATCTTTCAGTTTCATTTTTTTGCATACTTATATAGAGGTTTGTGAGGCATAGACTGATACAGCGTGAAAACAGGCTCTTTGAGCCAACTTGCCCATAAGGGCCAACATGTTCCCGCTACACTAGTCCCACCTGCCCGGGTTTGGTCCATATCCCTCCAAACCTGTCCTATCCATGCACCTGTCTAATTGTTTATTAAATGTTTGAATCGTCCATGCCTCAACTACCTCCTCTGGCAGCTTGTTCCATACACCCAACATCCTTTGTGTGAAAAAGATACCCTTCAGATTCCTTATAAATTGTTTTCCCTTCACCTTAAACCTATGCCCTCTGGTCCTCGATTCACCTACAGTGGGCACGACACTCTGTGCATCTACCTTTGTTTCCTGGTGCTATTCCTCTCATGATTTTATACACTTCTATAAGATCACCCCTCATCCTCCTGTGCTCCAAGGAATAGAGTCCCAGCCTACTCAACCTCTCCCTACAGCTCACACCCTCTAGTCCTGGCAACATCGTCGTAAATCCTTTCTGTATCCTTTCCAGCTTGACAACATCTTTCTTATAACATGAATACTGAACTAAATACAATACTCTAAATGCGGCCTCACCAACATCTTATACAAGTGCAACATGACCTCCCAACTTCTATACTATAGCATGTTTAACTAGTGTATTCATATATTCAGTTTTGCTTTGCTGTGCAATTAATAACAGCATGCCAAGCAAAACATGTCTGAAAAAGGGTCTCAATCTGAAACGTCACCCATTCCTCTCCAGAGATGCTGCCTGTCCTGCTGAGTTACTCCAGCATTTTGTGTCTATTTTCAGCATGCCAAGAAAATATATTTTCATTAAGTTATAGGAGCAGAATTAAGCCATTCCACCCATCGAGTCTACTCCACCATGCAACCAAGGCTATTCCAACTTTCCCTCTCAACCCCATTCTCCTGCCTTCCCGTAACCTTTGATAATCATTACTAATCAAGAATCTGTCAATCTCTGCTTAAAAAATACCCAGACTTGGCACTCACAGCCCTCTATGGCAATGAATTCTACAAATTCACCACTCTCTGTTCTAAATCATCAGGTCAGTTCAAATATGTTCAGTTTTACTCTCCATTTCTACCCTTTAACTGGTCCTCTATTCATGCTATCTCACACTGCCCATACATCAAACTCCAGATTCTCTTATTATGGGCAAAAATGTTTTGTAGAGCATTTTATTAAACACCGTTTGAAAGCCTAGATATACTGTAGCTAGTCTTCCCTTATCCAACCTGCTGTTAACATCCTCAGAAAAAGCTATTTGATGTATAAAACATGACTTTTCCTCCACAAAAACATATTGACTTTATCTAATCATTTGCAAACTGTTGAAGTTACCTTGTTAACATAACCTTAACAATAAATTTTAACATTTAGACAACAACGAATGTCATACTATCCAATTCACAGTTTCACATTTTCTTCATCCCAGTCATATATTCATTAACTGTGTTCCATTCTCATGTGTTTGCTCCAGAATCTAGGAATTTTTGAAAGGTGATTCATGGGACATTTATTATTTTTTGCTACGTTCTTGCTTTTTTATATAATTGTAGAAGCTTTTGCAATTTTAAATTTATTCAGTACACTTTCTATTTATTCACTTTCTTCAGTACAGTTAGGCCGGGAAGGGGGTAAAAAAAAGCCAAGATCATATTGAATGGCGGTGCAGGCTTGAAGGGCCGAATGGCCTACTCCTGCACCTATTTTCTACGTTTCTATGTTTCTATTGCTGATTTATTTTCATATTTTGCTTCTTTTTTTTACTAACTCTTTGTCATAAATTGTTGCTTCCTAAAACTGTCCAAATGCTGTGAGTTAATTATCTTCTTGCCAATATTATGTTTTTTCTCTTGATTAAACATCATATTGAACCACTGGTTAACCATGGTTGCAATAGCAGAAGTTCATTTGAATGCCATTGCATTACAAGACCTTTTATTTCATGATTAATTCACTCTCTGGCCTTGATGACTTTTCTAGCAGGCTTGCTGACTCTCTTATCTCCGTCATTACTGATTCCAGACCATAAAACAGCTGGAGGAACTCAATGGGTCAGCCAGCATCTGAGGAGAGATATTAACAGTTGACATTTTGAGTCAAAGCTTTTCCTCTGGACTCTTTCTACATCATTTTTTCTCAGCCAAGAACATCCCTCATTTGTGCCCTTTCACCATCTGTTATTAGGGCTTGTTCCACCTCTTTTTTTTCTATTTTCAAATACTACAAACTACTTAATTCACAAACGTATTCACTATGCAACCAAGTATTACTAGATCAAACTAACTCTCTTGCAACACTATATTGTGTTATGAATGCATTCTACATTCTGATACAAGGCCTCTAATCCCAACCTTTTCCATTTTTCTTCAGCTTGAAATGATGTACAGTTGGGCTACCTCATCTAGAAAATAGATTATGCAGTTGTATTTTTGCAATAATAACCACTTCTCTGTTGCTATGCTTCACTCTAGAAATTCAACCAGGTGCTAATGGCATGAATAATACTGATGCATCTTTTGCAAATTGCACAACTACATCAAATTGCACTCTTCTCATTCAACATTCCTTTTTGTGTACAGTGGGGGAGATTCAAGCAATCTTCCCAGGAATAACCATTCTAAAGTGCTAGGAGCCTTGGTAGAGAGGTACTAAAATCGAACACTGGAAGGTAGAGTTCTATTCTTATATGCGATCTGCCTCCCACCCATCAAATCTCCATCCTGTCCGCACTTAATCAACAAAGGTCCTGAACAGCAATGTAGCTTCCCGCCAACCCTCTGAAAGGCCCTCAGGTGCTGCAGAGCGTCATGGTGGCATGGGGGTAGAGTTGCTGCCTTTCAGCGCAAGAGACTCGAGTTCGATCCCGACTGCAGGTCGGTATGGAGTTTGTACATTCTCCCCGTGACCTGTGTAGGTTTTCTCCGGGATCTCCAGCTTCTTCCCACACTCCAAAGATGTGTTGGTTTGTAGGTTAATTAGCTTGGTATAATTGTAAAATTGTCCCAGTGTGTGTAGAATAGTGTACGTGTGTGGGGATTGCTGGTCGACATGGACTCTGTGGGCCAAAGGGCCTGTTTCTACTCTGTACCTCTAAACTAAACAAAAAAATGCTGGGCCCACAAATAAAACCATCATTGTCATGCCACTGTTGCGAACATTGGGAATGATCAACATTTCTATGGTTCTGCCCCTTTGTCACATTCTAACTTTTGTTATCAAATTACTATTTGGTTAATGACCCTGTCTCAATATATAACTGTCCTCATACTTAAAGTCATCATCCTAAAGTTAGAATGTTTTAATGTGTTGAAAATATACAATCCAAAGCTCAGATTGGGATCAAATATGATAACAAGGTTGTGAACAATTTACTCAGTTTCAGATAAATGCTAAGGGGAAAGACTGAGTCAGTGACCAGAGACAAGAGGCACTCTAATACATTTAGTCTTCCCATTTATTGGAATATTCTGTTTCTGCAATGCTAAATGTCAGACATGCATTCTGACAGCTCAGAAGCAGTGGAAGGGTCAACACAAGTGGCAGTGAGTCATCAAAATGCAAATGGAAATTTACTATATTTTCAGAATTTCTTTACGTTGCTAAGAGTCAAACCCCTGTCTCACTGTGCGAGTTGGCCCACGAGTGACCCCGAGTTTTCACTCATGGTGATCACGTAGCGGAACGTCGGAACTCGCACGAGCAACTTATCGACTCGTGGCGCTAACGGCAGGTACTCGGGAAACTTGTTAACTCGTGAAAAAAATCAAACATGTTTGATTTTTTCCACGAGTCAAATTAACTGTTCAAGTGTAAAATGGAAACATTTTAACTCGTTGTAATAACGTAGTGGCCCCGTGCGTTTATCTTAGTGTCTCGTGAGTGTACCGTGGGAACTTTAATAATCTGTTCTTTTGCTCGTAAGACTGAACCAAAGATAGACACAAAATGCTGGAGTTTATAACTCAGCGGACCAGGCAGCATCTCTGGAGAGAAGGAATAGAGTCGAGACCCTTCTTCAGACTTTCCTTCGCTCCAGAGATGCAGCCTGTCCCGCAGAGTTACTCCAGCATTTCGTTGTCTATCTTCGGCCTTTCTGCCACTTGTCCCCGTGGCTTCACTCTGTCTCAATGAACGGCTTAAAAGACCTGCCGTAGGGGCAAGTCTGGGGTGGTGGGTGGGATGTGTCCACGTGTGATGCTCCATCCACCCCCCGGGGCCGAGAGTGTGGGATTGGGAAGGAAACTGCAGATGCTGGTTCACACCGGAGATAGACACACACAATGCTGGAGTAAACTCGGCGGGACAGGCAGCATCTCTGGAGCGAAGGAATGGGTGGCATTTCGGGTAAGTCTGAAGAAGGGTCTCGACTCTATTCCTTCTCTCCAGAGATGCTGCCTGGTCCGCTGAGTTGTGTGTGTGTGTCTCTCTCCCTCTCTGTCTATCTGTGTGTGTGTCTGCTGTCGGGTCCCGGTGGCCGCTCAAAGTCACCCGAGCTGCTTCCTTCCTCTGAAGTGGTGGCCAGCTGCTGTCTGTGTGTGTGTGTGTGTGTGTGTGTGTGTGTGTGTGTGTGTGTGTGTGTGTGTGTGTGTGTGTGTGTGTGTGTGTGTGTGTGTGTGTGTGTGTGTGTGTGTGTGTGTGTGTGTCTGCTGTCGGGTCCCAGCGGCCGCTCAATGTCAGTCACCCGGGCTGCTTCCTTTTTTAAAATTATTTAAAATAGAGATCCATTGCAAAAAAGTATTTAAAAACATAAAAAAACAAGAAATGCTTGGTAGAATGCGCATTTTCCCATTGTAGGTCATATCAATAGATGCGGCCGCGCTGAAATAACTCAAAACCACAGGATGGAGATGTATTTTAACATTGTTGCTTTATTAAACCATACCTTCATTCACGGTTGGCTCAAGAGTAACGGAGAGGAACTTGTTAACTCGGGAGACGAACTTGCTAACTCGGGAGAGGAACTTGCAACATCGCAGCAATTACATACCCGTGGGAACTCGGCCACACACTTGATCATACACTTGCAGTCTCGTGCGCAGCCACGAGTCTATCACTCGGGGTACTCGTGGGTCAACTCGCACAGTGAGACAGGGGCATTAGTTAATAAATGTAAAATAAGAGTGGTTCAAAGATAGATCTGTAGAAAATGTTAAAATTGACAGTATTTTAAAATATTCAAATCAAGTCTACCCACAGAAGCTCTGAATGTACTTCAGATATTAACAACAATGTAAACCAATAATCACCAGAATCATCATTTCAACTGACTCAATACTGTGTCTTTAGATAAATGCTTCATATTTTCATAGTGGCAAACAGATTCATTATTATTATTTAATCTTTCCTAACCTTGGTATTTTATTACAAAGATTATATCGAACAGTACAGCACAGGAACAGGACCTTTGGCCCACAATGTCCGTGCCAAACATGATGCCAAGTTAAACTAATCTTCCCTGTCTCTATATGCCACCATTTCTTGCATATCCACATGCCTATCCAAATACTTCTGAAAAACCACCATCATATTGGCATCCACCTCCACTGCACGAAGCATGTTCCAGGCACCCACCACTCTGTGTATACAAAAAATCTTGCTCCGCACATCTTCTTTAAACCTTGCCCATCTCACCTAAAGGCTAGGACCTTTAGTAGCAATGTTACAAATTTTTTGAGATTAAATAAATCAAGTCTGCAATTTATCCCATCAGTTAAAGCATAAAAATAAGTTTAATTTGACACCTAATGCACTTTCATATCTTCAGTATTAAAAAAGTTATGTGTTAAAGTTGAACATAGGTGGGGAGGGATTTAACCAAGGGGGATAGGATGGAGTCAAGGTATGTGGAAATGAGTTCGGTGAGGCACGAACAGGCACAGACAGGCACTGTCAGCCGGGGCAGTCAGGTTTGTGGATTTTGGGGAGAAGGTAAAATCGGGCCGTGCGGGGCTGGGGAACGATGAGGTTGGAGGCTCGGAGGGGCAGGGAGCCGGAGTCCATGAAGTCGGTGCTTGCACCAGGGTCTCCTCCGTACCCCGCAACACTGCCCTCTCTCCCCATCCCCCCACTCGCAACAAGGGCATAGTCCCCCTGGTCCTCACCTTTCACCCCACCAGCCAGCATATACAACACATAGTCCTCCGCCAGTTTTGCCACCTCCAACGTGACCCCACCACTTGCCACATCTTTCCACCTCCCCTCCTGTCCGCCTTCCGCAAAGACCACTCCCTCCGCAACTCCCTTGTCAATTCTTCCCTTCCCTCCCGCTCCACCCCTTCCCCGGGCATTTTCCCTTGCAACCGCAAGAGATGCTACACTTGTCCCTTTACCTCCCCCCTCCACTCCTTTCAAGGACCCAAGCAGTCCTTCCAGGTCCGACAGAGGTTCACCTGCACCTCCTCCAACCTCATCTACTGCATCCGCTGCGTTAGATGCCAGCTGATCTATATCGGTCAGACCAAGCAGAGGCTTGGCGATCGTTTCGCTGAACACCTCCGCTCGGTCCACAATAACCAACCCGACCTCCCTGTGGCTCAACACTTCAACTCCCCCTCCCATTCCGTATCCGGCCTCTCTGTCCTGGGCCTCCTCCACGGCCAGAGTGAGCAACACCGCAAATTGGAGGAACAGCACCTCATATTCCGCTTGGGGAGTCTGCATCCTCTTGGCATGAACATTGAATTCTCTCAATCCGGTTAACCCTAGCTGTCTCCTCCCCTTCCTACCTCTCCCTCATCCCTCGGGCTCCCCCTCCTCCTTTTTCCTTTCTTCCCCCCCGCCTCCCTCCACCCCCCATCAGTCTGAAGAAGGGTTTCGGTCCGAAAAGTTGCCTATCTCCTTCGCTCCATAGATGCTGCTGCACCCGCTGAGTTTCTCCAGCATTTTGTGTACCCTTAAAAAGGTTATGGCCATTTTCATACTCAGAAATTAGCATCTTGTTCCCTATTTCTTTTCCATTGACTTAACACAAAAGCTGTGATCAAGGACAGTCAAAAGCCCATAACTTTCTTAAACATTAAGAGAACTGAATGAAATGTTCAGTTATTATAGATTGAAGCATTCTGAAACAAATATGAAACAATCTTACTTGGATGACCTGAAATTAAAGCATATAATTAGTTAGTTACCTAATTGTAGCTAATTACAAAATTCAATTACTAGATCTAAACATCTATCCATGTCTTAAGAAAAGGTTAACATTTAAAAAAAGCCGAAGTGTCCAAATAACATTCACACAATAATTCACAATATAACATGATTTTTAAATCTCATTGTCATTCATTTATAGGCCAAATTGAAGGAATTTAGTGTTTAATTCAATGGATTGGAACGTTGCGGTTTGCGATGAATTTAACTCCCAGTTGGCAGGAAAAATACTGCCGGTTCGTATATTTTTTTAGTCACCTTTTCACAACATGAAATTTTGATTAAAGGCTTCCTAAGAAGCACATTTTTATGTAAAAATAAAATGTGTGCCTTCTTTTGTCCCCTACGTAAGATCCGTCCCGTTGTCAGCATTGACGGCATTAAAAGATGATTTTTAATTTACTCCTGCTTTTAATTTTCCAGCGCTAATTTTAATAAACTTAATAAAACGGCAGTCGAAGCGATTTTTCTTTAGCAACTAAAAAGCCTGTTCAAAATTGATTTGAATAGTCTGAAGAAAAATCGCATTTTAAACCTCCCCCCCCTCTCAAAGGCGCCAAAGTCGTGCACACGGGCAGTGGCAGAACTGCAGCGCCGCTAAAGGTAAGTTTTGTAACATATCTACCTTTAGCCTATGACATATCCACCCTGGGGAAAAAAGTTCTGACTGTCTAGCTTATCAATGCCTGTCATCATTTCTAAATACTTTGATTCTATCTTGTCCCCCCCTCCCCCCTTCTCTAGTCCCTTCTGATCTACATCCGAGACATCTCAAATGCTCTTCAGCACTTCAATAACTTCAAATTCCAAGGTCACCATCGCCTCATCTTCAATATGGATGTCCAGCCCATTTACACCTCCATTCCCCATTAGAAAGGCCTCAGTCCCCTCCGGTTCTTCCTTAAACAGAGACCCAATTGGTTCCCCACAATTGATTCTAGTATCTGCAGCTTCTGGATTGGTCTAGATGAATGATCTCGATATCAACTGCCCATTTCACTTCACAGATGTTGTCTAGCCCGTTGCGTTCCTCCAGCAGGTTTTATTTTGCTCTACATTCCAGCATCGGAAGTCTTTTGTATCACCATCTGCAGATAAATCTTGCTTTAAGTAAGATATCAAGAAATGATTTTCAAAAATCATTATGAATTTCTTGGTGTATTTTATTCTGGTTGGAGGTCTATGACAAGTGTTGTTTGTGATATATACAAATGACTTGACAAAAATGTAGATAGGTTGGTTAGTAAGTTTGCAGATGATACAAACATTTGCAAAGTTGCAGAGATTCAAGAAAGGTATCAAAGTATAACAGGATATAAATTAATTACATATATGGGTGGATAAAAGTGGATGGAGTTCAATTCTGGCAAATGCAGTATATGTGGATAAATGTGAGGTTATCCACTTTGGTGGCAAAAACAGGAAAGCGGACTATTATTTAAATGGTGGCCGATTGGGAAAAGGGGAGATGCAGCGAGACCTGGGTGTCATGGTACACCAGTCATTGAAAGTAGGCATGCAGGTGCAGCAGGCAGTGAAAAAAGCGAATGGTATGTTAGCTTTCATAGCAAAAGGATTTGAGTACAGGAGCAGGGAGGTTCTACTTCAGTTGTACAGGGTCTTGGTGAGACCACACCTGGAGTATTGCGTGCAGTTTTGGTCTCCAAATCTGAGGAAGGACATTATTGCCATAGAGGGAGTGCAGAGAAGGTTCACCAGACTGATTCCTGGGATGTCAGGACTGTCTTATGAAGAAAGACTGGATAGACTCGGTTTATACTCTCTGGAATTTAGGAGATTAAGAGGGGATCTTATAGAAACTTACAAAATTCTTAAGGGGTTGGACAGGCTAGATGCAGGAAGATTGTTCCCGATGTTGGGGAAGTCCAGGACAAGGGGTCACAGCTTAAGGATAAGGGGAAAATCCTTTAAGACCGAGATGAGAAAGACTTTCTTCACACAGAGAGTGGTGAGTCTCTGGAACTCTCTGCCACAGAGGGTAGTTGAGGCCAGTTCATTGGCTATATTTAAGAGTGAGTTGGATGTGGCCCTTGTGGCTAAGGGGATCAGAGGGTATGGAGAGAAGGCAGGTACGGGATACTGAGTTGGATGATCAGCCATGATCATATTGAATGGCGGTGCAGGCTCGAAGGGCTGAATGGCCTACTCCTGCACCTAATTTCTATGTTTCTATGTTTCTATGTGAGGTGTTGCAATTTGGGAATCTACATGTACAGACATAGTATACAGTTAATGGAAAAACCTTTAACAGCACTGCTGTTCGATCTTGGGGCCCAAGAAAAGTGGCATCACAGGTACATAGGGTGGTCAGGAAGGCTTTTGGCACGTTGACTTTCATCAGTCAGAGTGTTGAATGCAGAAGTTGGAAAATGATGTTACAGTTGTATAAAACATTGGTGAGGCAACATTTGAAGTATTGGGTCAGTTATGGTCACCCTTTTATAGTAAAGATGTTGTTAAGATGGAAAGGGTGTGGATAAGATTTACAAGGATGGTGCCCAGACTCGAGTGCTTTAGCTATAGGAAAAGCTTGAGCAGGCTTGGACTATATTTCATGGAGTGCAGAAGAATGAAGGTGATCTTATAGAGGTAAATAAGATCTTGAGAAGATTAGATAGGGTAAATGCACTGTATTTTACCTAGAGTCGAAGAATCAAGAACCAGAGCACAGAGGTTTAAGGTTGGGGTTGGGGGTTGGAGGGGGGGAGGGGGAAGATTTAACTGGAAACTGAGGGCTGCTTTTTTTACACAAACGGTGGTAGGTTTATGCTAGGTGTATATAAGAGGTAGTTAAGGTCGTACTAGCAGAAAATGTAAGAAACATATGGACAGGTATATAGATAGGAAGGGTTTGGAGGGCCAACCTCAGGCATCTCCGGAGAACATAAATAGGTGACACTTTGGGTCGGGACTCTTCAGACTGATTGCAAGAGTGGGGGGAGCCAGAAGAGAGGAGGGGCAGAAGCCAATACAAGAACAGTATTTAATAGGCTTTTAGACTCATGAAGAAGCAGGGAATAGTATTATGTGGTTCAAGTTTAAGAAAATTAGTTTAGTATAGTTTTGCATCATGGTTGATGCTGACATACAGGCTGAATGGCCTGTTCCAGTGCCACACTGATCTATGTTCTATGATTACTTCATAGTAGTTCTATGAAGAGCTTCCTCATAAAAGAATCATCATTATCTGCTTCAATATAAATTTTACTTCGGAGTCACGTGAATGACTACGTGAAGAAGCCCCGCCTGGCGCTTGATCGACCATTACATCGACGCTGACGGCAGAGCAAGAGCTGCAGAGGCAGCTCCTCTACAGCGGTAGGTACGGGCCCGCAGGTAAGTGCAGTTGAGATACTTACAGGGCATATCCAAACTCCGTGGCTGGTATATAGAGCCACCAGGAGTTAAAAAGAAATGGAATTTGAAAGCAAAAAATAAAATAAAAGTTAAAATGAAAAGAAAATACTCCGGGTGGAAAAAACAGAGTTTAAAAAGCGTCCCAGGGGAAAACTCAGTGATCGGGACGGCAGATTAGTGCGGAACCGGTTCCGATACCGGTGGCCGTTAAAATTACCGTTAGGGAGACTTTAGTTGCTCCACAAACTTTTGGCTATGAGGAATAACGGAGTTTAAAAGTTAAAAAGAAAGGAAAAAACTCCAGATGCAAAAACTCCAGTGGGGAGGAAAAAATTTAAAAAAGTCAGAGAGGCCATGATTTAAAAAGTTCTAATAAAAAGGCCTCCAGACAAAAAAGCTTTATGGCTTAAAATTAATGGAGAAATACTCCAAAAATAAAAAATTCAACCAAAGGGTTTAAAAGGTCCAGAATATTCCCAAAAACAGACCCTGAGGGGTTTCCATATATTAATATATATGGTGGAATTTATCAATGTGGGAATATCTACCTCGGATTGTTTTGGAGGTAGTCTCCTTGAGGAAAAACTCAGGAGTAACCAGGGCAGTAAAAGAATATGAAAAAACTAACCCTAAAGGTGCATTGATAGTGGTGGCTGGTCATAAAGTACCCACCACAGCACAAGTACCCACCACAGCACAGCACAGGTGTACCAGATACGATACTTGAATGAAGGAGTGAGGCCATGGAAAGTAACCATGGAAACCAAAATTAATTGGTCTCACCAAAGCTGTTATGGTTGCAACAGCAGAGTTATTGATAAAACTTTATGTTTTATTAAGGTATCAACGGTGAATCCGAGTATGGTACCCATGTCTCAATTATATGAAGACATAAGGAAATACGATTTCAAAGTATTTCAAGCTGATGCGTGGCGTCACGACTTATGTAAAACAAAGAAAACATTTAAGATAAAAAGACAAATTGCCATTAGTTTGTGGAGCTCAATGGGATATATGTAATTCTTTGGGACCAATTTTGCACTTTAGATTTGCAGGTCAAAACAGATCAAGTTATGTTAAACTCCTGATTATTATGGAGTAAACCTGCCTCAGGATAAATCAAAGACATTGATTACAAAGGAAAGAATATTGGTCATTAAACTTTGGAAAAATTATGATCCAATGTAAAGATTTGACAATGGATCAAAACAAAGGCAGGAGTATGATAAATAAATATTTATCCAACACAGCCTTATGTGAACCCATATGATTGGGAAGAAAAGGCTTCATGTACATTTGAAGAGGTGCAAAAACTTGTTACAGAAGAAGTTGAGGCAATCTCCAATGTGGGAGATTACAGGTGTGTTATGATCAATGATATGGCATAACAAAGGGTTGATTTATTTTAATGTGTAAAGGATCTACAAAAAATTTGTAGAAGGAATTGGTTCACCTGTATAGGAAAACCTAAAAATGATTTTAGGTTTGCACCCAAAATATCTCCAATAAAGAAGAGGTACGTAAATTTGTATCATAAATTTCCTCAGGGAAAAGAAAATGTGGTGGTAAAGCCATACAAGACATCATTTTTAATACACTTTTACAGTGTAAAAACATTTTATTAAAATGGACATCTTCAACATTGGAAAACAGTTGTTATTAACAAATTGTTAATCATTACTATAAGAATCGAAGGATTGGTATTTAGTACCAATTAATTATCATATTTACAGGTGCTTGAAATTAATTAGAATGGGTCAGCTGTGCAAGTTAAGACATTGTCTAATGGATTAAACTCAGTTCTAGGCTGTTCACATAATTACTGGAACAACAATTGCACTGATAAGAAGATCAGCACTTACACTAATGAGGACATGGTCATGGTTTATCTTGATCACATTTTAAATTGGAAGGTTGATCAGGAGTCAGCTGCAAATTAGTGCAGCAATTACAAGCCTGTTGAGAGGCAAGGGTCCTGACCCATCCAATAAAACTATGTTTTAGGCATTCATAAACATTTCTAAATTGCTATTCTGGGTTTAGGAGTAATTCAGCACCATATGAGGGGGAAAATATTTTCCGAGATACAAATGTCTCATTGCTTTGTTGACAAACTTTGTCCCTCCATCAGAGAAGGAGCTTAGGTAAAAGAGTAAAAAAGCTCCAAAAAAGGGAAAACACTAGCATTATAAGAGTATGCAGGCCTTTTTGACAGGCCTATGCAAATACCAAAGGATACGTTATCAGAATTAAAGTAGTGGATAGAAAAGGTCCACAAGCTGCTTTAAATATATAAGCTTAGCAGCCGTTGCAAGCTGAAGCAAGTATTATCGGATGATGGATAGCTTCTGTGATTATTTGGGTTAAGATAAGTATAATATCTATTCTTATCAAGTTAATATTGATACGTCACTTGTTTAGGGGACTACGGACAATAACACCAGGGAATTGCAAATGGATTGTCCTAAGAAATTTTTCTCCAAACATTTGTATTAATTATTGGAGTATCAGGAGCTTTTATGGATTAAATGCCTATTGTTCCATTATGAAAGTGTGCATGTCATATCAGGTGAACAATACCACGGCTGTGGCATATATCAATCACATGAGTCAAGTAAGATCATTATCAAGTGATTATCTGGGTAACCAGATGTGGCGTATTCTAAAAATGTTCAGCTGTTTATCTCTAAGGAAGAGACAATGTTGTCACAGACAACAAATCAGGGGAAAAAACATAGAAAACATAGAAACATAGAAATTAGGTGCAGGAGTAGGCCATTCAGCCCTTCGAGCCTGCACCGCCATTCAATATGATCATGGCTGATCATCCAACTCAGTATCCCGTACCTGCCTTCTCTCCATACCCTCTGATCCCCTTAGCCACAAGGGCCACATCCAACTCACTCTTAAATATAGCCAATGAACTGGCCTCAACTACCCTCTGTGGCAGAGAGTTCCAGAGACTCACCACTCTCTGTGTGAAGAAAGTCTTTCTCATCTCGGTCTTAAAGGATTTCCCCCTTATCCTTAAGCTGTGACCCCTTGTCCTGGACTTCCCCAACATCGGGAACAATCTTCCTGCATCTAGCCTGTCCAACCCCTTAAAACATTGTCAGTAATATGGATTACTTACCATTAATCTGGTTGTATCCAGATTAAATCACCGATCTCTTAAATGTTCTCGTGGGAAAACCGAGAGCAGGAGCGGTGGATGCATTTCGCTAAATTACATGAGGAAAGATGTTCTTTTATGTTCCTCATTTTTGTCTGATAGGGCAGTGTCTGATGAAAATGTAGCAGGATGCTGCCAGGGGCGCTTTGGTGGCCCAAACCGGACCTTCATGGTTCTCATTAATGTTGAGAGTGATGTTTGAACCAGTTATGATGACTCATAGTTGCAGTAATTTATTGTTGTACAAATTCATCCAGGGCATGAAGATATGAATTTGGTTATCTGCAGGTTTGACCAGACCATTATAACAATTTGACGGTCAAAGAGGTCTATGAATGTTTTAACTAATGTAACAATATAACAATTATGTACAAAAGGAATGTTATACCCGCAATTTGGAGAAATAGTTTAAAAAACAATATTTTGTTTATAACAAATTGGAAGTCTTTTGCAGACAGTAAAAGTTATTTTATCATATTAGATATATGGGAGTTCCTTGTGGATTGCATTTTTTCTCAGCATCTAAGTGATAGAGCCAATAATAGAGCTCATGGTGTTTATCGTCCTATTTAGGACAAATTGCTGACCAAGAATTTATCGGGCTCATTTGTAATATCCCGATATGAAAAAGGGATATATATATATATCTGTCCAAAGTTGAAATACAGAAGTTGGGAGATCAGCATAGTCCTGATTTGCCTTGGGCAATGGACTATAATTCTATCAATGATTCAAAAGATTAACATTGAAAGTGATAATGCTCATGACTTTAGTGTCAGCATAGGAGTGCAAACATTGCAAATGTTACGTTATATAATTGCATGTGGCTACAGATTACATTATCTTATATGTTTATGAATTTACCAAACAAAGCAGACCAGGAAGAGCTGGAACCAAGGTAAAATTTAAGCATATCCTGTCGGCCAAAAATTGTGTGTGGTTCAACATTGACTCAATATATTAAAGTAGGTAAGAGTCTCTGTGGTGGTGAGACAGCACTACTTATTACACACAAAAACCACATTAAGTATCAGTAAAAACTGATGGTTCTAGATAATTATATTCTAGATGGTTAAAACATGTTTAACACTCAGTGGAACTAGACATTGAGATGTGGAAAATCACTCCATTAAGGAGGGTAGATACATTCACAGGATTGGCACAGGATGGGCCGCTCGAGCAAAGATTCAAGGCCGCAGGAGGGTGTAAACTAAATATTAAAATTACAAGGAACCAGTCATGGTGTCAGGATTGGACACGGAGTGTTGGGTTCTCTGTAATTGTTGCTTTGTTTATACTATCAAATTATATTATCAATTGATAATTTGGTGATAAATTTGCCTTTCAATGAAAAGGGCATTATTTTCATTCTTTTACAATGGGAAAAAAATTATCACATAAACTGAGGCAATGTTTGGGAAAAAAATGTGTTATTTGCTCATTACTGTGTTGGTTGAGCCAGAGTGTCGTATGGAGTGAGTCTACGACATAAAAAACACAGAAGCTACAAAATCTTCACGTAGTCACTCACGTGACTCCGAAGTAAAATAGTAAGATTAAATGAGAACTTACCAGTTTGAAGTTTGATCGTTATTTTATGAGGAGTAACGATGAGGGATTACGTGCCCTCCACTCCCGACCCTCATGAAATAAATGATCATCTGGTAGTTCTAAATCTATGCTGAGCCTTACTATCTTACTCCGGCTATTATGTTCTGTGTTTTTCATGCCGCTGCTTTGAAGTATGCCGATCAAGCGCCAGGCGGGGCTTCTTCACGTAATCCCTCATCGTTACTCCTCATAAAATAATGATCAAACTTCGAACTGGTAAGTTCTCATTTATCTTACTATTAATGATCATATGGTGGTCAATGTGTTTTACTGTCCGTTTTTATGAATTCTCCTATTTCATCTCATAAAAAAAAGTCTCCCCTCAGCAACTCTAATTTGATAAACTCTTTCTAATTTTAAAGACCTACATTAGATCTCAAGTTTTCTCAGGTGAAGAGTCCATAACTATTTAACATTGACCGATTGATATTTCCCTATTATTGTAATTGTCTTTTTTCTCTTTTCCAGCATTTCGTTCCAGTGTTTCAACATCTAATCTTTATTTTGGCAAGGATATGAATAATTGGGGAGATTATAACAAAGTCAACTGATTTCAATATGATGCAGCTTTTTATTCAAAAGAAAATCATATTGAATATGTTCCTCCCTTGTCTCAAAACATTCAATTCAATTACAAATAGGTAACAAAGTAGTTATGCTTCAGTGATATCTGCCAAGAGAATTTCCAAAACTAATCATCAGTGGAGACGAAAAGAAAAAAAACATCTTAATAAAGACAAATGCAGAGGAATATATCACTGTCCTACTACTTACTGGACACGTCTGAATGCACTAAATCATAGACGGATCCTTACTTGGAACTCAGCCTAAGCACATCTCACAATCAGAGGAGTGTGGAGGACAGCTAAAATTTGTGCTGAAGGCCAAAGGGTCAGGTATTCAAATGACTGATGCCCAATGCCAGGCAGGATACTCGTGGGGAAAAAAATGGACACATAATGCTGCAGTAACTCAGCACATCAGATAGCATCGCTGGAGAACATGGATAGATGATGTTTCAGGTCATGAGTTAATAAGACATAGGAACAGAATTAGGCCATTTGGCCCATCAAATCTATCCGTCTATCAATCATGGCTGATTTATATTTCCACCTCATTCTCCTGCCTTCTCCCCTTAACCTTTGATATCCTTACTAATCAAGAACCTCTCAATCTCCACTTTAAAAATATCCAAAGACGGCCTCCACAGTCATCTGTGCCAATGAATTCCACAGATACAGCACCTTCTGGTTAAAGCAATTCCTCCTCATCTTCTTCCTAAAGGTATATCATTTACTCTGGGAGCCTTCTATTCAGGACCTTTCTTCAGATTGACTGTAGGTGGGGGGAAGAGATCGGAGGGGCTGGACAAAGCCTGGAAATAGTATTAAACAGGTGAGGGAGGGTTTTGGTCGCCAGATGGTAGGCCAGAAATGGAAAAAAAAACATACGGATTAAAAGGATTTAAAAAGTTGCAAATTGTGAAGATAGTGGAAGGAATGTAGTTGGGAAGGAGAAATAAGTGTGAGTCCAGGTGGGACACACAAGGAGGGGGGGGGGGGGGGATTAGGGTAGAAGGAGGAAGTGTGGTGGAAGAAGGGATGGGGGGAGGGGAGGGGTTGTAGTTACTTACAATTTGAGTATTCAATGTTCATCCTGTTGAAGTTTTAGCTATTCGAGTAGAATTGAAAGTGCTGGTCCTTCAGTTTGCATGTGGCTCCACTCTGACAATGGAGAAGGCCCAGGACAGAAAGATCAATATGAAAATGGGAAGAGGTGGTAAAAATAGTTAAAAGGTAAAAAATCCTGTTCTTCTTGGCACACAGGGATTGCTGTGGAAGTATTTTGCTCCTATCCCAACCCCATGTTTCTCTTTGTTTTAAACGGCTACCATGTTTTCTATGGGTATTGTAAAGCCTGCAAAGCAGCTTAAATCAGAGACATCCAGCTTCAATAACACCCTTAAATGCCAGTGGAAATGCAAAATATCAACAAAGCTAGAAATAAAACACTAGAGTTCTGGAAATGTTCAGCAGTCAGGCAGCATCTGTGAGGATGGAATAGAGCTTGCATTTGACATCAAAGATAGACACGAAATGCTGGAAATAACTGAAGAATGAATCCGACCTGGAACGTCACATATTCCATTTCTTTAGAGATGTTGCCTGACCCGCTGAGTCACTCCATTTTGTGTCTATCTTCGGTATAAACCAGCTTCTGCAGTTCCTTCCTAATCTGAGGAAAGACATTCTTGCCATCCTAATCTGAGGAAAGACATTCTTGCCATAGAGGGAGTACAGAGAAGATTCACCAGACTGATTCCTGGGATGGTAGGACTTTCATATGAAGAAAGACTGTTGGGGAAGTCCAGAACAAGGGGTCACAGTTTAAGGATAAGGGGGAAGTCTTTTAGGACCAAGATGAGAAAAACATTTTTCACTCAGAGAGTGGTGAATCTCTGGAAGTCTCTGCCACAGAAGGTAGTTGAGGCCAGTTCATTGGCTCTATTTAAGAGGGTTAGATGTGGCCCTTGTGGCTAAGGGGATCAGTGGGTATGGATAGAAGGCAGGTACGGGATACTGAGTTGGATGATCAGCCATGATCATATTGAATGGCGGCGCAGGCTCGAAGGGCCGAATGGCCTACTCCTGCACCTATTTTCTATGTTTCTATGTTTCCTTACATTTTACATTAACGGCCTTCAATTAGAACTTGGAAAACTTAGAAACAATATCATATTTCCAGTACTTTCAGTTTTTACCTTAATATACCAACCTGCCTGTTGGAAGAGTGTTAGCTATCTGTCTGTGTCCCACCTTAGTAAAACCCAACGTTAACGGGATGGTGCCAACTTCCCAATAATGCTCTTCATGTCATTTCATGGTTAGCATGAACAGAAAGGGTTCACACTCTTATGAGCAGATGATAGCTGAACAAGGTCAGAATGTTTGTTTTTGTATTATAAAGAATTCATGTTAAAAAAATAAATAAAAAAGTAATTGATGATGCACACATTATTTGCAGGAGATATAACATTCACCATGTGGGTCACAGAAAGCAAGGGTTTTCATCTGCAGTCATAAGTGCTGAACTAACTGAAAAACATCTTATGTTGAAGGTGATCTCATATTCAAGTTCTGGCCAGCCAACTGATTTACAGGAAAAGATAACGATCTCCCTCTGGCACCAAGAGATGAATAAAAGGAAAATTACTATATCTGCCAATTAGAGAAATTAAAATTTAATTCTCATTAATAGTTTAATTGTACACTTAAATAATGTAATCGGTTAATAATACTGCTTCATGCTTATGTTTTATGATTATTGTTTCTGCTATTAAATTAAGTATAGAGATGACTGCCCTGCGCCAAGATGTCAGCTTTATCTTTGCTGAGATCTCTTTGCAATATGTTAGCAATCGCTTCAAACTCTTCTGTCCGAATACATGTTACTTGCAAACTAAAAAGCTAAATGCAATGGCCAATGATGGTTGTGCATATCACAGTTCACTGGAAAATACACATAATCATAAAGTTCTAATATTGATGAAATACTGCAGTTAATTGCTACTTCAAAGGGCACAGCGAAGGAATGTTATGTAATCAACACTTGGTCAGTATCAATATGATTTCCGTTTCAATTTATTGTTACGTGTACCGAGGTACAGTGAAAAGCTATTGTTGCTTGCTAACCAGTCAGTGAAAAAACAATACATGATTACAATCTAGCCATTCACAGTGTACACATACATGATATGGGAATAATGTTTAGTTCAAGGTAAAGCCAGTATTGTCCGATCAAAGATCGTCCAAGGGTCACCAATGAGGTATATAGTAGCCCAGGACTGCTCTCTGTTTGGTAGGATGGTTCAGTTGCCTGATAACAGCTGGGAAGAGAGCTGATTTGTGACGACACGACTCTGCCAGTCTTTGGAAAGTGAACCAAAATGTCACACACGTGACCAGATGGCATCACATAAGTAATACATTAAAAAAATCTTGTAAGAAATGAATCTTATTCATTGCTATTTTCCTACCTACAGAACTACAGAACCTGTAATGCATGTCTGTTAAAGATATGAGCATTTTAGCTTTTTAAAATTCACAGAGTTTGTCAGGGACATTCTTTGGAAAGTGAACCAAATTTCACACACGTGACCAGATGTCGTCACATAAAGTAATACACTAAAACATTTTTGTAAGAGATTAATATTATTCATTGCTATTTTCCTACCTACAGAACTATAATGCATGGCTGCTAAAAATTTGAACATTCTAGGTTTTTAAAATTCACAGAGTTTGTAAGATAAAACTGAGTTATGAAAAAAATGCTTCCATGTGAGGTCACACACGTGACCAGTCATATTTGTCCTCTGACCCAGAACAAACATTGTCAGCATAACATAAAAATTTTACTTGATAAATTGAAAAAAATGAATCATATATACAGTACAAAACAATATACCTGTAATGCTTTCAGAATTAGAAGAGATGTATTCCACAATTTTTCATATTTTTGGTCTAAGAATGGGCCCTCTGTGAGCTGACCCTGAGCAAAATACATACTAATAAGGGTGTTCTAGAAACTGACATCTGGTGAAAGGAATAGGCTGATGAAATACAAAACAACAGGTATTTTTCAGTTAAACAATCAAAGCGTGAGACAATCGTGGAATAGCGCCAACGGAAATTTGAAGGAACTAAAGAATGGAAAAGGACTGGACCTACAGCCGTATAATTAGCTGTAAAGAGTAAAGCGCTGTTTGGGACCCAGAGAAGACTATCCCCAGCCGGGAGACTAGTTTCATCTACACCAGGTAATTTCTAATTACTGTAGTGGGTTTGGATGTTGTGAAAGTAAACTAAAGAGTTGCGTAACTAAAATAATTATCAAAGTAAAGAAATAAGAAAGTATGTGAACTACATAGCGAATCTTTGATTTATTTGAACTATTCGTGATCAATAAATGCATATAGTTATAAAACAAAATCATTGTCATGTGTGTTTTATCCTGATCAGCACCCTTCCCAAGGTCATCAGTTGTTTTGTTCTGGCCTTTTCTCGATTTGTTTCTTTGCTGCACCCCCCACCCACTCCTACCTTACACTTTGAAGAAGGATTCCAACCTGAAACTTCACCTATTCCTTTTCTCCAGAGATGCTGCCACCATTTTGTGTCCATCTTCAGTATGGATGAGTTGGGTCAGCACGGATGAGGTGGCCTGTTTGAATCACTCTCTGATTCTATATCCAGCAAATCTAGTTTTGTTTTGCTTTTCAAAGATTCTGTAATTCAAGGATAATCAGCTCAAATAAACACCTTCCCCATATTTACCTATCATTTATCTCTGATTCCTGTATGCCCTTATTTTATATTCAATCTATTTCTAGAATTTGGATCACATCACCTGCCCTGATAGCTTGATGCCATCACCCATCGACCGAGTAAAAAATCTAGTTGTCCTAATGAAGGTGGGAAAGAATGACACAGGTAGGAAATGAAATACGATCTGATGAAGGTATCTGTGCAATTGAGTCCAAAATAATTTAAAAAAAGAATTGCAGTGGTGGTAATCTCTGGATTACTTCAGAACCATATGCAAATTAACGTTGGGGGTTATTCAGATGAAGAGAATGAATCGATCAGCCATGATCACAATGAATGGCAGTGCTGGCTTGAAGGGCCGAATGGCCTCCTCCTGCACCTATTTTCTATGTTTCTATGAATGTCTAGCTCAAAGGCAAAAATGGGAGAAGTAGGTTTCAATTCATGGCTCAATGGCACCAGTACTGAGGAAAAGAAGAAAAGTTATATTGTGACGGACCTTCCCTGAATCAGTCTAATCAGTCTTAACCCAAAACGTTGACGGTCCATTTCTTTCTACAGATGTTGCATGGCCCACTAAATTCCTCTTATCGTTTGAAGCAAGCTGAAACCAGTGGTTTAGTGAATTGGACAATTAAGTATGCATTTAAGGCTTTAAATAGTGAGGGAAGGATTCTGGTGCGGTGATATTCAGAATGTTAAAGAGAGAGCACAAAATGATGGTACAAAGTAGCAAAATGGGCGCTGTTAATCAAAAAACAAATAAGAACTAAGTAAATGCACGCATTAAGATATATCTCCAATTGTAGCAAGAATAAGGAACAGGCGCACAACAATAGGCAAATGAATTAATGACAAATAGAAATAAATGGGTAGGTTTTGAACTGTGAAATATTTAACTTTTAAAAGAGACAAAATGTAAAGGTGGTATTGCAGCTCTAATTTTAAGGAATAGGATAAAAGCCTCAGAGAAGTAGGATTCTAACACAAAAAAAAGTAGAATCTGTGTGAGTGGAGGTTATCAACAGACACTCATCTTGAGAATTGTATCTGGGTCCCCAAAAGTTAGCAGTAATCAAGGTAGAAAATAAATCAGGAAAATAGAGATGCAAACAGCAAGGGTAATGCAATAATCATGGAGGAGTTTAAGTGTAGGAAGGAACTGCAGATGCTGGTTTAAACAGAAGATACACTAAAAAAAACTGGAGTAACTCAGCGGGACAGGCAGCATCTCTGGAGAGAAGGAATGGGTGACGTTTCGGGTTGAGACCCTTCTTCAGACTAGTAAGGGATAAGGGAAACGAAAGATATAGATGATGATGTAGGGTGATAAAGGCAATGATTGAAAGATATACGAAAAAAGTAACAATGGTAAACGATTCGGGCCAACGGTTCAATCTGAAATCTGAAAATTTGAATCTTAAATTTGATGGTGTGAGATGCCGATGACAGATTGAGGAACAACTTTAAAGGATAGGATTGCAAACCAGTAAATAATAATATGACAGAGCAGAAGCAACATGGAATTATGAGAGGGAAATTATGTTTGACTAATCTGTTGCTGTTCTTCGAAGATGCATCTAGGCAAATAGATGAGGGGTAGTAATGGATGTGGTGAATGCACATTTTCATAAGGCTCTTAATGACATTCCACACGGGAGGCTGCTGATCAATGTCAGAGGGTACAGAATTGTGGGTAACTAAAACAACATGGAATGAAGGAGATGGGCAAGTTGGCCCGAAGGGCCTGTTTCCATGCTGCATGACTCCATGAGATGGCTCACAGCTTGAAAATAAAGAATGGTTATTAAGGATCCTTCAAATGATGGTATGTCAATAGACAATAGACAACTGGTGCAGGAGTAGGCCATTCAGCCCTTCAAGGCAGCACCGCCATTCAATGTGAACAAGGCTGATCATCCACAATCAGTACCCGTTCCTGCCTTCTCCCCATATCCCTCGATTCCGCTATCTTTAAGAGCTCTATGTAACTCTCTCTTGAAAGTATCCAGTGACTCAGCGTCCACCATCCTCTGAAGCAGAGAATTCCACACTCACAATTCTCTGTGAAAAAGTATTTCCTCATCTCTGTTCCAAATGGCATACCCTTTATTCTTAAACTGGGATCCCAGGTTCTCGACTCCCCCAACATAGGGAACATGTTTCCTGCCTCTAGCATGTCCAAACCCTTAATAATCTTACATGTTTCAATAAGATATCCTCTCATCCTTCTAAATTCCAGAGTATACAAGCCCAGCTGCTCCATTCTATCGACATATGACAGTCCCACCATCCCGGGAATAAACCTTGTGAACCTATTCAAAACTGTCCTTCCTCAAATTTGGAGACCAAAACTGCACACAATACTCCAGGTGTGGTCTCACTAGGGCCCTGTACAACTGCAGAAGGATGCCTTTGCTCATATACTCAACTCCTCTTGTTATGAAGACCAACATGCCATTCGCTTTCTTCATTGCCTGCTGTGCCTGCATGCTTACTTTCAGTGATTGATGAACCCGATTCTGTTGTACTTCCCCTTTTCTCAACTTGACACCATTTAGATAATAATCTATCTTCCTGTTTTTGCCACAGTGGATAAACTCACATTTATCTACATTAAACTGCATTTGCCATGCATCTGCCCACTCACCCAACCTGTCCAAGTCACCCTGCATCCTCATAGCATCGTCTTCACAATTCATACTGCTAATGTTACTTTTTTGGTGCCACATCGATCGGTGCCAGGGTACCGACTTTCTAAGCCATCTCAGCAATTTAACCCTGTCAGGTTTGCTGTTTGTATTCAATTTTGTTTATCAATGGAGACTGTGTGATTATGTTCCAAAGTCTAGAATTCCTTCCTTTAACATCTCCAGCTCTATTTCCTCCTTTCAAGGTGCTTTATAAAATCTACCTCAACTAAATCTTTGGTCATTAGCTGTAAAGTGTCAGGACGGGACAGAACTGCTCCAGCAGTCCCATCATATTTGCCTGCTCCTACTCCATTGAACTCATCTCCACGTACCTCGATTCCATCCAATCCCTCGTTGTCTAATCCCTTCCAACCATTCTGAAGAAGAATCTTGGGCCGTAACACCACCTACCCAGGTTCTCCAGAAATGCTGCTTGACCTGCTGAGTTACTTCAGCACTTTGTTTCCTTTTGTTGGGCAATTTTCTTCGCAAGCAACCAGTTATCTGAATCAATTCTATTTTCATCTAACCGAGAATTCATTTTTACAAAACAAGAAATGGGATCAAGGAGATTTTGGATGATCAATACTGTAATTCCATTTTACTTCTTAAATGTGCCTGGTGATTTTACAAAACTGCAGAAATCAGGACATGCAACAAAGAAAGAGCTAAATAATTACCTAACCATAGTGCTACATTATCTCTGCCAGTTTTCTTTGTCAGAGATATTGATTTTATGAAATATATAGGATAGAATTTTACATACATCTCCAATGTTTTGAAGTGATTGACAGTTGTAGATAAAATAAATAAATTAGATGATGTCAACCTTTTACACTAAAACAGCCCCCTAGAAAATACTAAGTAAAATAAATTGTACAGAAGTACCTGGTGAAGCAATCACTGTCAAAGATTTATTGTAAGTTAGCAGCTGGTGGCAATAACTTGATTTAAATTACAGCTTCGGAAATTGGAGAACCTTATTAATGTTTTCAAATTACATGTTTACACCAGTTTGTTGGCATTTGAAATGTAAATTGTACTTTTATATAGACCTCGGTTGACCTACATGACTTAAATATTTAAAATTATTGTTCAGGAAGGTTCATACAAAATAAAAAACTAACAACGTTATAGAGCCATAAGGATCTGACCAACTCAGTCCAAACTCAGGTAAATAACCCAGCCTGAGGAGGGTTATGACCCAAAAGATCGTGGGACCATTCCCTCCATCGATACTGCCTGACCAACTAAGTTACTCCTGCACTCTGTGCTTTTAATGTAAACCAGCATCTGAAGTTTTTTTGTGTCTATATAGTCTATTTTTCTTACTCAATTGTTTTATTTTGGACACAAAACATTTGCCGAGTATAAAACACAATTCTACTTTTATGGTCTTAATGTAACAACTTTAACAACTTTATCACTTCAGATAATTAAACCAGCTCTAATGTCTAAAGTATTGACAGATATCTATGAATCCAAAGACCAAAGCGATTATTAGTTTAGGAAGCTGACACTATACTTCTTAAAACATCAATAGCTGTTATATTTTTGACAATTTACCCACATATGTGAAAGCACAAAACATTTTTTTTAAGACAAAAAGTAGAAAATATAAACATAAAAGCTTATTTTGTGCCCAAAGTGTCTAATAGTTTCCCATTCAACCCACTCTTTGCAGTTCTTTGAATGTTTTAATGTATACAAGAGATCAAAAAGAATTAACAACAAGAGACTGTCAGAACCTTTTCCCGCGATGGAAATATCAAATACCAGAAGGCATAGCTTTAAGGTGAGAGAGACAAAGTTTACAAGAGATGAGTGGGGCAAATCTTTTAGAAAAATAGGTGCAGGAGTAAGCCATTCGGCCCTTCGATAATTTTCTCCCACAGATGGTATGGGTGCCTAGAATGTGCTGCCGGGGATGGGTGAGTCAGATATGATAGTGCCATTAAAGTGCCATTCTGTTTCGGCAAATAGATGTGCAGGGAGTGGAGGGATTTTGAATTATGTGCAGGCAGACAAGAGTTCACAAGTTCACAAGTTACAGGAGTATAATTAGGCTAATTGGCTATCTCGTCTACTCCACAATTCAATCATGGCTGATCTCTGCCCCTTAATCCCATTTCCTGCCTTATCCCCATAACTATTGACATCCGTTCTAATCAAGAATTTGTTTATCTCTGCCTTAAAAATATCCACAGCCCTCTGTGGCAATGAATTCCACAGATTAACTACCCTCTGACTAAATAAGTTTTTCCTCACCTCCTTTCTAAAAGCGTGCCCTTTAATTCTGAGGATATAACCTCTGGTCCTAGACTCTCCCACCAGTGGAAACATCCTTTCCACATCCACTCTATCTATACCATTCATTATTCTGTAAGTTTCAATGAGGTCTCCCCTCAACCTTCTAAACTTTATCAAGTACAGGCCCAGTGCTGTCAAATGCTCCTCATATGCTAACCCACTCATTCCTAAAATCATTCTTGTAAACCTCCTCTGGACCCTCTCCAGAGCCAGCACATCCTTCCTCAGAGATTGGTGTTGGGCATCATGTTCTGTGGTATTATGGGAATAATAGTGCAAGGAATGCGGTGGCTGGAGGTGACGTGGGAACCCGGGGGTGTGGCAGTTAGGGAGTTGCCCGGGCATGCACACGAGCAGGCGGGTGCTGTACTGAGTTGCTAAATAAAGATATACTCCGTTTACGTCGTGGTACAATCTTTATTATACAAATAAACATGGTGTCGGAGATGGGATCCTTGTAAGCAAAAAATAAAAATAAAGAAGAGGAAGGAGTATCGTTTTGGCGCGAAATGGGAGACAAGCCTGCAGATATGGCGCAACCCACACCAACTGCTATGTTCACAATACAACCTCCAGAGCCATTCGATTTCACCAAGCCTCAAGAATGGGAGCGTTGGATCAGGAGATTCGACCGCTTTCGGCTTGCAAGCAATTTAAACGCGACGTCGGCAGAAAACCAGGTGAACACGTTAGTGTATTGCATGGGCGATGAAGCTGAAGGTGTGCTAAAGGGGCTAACGCTAACTGCAGATGAGAGAGAGGAGGGAGTACACGGATGTCAAGGCGGGCTTTGATGCATTTTTTGTACCTAAAAAGAATGTAATCTATGAAAGAGCCAAGTTCAATCAGTGTGTGCAACTGCCAGGAGAAACGGTGGATTCCTTCATCACTGCTCTATACGGATTAGCTGAACACTGCAACTATGGACAGTTACAGAACGAGCTGATCCGCGACAGGTTAGTGGCCGGACTGAGAAACGTCTCATTGTCAGAAAAGCTACAGCTAGACAGAGACCTAACCCTTGCAACTGCAATAACAAAAACAAGGCAGTCTGAAGAAGTTAGATGACAGTGATCTGACTTAAGAGGAGAAAATAGCGGTGCTAGTAAGTGCTCTAATGTTGATGCTGTGCATGCTAAAAGCTACAGAAAACACAAATTTCCCTCAAAGCCTCAGCCACAAGCACAAACACCAAGCAAAAATAGACTTAATACACTGCCTCAGCCAGGTTCAAAGGCCCATTATAGATGTGGAAAAATGCCCTCGCATGGGAAATGGGAATGCCCTGCTAAAGATGCTGTGTGTCACAACTGTGGCAAAAAGGGACATCATTGTAGAGTGTGCAGAAACAGTGCAAAATCTCTCAATGCTGTCACTACAGAGGAAGAAGAGAGCTTTTTCCTGGGAGCCGTGGATGCTGGAAAAGACCCGTGGACGGTGCTGCTAGAAGTGAGACAAAAAAAAGTGTGCTTTAAAATAGACACTGGTGCTGATGTCACCGCCATGCCAGCCGAGGTGTACCATGACATTACAGGGGGGCACGATGTGAAGCGCCTGGCAGTGTCGTCACGCCCATTGTTTGGGCCAGGGGCAATACACTCTCTGTCCTGGGTGTAGCCGGAGAAACACTGCGCAGAGGCAAAAAGACAGCCATAGAGAACATTTATGTAGTAAAAGACCTGCACACTGCACTGTTGGGAAGGCCTGCCATAGAACGGCTTCAGCTTGTGTGCAGGGTTAACGGCATCACCGTGGAATCAGTGAAACAACAATATCCGAAGCTGTGTAGTGGCTTGGGTCTTGTTCGGAGGCCATACTCAATTAAATTGAAGCCAGAGGCTGGCCCCTTCTCTCTCCACACGCCACGCAGAGTCCTTCTGCCGCTTATGGGAAAAGTGAGGAAGGAGATAGACCGTATGGAGAAGATGGGCGTGATCACCAAGATTGAGGAGCCGACTGATTGGTGTGCCGGGATGGTGGTGGTGCCAAAGAAAACAGGTGATGTTCGCATTTGTGTGGACTTCACAATGATGAATGGATCAGTATGCAGAGAAAAGTTTATCCTGCCTTCTGTCGAGCACACTCTGGGCATGCTGGCTGGTGCAACAGTATTCAGCAAATTAGATGCCAACATGGGCTTTTGGCAAGTACCATTGACAAAAGAGTCTGCCAAATACACCACCTTCATCACGCCTTTTGGGCACTACTATTTTAACCGTCTACCCTTTGGCATAGCATCAGCCCCCGAGCACTTTCAAAGGATGATGATGACAGAAGTGACCGGTGGTCTGGAGGGGGTACTGTGTCACATGGATGACATCCTGGTCTGGGGACAGACGCAGGAGGAGCATGATGTGCGGCTGCATGCGGTGCTAGAGAAAGCATATAAGGCCGGCATTATGCTCAACATGGACAAATGTGAGCTCACACGCCACACAGTCAGATTCCTGGGTCATGTGATTTCAGCAGATGGAGTGAAGCCAGATCCAGAGAAGACGAGAGCAGTACAAGAAATGGATGCACCCAAAAATGTCAGCGAACTCAGGAGTTTTCTGGGCATGGTCAATCAGCTGGGCCGCTTCTTGCCTAACCTGGCTGAAAAAGACAAAGTGCTACGAGACCTGCTGTCCAAGAAGAACACTGGTACTGGGGGACAGAGCAGCAGGCCGCCTTTGATCAGTTAAAACAGAGCTGTCATCCACACCAGTGCTCACATTATACAACCCAAACAGTGCTCTAAAGATCTCTGCTGATGCCTCTTCCTTTGGCCTGGGGGCAGTCCTGCTGCAGAAAAGCGATGCCATGTGATCACCTGTGGCATATGCGTCCAGGTCAATGACACCAACAGAGCAGCGTTATGCTCAAGTAGAGAAGGAGGCATTGGCTGCGACGAGTGCATGTGAAAGGTTCCGCTGTTTCATCCTGGGAAGACCGTTCGAGCTGGAAACTGACCACAAGCCGTTGGTGAGTCTGCTGGGAGAAAAAGCTTTGGATGACCTCCCACCAAGAGTCCAAAGATTTAGGATGAGACTCATGAGGTACAACTATACAGTCAATCATGTCCCTGGCAAAAGCCTGGGGACAGCCGACACCTTATTGCGTGCTCCTCTGAGAGCCGCAAGAACACATGCAGACACAAGCCTATTAGAGGACACCAACATCTATGTAGACTCTGTCATCAGCAACATTCCTGTCAGTGGAGATTATCTGAGCAGCCTACGTGAGCACCTGCGGGCAGACAGCACGTGCTCTGCACTGATGGAGTACTGCACAGACGGCTGGCCCGACAAAAGCCAACTGCAGGGAGTGCTGAGACATTACTGGGCTGATAGAGCAGTGCTGACTGTGCACGATGGGCTGCTGCTGCAGGACATGAGGCTTGTCATCCCATCAGCCTTACAAGGTGATGTGCTGCAGAGACTACATGAGGGACACCTGGGGGTGACAACGTGCAGGGGCCGGGCCAAACAGACGGTATGGTGGCCAGGACTCAGCAGCCAGCTGAATGACATGGTGCTGAAATGTAGAACCTGCATCCAAGAGAGAAGGAATGTCAAAGAGCCACTGATGCCAACGGAGATGCCAGATAGGCCTTGGCAAACCTTGGGAGCTGACCTATTTAAGCTGAAAGACAAGACTTATCTAATAGTAGTAGATTATTTCTCAAGGTATGTGGAAGTTGCGCTGCTGTCACACACAAGGTCCACAGATGTGGTGGTACACCTGAAATCCATGTTTTCTCGTCATGGAATTGGTGAAGTTCTTAAAAGTGACAATGGGGCCCAGTTCTTAGGTAGCCACTTTAAAGCCTTTGCAGCAGAGTATGGCTTTGTGCACATCACGAGCAGCCCCAGGTTTCCTCAGAGCAATGGTGAGGCGGAACGCGCTGTACAAACCATGAAAAACCTGCTAACAAAGGCGTCAGACCCAAATCTTGCATTGCTGGCCTCTACAGAACGGCTATAGCCCGGCCGAGCTATAGCCCGGCCAAGCAGCCTCCGCACTACTGTTCCTGCCCTTCCAACCCTGCTGAATCCAGTTTTGCCTGACTACAACGCGCTGGGGGCCAAAGAAAGGGAGAAGAGGTGGAACGACGCAAGATGCTTCGACGAGAGGCACGGAGCGAGAAATCTGGAGCCACTAGTACCTGGGGAGGAGGTGTGGATCACCAATGCACGAGTCCAGGGCAAAGTGCTATCTACACACAATACCCCTCGCTCTTATATTTTCCAGGTGCCTCAGGGCACACTGAGGAGGAACCGGCAGCACTTGGTGCCGCTGCAGACCAACAGTGGGGTAGTCGACGCTGATGAGCCACCGGTGGGAGAAGATTCAGCTCCACCAGAGCCAGCTCCACCAGTGACAACATCACCCAGCAGAGAGGGCCCCACCACAAAGACTGTGCGGACCAGGTGTGGGAGAGAGGTTAGAAAGCCGAAGAGACTTGATTTGTGATTTATTGATCTGTTTTCTACAATAAAGAAAAAGAGAGAGTGAAATGTGATGTGAAATTGTTCTGTAAACCTGGTACATTTACCTGAAACCTGAGAGTTTAAGTTTTGAAGAACACAGCCTGCTAAAGTGATAGTTCACAGTATGGTAACGCGGAAGTTATTTTATTTCTATTTTGCATGCTTGAATCAGGGACAAGTCTTCCAGCAAAAGGGCAGAAAAAACCCCTTAAGACCTGCAGAGACAAAGGTAGTCCACCCTTTGTTCTCAAAGAAAGGGAGATGCGCTATTATGGGAATAATAGTGTAAGGAATGCGGTGACGTGGGAAGCCGGGGGTGTGGCAGTTAGGGAGTTGCCCGAGCATGCACACGAGCAGGCGGCTGCTGTACAGAGTTGCTAAATAAAGATATACTCCGTTTACGTCGTGGTACGAGCTTTATTATACAAATAAAAGCGGCAGTTCGGCACAGATATTGTGGACCGAACGGCTTGTTCCTGTGCTGTACTATTCAATGTCCCATGTTCTAAAGGCAAACTGGTATAATCAACCTTCTCATATCACTTCAGCGGCATCTTTGCATTGTGATTTTTTTTCTGCAATACAGAAAAGTAGAGCCAAAATTCAAGTACCCAACACAACCCAATTGGAAGAAGCATTGTTAACCATACTTTTACACCGAATCTATACCGAAAATGTTGATTAAATAAATATAATTTTAAGGAACACCTAACAGGAGGCACAGGTAGAGAGGAAAAAGGGTTAAAGGAATCGAAGGGCAGATGATAGAATTTTAAGGATTGAAGGGGTTGCCAGTTTTACACTAAAATAGCTCCCTAGAAAATGGTGCCAGGCAGCTGTTGGTAATGTCACCAATGATTACAATTATTAAAATCTTGTGCAAAAGATCAGAACTGGAAGAGCCTAAAAATCTTGAAGGATGTTATGGTTGGAGTAAGTGGCAGAAACCAGAGATTAATGTGGAAAACACAGGGACTACTTCAGAATAGGATTTGGATTAATTTAGGATACTGGAAGGAGAGTTCTGGGTGGCTATTAGAGTTTGCAAAGTTGACGAGGAGAAGACTGAAGATATACCCTTTCACCTGCCCTTTCACTCACTTTTCTTGTAATCGTTCACCAGTAATTCCAGGGTTCAAAGGAGAATTAAGGAGTCTTATCGTCTATATAATTTCACGTCTGGCATAGAATTTGTTATACTGTGGAATTTCATATAAAGCAGAAATGATAAGCATCTGCCGGTAATGCAATCATGCAATAATTTTTCATTCAACAGAGATTGATATAGCTGAGCAAGAATAAGGCCTGAAATTTCCAGTGCTATGCTTATAGAATGTGTTATTTTTCAAATGACAATTTTATATTCAAGCCATGTGAAACTTGGCTTTATTTAATTAAAAATGTAATTACAGTGTTGCAGACTCAAAATTTACAACATTGGGACACTGATTCAGCCTGCTGCTTGCAACTTGAAAGAGCATCAATGCTTAATCTCAGTTTGACCATAATCCTCTTACTTTCATAACCTTGGTTATTTGTCTAAATCCCTATTTAAATTATTTGTAGGGTGAGCTTCCATTACCTGAAAGTTGACATTATATTGCAAAATTACACTGGTCAGACTGCACTTGCAGTGCAAGTTATACAGTTGTGCTATGTGCAATTCTAGTCACCAAGTTATAATACAGATGTTGTTGAAGGAAAGAGTCCAGAGGACAATAACCATATCTAGAGGACTTGAATTATATGGGGAAGTTGATTGACAGAGGTTGTTTTCCCTGGAGCAAATGAAGCTGATATGATAGTGGTAAAAAATCACTAAAGGAATAGACAGGGTTGATAGTCAGAATCTTTTTCCCATGGCAGATGTATCAGAAAAAGGAGGGAATAGGTTTAAAGTGAGGAGGGGTTTGAAAGGGGATTTGAAGGGAATGTTTTATAACACATATACTGCTCGATATTTCAAACTTACAGTCTGAGGAGGTGGTGGAGTCATATGCAATCACTAAGCTTGAGACATTCAGAGAAGCAGTTCAATAGACAAGGCAGAGAAGAATACAAACTCACTGCGAGGAAAATAGAATTAATGTAGATGGGCAAAAAGTACTGCATGAACGTGGTGAGGAAAAGGGTTCATGTCTGAACTGTGCAATCCTATAATTCAAAGTTTCCTAGACCCCATCAAAACTGAGTTAAAAGACTCCTTTCCATCTTTCATCTGGATTTTTGTTAAGGATTTTAAATCATTCCTTTGACCAACAATCCATTTTCATTCCCACCACATCTTGCAACGATCAATGAAATGGGGTAATAATTTACTTCTTAATATCCCAATGTTCATGTTGAATGTATTCAGGAAACTTCTCTGAAATAATTAGTTAACATTATATAATCATGCTGACTGTACACCCAAGAATTACCCAAAGAAATACTACAAAGCAGCAGTTCTACAAACTGTGTATTGTGCTGCCGCAATTCTTTCACAATCTTTCTTTTGCAGAGTTTTCACTTTCTCCCTGTGACTGCGTAGGTTTCTTCCAGGTGCACTACTTTCCTCCCACATCTGAAAGATGTAGAAGCTGATTGGCTATTTGGCCACTTAAATTTGTTTCTTACTCGAGGGTGCATTGTAAAATCTGGGGAAGTTGATCGGAACGTGGGTAGAATAAAATAGGGTTATTGTAAATCTGTATAGATGTAGTGGGGCAAAGGGTTGGATGGTCACAGTGGACTTGGTAGGCCAAAGAGTCTATTTCCCTTCTCAATTAGCTTATAACATAACTAAACCATACAAAACAGATGCAGTAGACAACCAGTCAGGCCCTTAAAGCAGCTCTGCTACACAAGGTCAAGACAGATCTTATCTTTGTCTCAACGCTACTGTCCTGTACTCTTCTCACATCTCTTGACTCACTTACATTTTAAATGTTTGTTTATCTCCAATTTGAATGACCCAATGTCACACCAGTTTCTCCCCTCCCATTCATTCCTCTACCTTCACAATTTGCAACTCCAATCTGTTTGTCTCACAACTTCGGACTTTTCATTCCTGGCCTTTGTCCAACTATCTGCCTCTGGGCAGGTTAACACTTTAAGCTTGATGTGCAGGAGGCTGAGGGTTGATCTTATAGATGTGCATAAAATTGTGAAAGGAATAGATATGGTAAATGCACTTTTTCTTTTAAAGGGTAGGGTAATCAAGAACTTGATGCATCTATTCAAAGTGAGAGGGGGAGATTTATTTGGAACCTGATGGGTAACTTTTCACTCAATTGGTGGTGGGCTTTGAAACATGCAGCAAGAGGGAATAGTTAAGACAGGTACAATAACATGTATTAGACATTTGGACAGGTATATGGTAGGAAAGGTTTAGTGAGATATGGGCTAATCAAGGGCAATGGGACTAGCTTAGATTGGGCATCTTAGTAGGCTTGGATGAAATGGGTGAAAGGGCCTGCTTCTGTGCTGTACGACTCTATGACCCTATAATATACATTCAGAGAACGCACAAAAGTATAAATTACACATATACTACACAAATCCCATGAGACAGTGCAAAAAAAGATGACATTCACGCAACAGACAGTTAGAAACCAGTGCAAGTGGTCCATAGTGCATCAATGCTGAGGTAGGATTAGGGTCACTCGGGACAGTTCAAGAACGTAATGATTGCAGGAAAGTCGATGCCCCTGAACCAGCATGTGTAGGACTTCAGGCTTCTATAGTTGGGGGCGCCGTCCTGTATCGTATGGCTGCCCAGCCTGCAGCTGTTTGTTTTTCACTCTTTTTTTAAATTTTTAGTGAGTTTTAGTGTTTTGTTTTTGGAGTTCTGGTCTTTTTATGTGGGGGGTGGTGGAGGGGGGGGAAGGGGGAAACTACTTTTCAGGGTCCCTACCTGGTCGGAGAGGCAGCTTTTCTCCGGGCTGCACTTTTAACCCGTCCTTGCAGCCTACCAGCGGGGCCTGGAGCGGCGTTTACTGTGCGGACCGCCCAGAACCTCGGCGGAAGCGGAGGCACAGCGCTGGAGCACTATCGCGGAGCGGGCGATGCCTCGCTTGGGTCGCCGCGCTGGAACTCTGAGCTGAGACCGCCGAGAAAAACATTGCGGAGTGGCCAGCTGTGTAGTCTGCGGCGGCGCTGACTTTAACATCGGGAGCCAGTGGTGAAGCTCTATCCAATGCTGCCTCGTTGGCTTCGGAAGCCGCGGACTCCGATAAGGAAGCGGCCGTTCCAGGTGTCCCAAGCCGCTGTGAGGATTCTCCCGACGCCATCGCCCGGCGAGAACGGCCTGGAACATCGGGCCTCCGTGAAGGCGACTGCGGAGGCCTCAATAGTCCCGACTATGGGTGGACATGGGATGGAGACTGGACATTGTGCCTTCCCTCATGGAAACAAAGAAACATAGAAATTAGGTGCAGGAGCAGGCCATTCGGCCCTTCGAGCCTGCACCGCCATTCAATATGATCATGGCTGATCATCCAACTCAGTATCCTGTACCTGCCTTCTCTCCATACCCCCTGATCCCTTCAGCCACAAGGGCCACATCCAACTCCCTCTTAAATATAGCCAATGAACTGGCCTCAACTACCTTCTGTGGCAGAGAATTCCACAGATTCACCACTTTCTGTGTGAAAAACGATTTTCTCATCTCGGTCCTAAAAGACTTCCCCCTTATCCTTAAACTGTGACCCCTTGTCCTGGACTTCCCCAACATCGGGAACAATCTTCCTGCATCTAGCCTGTCCAAACCCTTAAGAATTTTGTAAGTCTCTATGAGATCACCCCTCAATCTTCTAAATTCCAGCGAGTACAAGCCGTCTATCCAGTCTTTCTTCATATGGAAGTCGTGCCATCCCAGGAATCAGTCTGGTGAACCTTCTCTGTACTCCCTCTATGGCAAGAATGTCTTTCCTCAGATTAGCAGACCAAAACTGTACGTAATACTCCAGGTGTGGCCTCACCAAGACCCTGTACAACTGCAGTAGAACCTCCCTGCTCTTGTACTCAAATCCTTTTGCTATGAATGCCAACATACCATTCGCTTTCTTCACAGCCTGCTGCACCTGCATGCCTACTTTCAATGACTGGTGTACCATGACACCAAGGTCTCGCTGCATCTCCCCTTTTCCTAATCGGTCACCATTCAAATAATAGTCTACCTTCATGAATTTTTGCCACCAAAGTGGATAACCTCACATTTATCCACATTATACTGCATCTGCCATGCATTTGCCCACTCACCCAGTCTATCCAAGTCATCCTGCAGCCTCCTAGCATCCTCCTCACAGCTAACACTGCCCCCCAGCTTCGTGTCATCCGCAAACTTCGAGATGTTGCATTTAATTCCCTAGTCCAAATCATTAATGTAAATTGTAAATAGCTGGGGTCCCAGCACTGAGCCTTGCGGCACCCCACTAGTCACTGTCTGCCATCCTGAAAAGGACCCGTTCACTCCTACTCTTTGCTTCCTGTCTGCCAGCCAGTTCTCTATCCACATCAATACTGAACCACCAATACCGTGTGCTTTAAGTTTGTATACCAATCTCTTGTGTGAGACCTTGTCGAAAGCCTTCTGAAAGTCCAGATACAACACATCCACTGCTTCTCCCTTATCCACTCTACTAGTTACATCCTCAAAAAATTAAATAAGATTCGTCAGACATGATTTACCCTTCGTAAATCCATGCTGACTTTGTCCAATGATTTCACCACTTTCCAAATGCGCTGCTTTAATAATTGACTCTAGCAGGTTCCCCACTACCGATGTTAGACTAACTGGTCTGTAATTCCCCATTTTCTCTCTCCCTCCCTTTTTAAAAAGTGGGGTTACATTAGCTACCCTCCAATCCTCAGGAACTACTCCAGAATCTAAAGAGTTTTGAAAAATTACCACTAAGGCATCTGCTATTTCTGGGGCTAGTACCCTGGGATGCAGCCTATCTGGCCCTGGGGATTTATCGGCCTTTAATCTATTCAATTTACCCAACACCACTTTCCGGCTAACCTGGATTTCACTCATTTCCTCCATCTCATTTGACCTGTGATCCCCTGCTATTTCCGGCAAATTATTTATGTCTTCCTTAGTGAAGAGAGAACCAAAGTAGTCATTCAATTGGTCTGTCATGTCCTTGTTCCCCATGATCAATTCACCCGTTCCTGACTGCAAGGGACCTACATTTGTTTTAACTAATCTTTTGCGCTTCTCATATCGATAACAACTTTTGCAGTCAGTTTTTATGTTTCCTGCCAGTTTTCTTTCATACTCCGTTTTCCCTTTCCTAATTAAGCCCTTTGTCATATAACCATATAACCATATAACAATTACAGCACGGAAACAGGCCCTCTCGGCCCTTCCAGTCCGTGCCGACCATTTGTTTTCCCTTAGTCCCATCTACCTGCACTCAGACCATACCCCTCCATTCCCTTCACGTCCATATACCTATCCACTTTACTTTTAAATGTTAAAATCGATCCTGCCTCCACCACTTCTGCTGGAAGCTGATTCCACACAGCCAACACCCTCTGAGTAAAGAAGTTCCCCCTCACGTTACCCCTAAACTTCTGTCCATTAATTCTCATGTCATGCCCTCTTGTTTGAATCTTCCCTACCCTCAATTGGAAAAACTTATCCACGTCAACTCTGTCTATCCCTTTCATCATTTTAAAGACCTCAATCAAGTCTCCCCTTAACCTTCTGCGCTCCAAAGAATAAAGACCTAACTTGTTCAACCTTTCTCTGTAACATAGTTGCTGGAACCCTGGCAACATTCTAGTAAATCTCCTCTGTACTCTCTCTATTTTGTTGATATCCTTCCTATAATTAGGCGACCAAATTGTCCTCCTCTGTTGGTCTCTGAATTTCTCCCAGTCCCCTGGTAGGCTGCTTTTTCTGGTAATTTCCTTTTTGCACTACCTGTTGTACTTATATATGGATTGATTGTACACATGTATAGTATGATTTGATTGGAGAGCACATGTGGTACATGTGATAACAATAAAGCAATACCAAGACCAGATGTTCTCTCTCTCTCCCATGAATTGGCCAAAAACTGTGCTGTCTAAATGGCACGGAAACTGTGCCTACCCACGCTATCATGGGTGTAAAGAGAGTAGAGCAGGGGACTATGTATGCAGCCTTGATGTGCTGATTTTTGCGATCATGTTATTAAGATGTTTCGGAGCAGTGCGGAGAGACAGTGAGATCACATCTGTTATTGACTGCCACTGCTGTGCTCTTTGAAGATTTTAGTATCCATCCAGTACTAATTATGCAGTTTGGCGTTGGCAGGACAAATCAAATGGTACTAATATCAAGCTAGCTAAAATTATAGTTATGAGGAATTATAGCTGATTATCATACAGAAGCCAGCTTTCCCTTCTGAAATGTGAGATACACTTTTGCTAGGGCAAGAGCTGCCAGTCATTCCACACATGAAACAGACTTAAATCATGAAGGAAATCACAACACAGGAAACTGGACTCCAGGTTTTTTAAAGTTGCATTGGAGCTTTGATGTAAGACATCCAAGTTGGAGAGAAATGTGACGTTCCTGGAGGATCAGAAGTCTCTCCAATCACATGCTCAGAAGGCAAAGGATTTGGATGGTAGCTATGGTCCCCCTGAACAAAGAAAGGACTGCCCGGATGGCTCACAATATCCTATAGATATTAATGAGCAATAAAAAGATAAAATAAGGAAAATAGAGTTTTTGGCTTTCTCTGAGCAAAATTTACAAAAGGACAACAATTATCAAAGTTAATGTGTAATGTAGCTGACGTTTGCTCTTGACATTTACGATATGATACAATATGATCGAACTTTATCCATTGAAACAGTCACACAAAATACATGAAACATAAAATTACAATGATGGTGGGGGGGGGGGGGGGGGAGTCAGTCTACCTATTACAGAAGGGGGAGGAGTTGTATAGTTTGATAGCTACAGGGAAGAAGGATCTCCTGCAGCGTTCTGTACTGCATCTTGGTGGAACCAGTCTGTTGCTGAAGGTACTCCTCATGTTGACCAGTGTGCCATGTGGGGCGGGTGAGCTGTATTGTCCGGGATGCCCCGCAGTTTGAGGAGCATCCTCTCCTCCAAGACCACCTCCTATGAATTCAACTCCACCCCCAAGACTGAGCCAGCCTTCCCAATGATTTTGTTGATCCTATTGGCGTCCGCAGCCTTCGCCCTGCTGCCCCAGCACACGGCAGCGAAGAAGATGGCACTGGCTATCACCAATTGGTAGAACATCTGCAGCATCTAACAGCAGATATGAAGGAGCGGAACCTTCTCAAAAAGTGCAGCCTTCTTGTACAGGGCCTCAGCATTCCTGGACCAATCCAGTTTATCATTCAGGTACACCAAGATATTTGTACTCCCTGATAAACTGCACATCCACAACGTTGATTGAGACAGGATACAGGGACGTTCCTCTCTTCCTAAAGCCCACCACTAACTCCGTAATCTTGTCGGTGTTGAGCTGCAGGTAATTCAGCCCACATCACTCAACAAAGTCGTTGACTACACCTCTGTATTCAGTTTCCCTCCTCTCATTGATGCAGCCCACAATTGCAGTCATCTGAAAACTTCTGCAAATGGCAGGAGACGGAGTTATATCTGAAGTCTGAGGTGTAGATGGTAAACAGGAAGGGAGAAAGGACCGTCCCATGTGGGGCCCCTGTGTTGCTCACCATGTCCGAGACACTGTCCCATAGCCTGAAATATTGTGGTCATCCTGTCAGGTAGTTGGTGATCCAGGACACCAATGGAGCATTCACCCGCATCTTTGTCACTTTGCTCCCTAGCATTGCAGGCCGGATTGTGGAGAAGTAAAAAAACATGACACTCACAATGCTCCCCGCCTTATCCAGGTAATTATTGGAACGATGGAGCAGGTGGATGATGGCGTCCTCAACCCACATCTTTGTTTGGTAAGCGTACTGCAGGTGGGCCAGGTAGGGTTTAACCAGGGGAGGTAGGTGAGTGAGCACTAGCCTCTCCAGGGACTTCATGATGTGTGAAGTCGACACCACCTGCCTGTAGTCAGAGGTGGAGCTGGGGCGCGTCCTTTTTGGTACAGGAACCAGGCAGGATGTCTTTCACATCACAGGGACCCTCTCCAGGCTCAGGTTGAAGATATGCTGGAGTGCTGCACACAACTGGCTGGCACACGCCTTGAGTACCCTAGGGCTTAGACCATTGGGACCTGTGGCTTTGCCTGGGCAGAGACTGCTCAGCTCCTTCCTCACCTGCTTGGCCTTGATGGTTAGGCACGACAAAGAAAGGGCAGAGGAAGTGGGCCAGGAGAATTGAGGGGGAGATTATACAAAAACTAGTCTCAATAGTGGTAACTACGAAGCTACCGAATTGTCACAAAAGCCCAACTGCTTAACCTATGTGTTTCAATAAAGGAAATAGGCTCTTCTTTAGGTGTCTGGCTTGCATTGATCTCATGGCAGAACAATAATTTAAACCTTAGCTGAGTTGAGTTTAGTTTAGAGATACAGCATGGAAATGGGCCCTAATGCCTGCCGTGTCCACTCAGGCAAGCATTCCTAGTACATCAGCACTATTCTATCCACACTAGGGACAATTTACAATTAATTTTTATGGAAACCAATTAACATACAAACCTGTATGTCTTTGGAGTGTGGAAGGAAACGGGAGATCCAAGAAAAAACTCATGCAGGTTACGGGGAGAAAATGCAAACTCCATACAGACAGCACCTGTAGTCAGGATCGAACCCGGGTATCTGGCACTGTAAGGGAGCAACTCTACCACTGCGCCACCATGCCGTGGTGTTATAGAATTGCACAGCATATAAATGTGTCCTTCAGCCCACCACATCTTTGTTGACCATCATGCCAATCCATACTAATCCATCCGACCTGCATTAATTCCATATCTCTTTCTGCCCTGCCTGGAAGATGCCTCATAAATATTGTTCAACAAGTAATCAGCTGGAGAAACTCAGTAGGTTGAGCAATATCTCTGGGCTGAAAAGAATGGTCGATGTGTTGTGGCGAAACCCTACATAAGCACTGAGAATAGAAAAAGGAAATAGTTGGCATGAAGTGGAAAGGGGAAGTGTTGCGACTAAAGTGAGAGGTAATTGGTGAACTGAGGGTGAAATATGACAGGCATATGGAGCCAGGAAAAAAAGGAAGTAAATGGAGGAGGGTGAAGGTGGAGACTGTTGCTGGAAGGTGAGAAGCAGGAACACAAAGCTATTAGAAGACATAAGAAACTGCAAAAGTGCTGGCGGATCTAACAGGGTTCATAGCTACCATGACTGATATCTGATAAATAAGGAAGGTGATAATGGGAACTATTGGGGAAGTGGTGAATGGCAGAAGGAACCATACAACATATGGGGGAGCCTATAGGTGAAGTGTGTGTTTGCAGTTGCGGGATGGAAGCAACAATGAGGGGAGGTGAGGGGGAGGGGAGAAATGGGTGGTGGGAAGGGGAGGGGGGGGGGGGGGTGGCACTGCATGGGACAAAAATAGGTAGACCACAGGAGGATTAGAAGGAACAAGAGCTGGGTGGGAGGAGGAAACACATTGGAAATGAGAGATTTAAAATGGGAAAATTCAACGTTTATGCCCTTGATTGTAGATTGGCTCTTTTTGATGTATGTTAATACTGGCATAGCATGCGTGACAGCAGACACAAAATTCAGAATTATATGTAGGAGGAGAGAGACAGATTGATGGTGGGTATAAATATGATGAAAAACTAAAACAATAATGATTTTAACATGCATCAATGTCACCAGAAGTGCACTGATTTAAAAGGTAAGCAAGCCAACACTCCAAAATGATACACATGAATTCAAAGCCAGCTGATTTCTGCTGAGATAAAAATTGGAAGTAAGGCAAGATTAAGAAGTTCAAAGTTACAACCACTGTTTTCCATCATCCAAGTGCCAAAGAAAAGCAAGACCTCACGCCTAAACGACTACCATCCAGTGGACTTGACATTCACCATCATGAAATGTTTTGAGAGGCTAATTGTAGAACGCAATAACGCCAGTCTATCCAGCGGCCTTGACCCACTGCAGTTCGCCAACCGCCACAACAGGTCCACAGATGATGCCATCGCCCTAGCCCTACATTCATCCCAAGAACACTTGGATAAGAGAGGCACCAACGTCAGACTCCTATTCAGACTACAGCTCTGCCTTTAATACCATTATGTCATCCAAGCTTATCACCAAACTCACGGGACTTGGTGTCAGCACTCGTCTCTGCAACTGGATCCTCCACTTCCTGATCAACAGACCCCATTCAGTGAGGATAGGGGACAAATCATCCTCTACAATAATCCTCAACACTGGTGCTCCGCAAAGATGTGTTCTCAGCTCACTTCTTTACTCCTTGTACACCCGCGACTGCGTAATCATGTAAAAATCAACTTAAATTTTCAAATTTGTGGACGACACCACTACTGTGGGCCGGATTATCAAATAATGATGAGAAGGAGTACAGGAAGGAGATCGAGAACCTCATGTCCTGGTGTCTAGACAACAACCTCTCTCTCAATGTCAGCAAGACAAAGGAGATAGTTATCGATTTTAGGAAGCGAAGCAGTACACATACCCCAGTTTGCATTGACGGCGCTAAAGTATAGATGGTTGAAAATTTCAAATTTCTATGAGTCAATATCACCAAAAACTTCTCCTGGACCACCCATATTGAAGCAACAACCAAGAAAACACACCAATGCCTCTACTTCCTTAGAAGTCTTTAAATGTTTGGCATACAACTCTCACCAACTTCTACAGATGCACCAAAGAAAGCATTTTATCAGGATGCATCACAACTTGGTTTGGGAACAGCTCCATCTAAGACTGCAAGAAATTACAACGAATTGTGGACACAGCCCAGACCATCACACAAACCAACCTCCTATTGACTCCATTTATACGTCATGCTAACTCGGCAAGGCCGGCAGCATAATTAAAGAATGAGTTGCACCCTGGCCACTCCCTCTTATTTCCACTCCCATCAGGCAAAAGGTATAGAAGTGTGAAGACGCACCACCAGATTTAGTGACAGTTTCTTCCTGGCTGTTATCAGGCAACTGAATCATCCTATCACAACAAGAGAGCAGTGCGGAACTATTATCTACCTCATCTACCTCGGACTATCCTTGATTATACTTTGTTGGCTTTACCTTGCACTAAACGTAATATGCATTTATACACTGCAAATTGCTCAATTATAATATTGTTTTGTCTTTCTGCTGACTGGTTGGCACGCGACAAAAGCTTTTCACTGTAACTTTGCACGTGACAATAAACTAAACTAAATTGTTTTAGACTACTTTTATCCACCTACTAATTTTATAGCAGATTACTATCTGAAATGTATATTAATGAATATGCTCAGATATGTACATAAACTGAAACAATTATACCAAATTTTAAACAACATTTCCAAGCTGCATCAATCCGATGATGCCCATTTCCTGGGCAGTGTTTCCACTGCTGCAGTCTGAGATTGGTAAGTACAGTTTTTATTTATTTGATCAGACCTTATTGATCTTTTCTGGGAGCAAGCCTACTACTCATTGTAAGCATTCAAGCAGTGCAGAATTTAATGTAAACCAGCAAACAGTAAAAACTCAATTGACCTGTGTTATGGATGTGCACAATTAATAATGTGCAAATCAGCCTGCACATTCTCAGAAACATTGGTATATCATGAATAACATGTCTTTACACTTTGTGGTGCTTTCCAAAAACCTTTAATTTGCATAATATTTTAAAGAATTTGCCAAATTTCCAGGAGCCTATGCTGAACAATTTAACTGGACAGTTGAAACCACTCACAATTGAATAGCCAAACAACAGTTTCAAACTTCCAGGTTCAAAATTATAATTGGATAAAGCAGAAATCACAGAAAGGTTACAGCAAAGATGGCGTTCTTCAACCTGCTGAGTCCGTGCCAACTCTTCTGTAAGAGTATTTCAGCTAGTTCCCCCTCCCATCGAGTAATTTAGTGGGAAAGGAACAGTTTCTTCCCACCTTTATCAGGCAACTAAACCATCCTACCAGCAACTAGAGAGCAGTCTTGAGCTACGATCTAGCCCATTGGATCTTTGATCCAACTTTACTGGACTTTATCTTGCACTTAACGTTAATCACATTATTTGCTTATAATGTACATCTACTGACTGGTGAGCATGCAACAAAAGCTTTTCACTGTACTCAAACTGAATACACCATGGCAAAGCAAGTTTACACAAATTTAACATAGAACATTACAGCACAGGAATAGGTTATTTAGCCCAAATGTCTGTGCCAACCATGATGCTCAATGAAACTAACCCAATCTTCTGCACATGATCCATGTCCGAAGAAAGGTGCCAGCCCGAACCATCACCTATCCATGTTATTCAGAGATGCTGCCTCACCAGCTGCGTTACTCCAGCATTTTGTGTCTTTTGACCATGATGTAGTTGGCAGACCTGCCGCCTCTCAGCATCTGAGACTCGGGATCGATCCTGAACTCGGGTGCTGTTTGTGTGGAGTTTGCACATTTTCCCTTTGACCACGTGGATTTCCTCCAGGTGCTCTGGTTTCCTCCCACATCCAAACAATTGTAAGTTAATTGGCCTCTGTAAAATTGCACTTAATGTCTAGGGAATGGATGTGAAGGTGAGATAATGTAGTTCTAGTATGAAGTGGAGATCAATGGTCAGCATGGTCTAGTTTCGCCAAAGGTGGGCCAGCATCCATGTTGCATCTCTCAACTAAATCGAAAATTAAGAAAGCATAGAACAAACATATGTTCAAATCAGTATGCTAGCTAATGTACAGCCATTAATGGCTCTTCAGTTAATGTAAGCATTCAATATCTTACTGAAAATTAGTTTTATAATCTTAAAGATCAGTAAGCATTCACCTGTTCTAATTGTGGTACAAGTCCTGGTGCATTAATTAGCAAACAAAAAATCTTCCAGAGGTTCTTGATAATTTTCTAATGTTCTATAGATTCAGCAGCTGTTCCTGTGAATTGGAGGGTAGCTAATTTTCCTCACTTTTCAAGAAAGGAATGAGAGAGGAAACGGGGAATTATGGAATGCTGTGGAACAGAGGGATCTAGGAATAACTGTGCATAGTTCCCTGAAGGTGGAATCGCATGTAGATAGGGTGGTAAAGAAAGCCTTTGGTGTGCTGACCTTTATAAATCAGAGCATTGAATATAGGAGTAGGGAAGTAATGTTAAAATTGTACAAGGCATTGGTAAGACCAATTCTGGAGTATGGTGTACAATTTTGGTCGCCTAGTTATAGGAAGGATGTCAACAAAATAGAGAGAGTACAGAGGAGATTTACTAGAATGTTGCCAGGGTTCCAGCAACTCTGTTACAGAGAAAGGTTGAACAAGTTAGGTCTTTATTCTTTGGAGCGCAGAAGGTTAAGGGGGGACTTGATTGAGGTCTTTAAAATGATGAAAGGGATAGACAGAGTTGACATGGATAAGTTTTTCCCATTGAGGGTAGGGAAGATTCAAACAAGAGGGCATGACATGAGAATTAAGGGACAGAAGTTTAGGGGTAACGTGAGGGGGAACTTTATTCAGAGGGTGGTGGCTGTGTGGAATGAGCTTCCAGCACAAGTGGTGGAGGCAGGATCGATTTTAACATTTAAAAGTAAAGTGGATAGGTATATGGACGTGAAGGGAATGGAGGGGTATGGAGGGAATGGAACAGGTAGATGGGACTAGGGGAAAACAAATGGTCGGCAAGGACTGGAAGGGCCGAGAGGGCCTGTTTCCGTGCTGTAATTGTTATATGGTTATATGAATGAGAGAGGAAACAGGGAATTATAGACCAATTAACCTGACACCGGTGGTGAGGAAGATATTGGAGTCGATTATTAAAGAAGTAATAACTGCACATTTGGATAACAGTAAAAGGATTGGTCCAAGTCAGCATGGATTTATGAAGGGGAAATCCTGCTTGACTAATCTGCTGGCATATTTTGAGGATGTGACAAGTAAAATGGATGAAAGAGAGCCAGTGGATGTAGTGTATCTGGACTTTCAGAAAGCTTTAGATAAGGTTCCACACAGGAGATTAGTAGCAAAATTAGAGCACATGGTATTGGGGGTAGGGTATTGACATGGATAGAGAATTTGTTGGCAGACAGGAAACAAAGAGTAGGAATAAATGGGTCCCTGTCAGAATGGCAGGCAGTGGCGAGCGGAGTGCCACAAGTCACAGTGCTGGGAACGCAGCTATTTATAATATACATTAATGATTTAGATGAAGAGATTAAAAGTAGCACAAGCAAATTTGCAGATGACACAAAGCTGGGTCGCAGTGTGAACTGCGAGGAGGATGGTAGGAGGTTGCAGGGTGAGTTGCAGGTTACAAGGATGCAGATTATTTGGCCCTTGTTCCCCGGTGCGAGGATGCAGATTATTTAGCCCAGGATGTGCTCGCCAGAAGGCCATGCCTGACCATCTCATTTCCAGAACGGCACATGGCACAATTTGTTCTCCAGAACAAATAAAAAAATAACTTTTTTTTTCAAAGAGTTCAACACCGTTCGGGAATGGCGCTGAATTAAGGTACGTACCTGTTATGCAGCAGAAAACTGAGTTTTCACACGCGCCTCGTTCCGCGAATCAGGAGAAATTCACAAGGTAGGGGACTTTTGAATTCTGCGGTCTTTTGAGGTCGGAAGTTCGAGTCTATTCTATTTATAGCCACGTGGGACGGCTCAACAAAGTTGAGTAACGGTAAATGACTTCAATCATCGGGACTAGAAATTTTTGAAAAAAACGGTAAGATTTATAACTTTATCAAGAATAGAGGACTTTTTTTAAGGGTGATAAATATTTTAATTATTAATATCTACCATTTTAAAGTATTTTCATTTCAGATAGATCCCCCATTAAATAAATATGCCGACTTGAAATTTCACAAGTAACCATTGGGACATGCGGTTTTCGGAGGGGGGGAGGGGGGCATCGAACATCGGGAATTTTTTTTTAAAAATAACACTTTATTCATTTAGGGTTTATACTTTATTTCTGAGAATTATGTTTATTAACAATATAGAAATGGGATAGAATTACGGATTTTCCTTATATACAGCATCAAAGTAGTGGGACACCAAAGTTGACACTTACTGAAGAATCACCCTCATGTGCAGAGAGAGTGGAATGGCTGGGCTTGTATACTCTGGAATTTAGATGGATGTGACGGGATCTTATTGAAGCATATAAGATTATTAAGGGTTTGGATACGCTAGAGACAGGAAACATGTTCCCCATGTTGGGGAGTCCAGAACCAGGGGCCACAGATTAGGAATAAGGGGTAAGCCATTTAGAACAGAGATGAAGAAACACGTAGAGAGTCTGTGGAATTCACAGCCTCAGAGAGCGGTGGAGGCCGGTTCTCTGGATACTTTCAAGAGAGAGCCAGAGACGGCTCTTAAAGATAGCAGAATCAGGGGATCTAGACAATAGACAATACACAATAGACTATAGGTGCAGGAGTAGGCCATTCGGCCCTTCGAGTCAGCACCACCATTCAATGTGATCATGGCGGATCATCCACAATCAGTACCCCGTTCCTGCCTTCTCACCATATCCCCTGACTCTGCTATCTTTAAGAGCCCTATGTAGCTCTCTCTTGAAAGTATCCAGAGAACCAGCCTCCACTGCCCTCTGAGGTAGTGAATTCCACTTAGTTAAGGGGTTGGACAGTCTAGATGCAGGTAGATTGTTCCCAATGTTGGGGAAGTCCAGAACAAGGGGTCACAGTTTAAGGATAAAGGGGAAATCATTTAGGACCGATATGAGAAAAACATTTTTCACACAGAGTGGTGAGTCTCTGGAATTGTCTGCCACAGAAGGTAGTTGAGGCCAGTTCATTGGCTATATTTAAGAGTGTGTTAGATGTGGCCCTTGTAGCTAGAGGGATCAGGGGGTATGAAGAGAAGGCAGGTACGGGATACTGAGTTGGATGATCAGCCATGATCATATTGAATGGCGGTGCAGGCTTGAAGGACCGAATGGCCTACTCCTGCACCTATTTTCTATGTTTCTATACTCACAACTCTCTGTGTGAAAAAGTGTTTCTCTGTTCTAAATGGCTTACCCCTTATTCTTAAACCTGGTTCTGGACTCCCCCAACATCGGGAACATGTTTCCTGCCTCCAGCATGTCCAAACCTTTAATAATCTTATCTGTTTCAATAAGATCGCCTCTCATCCTTCTAAATTCCAGAGTATACAAGACCAGCTGCTCCATTCTCTCAGCATATGACAGTCCCGCCATCCCGGGAATTAACCTTGTAAACTCCATCCCGGGAATTAACTCAAAAAAGGTAAAAAAAAAAGAGACTGAAAACTCAAAAAAGGTAAAAGCAGCATGAAAACTCTTATCATTGAAAAACCAAACATGTGTGCAATTATGATAATAAATAAGCATTTTAATGAGGATCCATGCTTTCAATGAAGTTATCATTTTTCATATCTAAATAAATACCATCAATAAATAAAGGTTCTAATTCTTCTTGACAGAACTACTGACATAGCTCAGCTGAAAGTCTCAGAGCTTCTGTACCCTCCTCCTCATATGGTCATGGGGCTGTACAGCATTGAAACAGGCCCTTCGGCTCACCATGTCCATTCTAACCAATTTGGCACACTGGGCTAGTCTCATCTAGCTGCATTTGGCCCACAGTCCTCGAAACATTTCCCATTCATATATCTATATGACAATACATGTATAGGAAGAAACTGCAGATGCTGGTTTAAACCGAAGATAGACATAAAAAGCTGGAATAACTCAGCGGTGTCAGAGAGTATCTCTGGCGAAAAGGAATAGGTGACTTTTCGGGTCGAGACCCTTCTTCAGGCTGAGAGTCAGGGGAAAGGAAAACGAAAGGGGTACTGATTATAGATGATCAGCCATGATCACATTTAATGGTGGTGCTGGCTCGAAGGGCCGAATAGCCTACTCCTGGCACCTATTGTCTATTGTCTATTGAAAGGGCAGCCTCACCAACGGTCTCTGTCTTTTCGTCTTTTTTGTTATTTTTGTGTGTTTTTACAAGTATGTGTTAATGTTCTCTGGTTTGTTTTATGTGGGGGTGGGGGTGGGGGTCGGGGGAAACTTTTTTTCAATCTCTTACCTTGTCAGAGATGCGATTGTTTTCCGGATCGTATCTCTAGTTGCACTGTGGCCCAACATAATGGAGCTAGCGGCCTTGCTCGAGACTGACTTTGAGCCTCACCGCGGAGCCGTGGACTTACCATCGGAGCCTGCGATCCCTTGCCTGGGATCAACGTTCCCTGCGGATTTCACCATCGAGGAGCTCGCAGTCTCGGGTAGAGACCGATGCCGGGAAGCTCCAAAGTCGCAGGAGGTTCGACTGGGCCCGGCCCGGGGTCCGATTGCCCAACGCGGGGGAACCAAGGTCCTCCCGAAGCGGGGGCCTGACATATATAGCCCTTAAGGCAAAAACGGAGCTGGAATTATTAACATCTTTTTTTTTCTCACGGAAGTCCGTAGATTAGTAGCCACGCTAGTTGTGGCTTTACACTAACACTAACTACACTAACTATAGTTTGTAGTCACTTTTTTTTTCCCTTTTCACTTTATTATCATCACCTACTTTACTTACATTTTTTATTATTATTTTTATATTATGTATTTTATTTCATATTATATACTATATGGATTTGAGTATGATTGATATTTATATAGTTTAGTTCAAGGAGACGTGTGTATAAAGATAATGTCACAGATATTAAATTTCATCGATTGCTGATGTCTGGGTATAGGATTGGTATTGGATGAGCTGAGACATCTACTCCATTATAAACCACCTTAATAATAAAATGTATAATAGAAACACTCGGATTGGGGGTGATGGAATCACCTTCTGTAGTTGGAATGTTAAGGGAATTAACGAACCAATTAAAAGAGGTAAGGTTTTAGCTCAATTAAATAGATTGAAATCTGATATTATTTTTCTCCAAGAGACACACCTTAAAAAAGACGCGCAGCATAGATTAACAGCAAAATGGATTTCCATAGTATATCACTCTTCATTCACACATAAGTCTAGAGGGGTAGCAATAATTATTCGTAAAGGTATACCTTTTAAACAAAGCTCAATAATAGAAGATGTTGAGGGTAGATATATAATAATTACAGGTGAATTATATTCTAAAAAAGTAATCCTTATGAATATATATGGTCCTAATTTTGATAATCCATTATTCTTCAAGAAAATATTTAACAATATCCCTATATCCACTCAACATAATCTAATAATTGGAGGAGATTTTAATTGTACCTTACATAATTATTTAGATAGATCATCAACGAAAAGGAAAACCACTTCTAAGTCAAGTACATTTATAAATTATTTTATTAACACAGCAAACGTTAAGGATATCTGGAGAACTGATAACCCATCTGGTCGAGAATATTCATTCTTTTCACCTGTATTTGGAACCTACTCGCGGATAGACTATTTTTTTAATAGACTCAAAACTAATCCCATTTACATATGACTCAAAATATCATAATATTATTATCTCGGATCATGCTCCATTAACATTTAAGATAAAATTAAAAGATATAATTATTAAAACCTCTAACTGGAGACTCAACCCCCAAAGATTAAAGGATAGGGTTGTTATGATTACTTGGTAAAACAGATTAAATTATTTTTTGAAACTAATGACAAACCTAGAATTTCACCATCATTGCTCTGGGATATATTTAAAGCATTTATGCGTGGTGCGATAATATCAGCACAAGCATATTTTAATAAAGAAAATCGAAAGACTCAACAAAAGTTGGAAAATGAAATAAAACTATTAGATATTGAAAATGCAATATCCCCTTCTAAGGGATTAAGTAATAAAATTGCATCGTTAAAATACAAGCTAAATAAAATATACTCAAATCAGATTATTAAACTTTTTCAACAGACTAAACAAGTACATTTTGAATTTGGGGATAAACCACTAAAATTACTGGCACGACAGCTTAGAAAATTAGATGAGGAGAAAATGATACATAAAATTAGATCTGATCAAGGAGAAATATTGACTTTACCAAAAGATATCAATGATACATTTTTACAATATTATCAAAATCTTTACATCTAAACTAGCAGGACAATCAGATGGAATGGAAACATTCCTACAAGAATGTCAGGTTAATAGTTTAGATCAGGAAGGTAGAGACTTGTTAAACGCTGATATATCAGTAAAAGATATTGAAGAATCAATTGGATCATTAAATAACGGAAAAGCGGCAGGCCCTGATGGCTTAGGTGTTGAATTTTATAAGAAGTTTCATGATCTGATCTCTCCACGCTTACATACAATATATAAATATGCTTATGAACAAGGAAAGTTACCAGAATCATTAAACGAGTCTACAATTACACTTATCCCTAAAGCTGATAAAGATTTGGAGGACCCTGGATCATACAGAGCAATAGCTCTTTTAAATACTGATAAAAAAATACTAACTAAAATTTTATCTCGGAGGCTAAGTTTAGTGATTAATAAATTAATACATCATGACCAAACAGGTTTTATTCCAAAACGCTATTCATCCTAAAATCTGAGACGTCTATTCAATGTCATGTACTCAAAAAGAGTGAATGATACTGAACTAGCTGTCATATCCTTAGATGCTGAAAAAGCATTTGACCAGGTTGATTGGCCATATTTATTTAAAATAATGCAGAAATTTCAACTGGGGGGATATATTCTCCAAATGGGTAAAAATCATATACTCGAATCCAACTGCAAGAATATTAACAAATCAAATGCTATCAGCAAAATTTAAACTCTTTAGGGGTTGTAGACAAGGATGCCCGTTATCACCATTACTATCTGCTCTGGTAATAGAACCATTAGCCAAAATGATTAGATCAGAACCAGAAATATATGGATATAATACCAAAACAGGAGCCGTTGGAAGAGGAGGAGGGGGAGGAGCGACACCCGACCGGTAAGCTTTAAAATCCAGCGCGGGGCTTGTTTTTTCAGAGGCCCACAGGAGCCGTTGGAAGAGGAGGAGGGGGAGGAGCGACACCCGACCGGTAAGCTTTAAAATCTAGCGCGGGCCTTGTTTTTTTTCAGAGGCTTACCCAAATCCATAACATTCCATTTGGAGAAGTGGGTTTTTTTGAGGAAGCCGCTGATTGGTGGGAAGTGGACCAGGGTAAGCAGCTGATTGGCAGTCAGATCCCAGCAGTTTGTTGTGTACTTTATATTGTGTTGATATTGTATCCTTTGAAAGGGGGGAGTATGAAGGCTAGGGCAGTGTACTGTTCTGGATGTCATATGTGGGAGGTCAGGGAATCTGATAGCCCTCCAGACGTCCACATCTGCGCCAGGTGTGTTGAGATGGGGCTCCTAATGGACTGTGTTAGGAACCTGGAGCAGCAGCTCGATGACCTCCGTCTCCTCAGGGAGAGTGAGGAGGTAATAGAGAGGAGCTACAGGGAGGTAGTCACTCCCAGACCACAGGAGGCAGACAAGTGGGTCACAGTTAGGAAGGGCAAGGGGCAGAGGCAGGGGCTAGAGAGTACCCCTGTGACCGTACACCTGGAAAATAGGTACTCAGGTTTGAGTACGATTGGAGGGGACAGCCTAGCTGGGGGCACCAACAGCGGCCTGGCCTCCGGCACAGAGACCGGCCCCGATGCTCAGAAGGGTAGCAAAAAGAGGAGGGCAATTGTAATAGGGGACTCTATAGTTAGGGGGTCGGATAGGCGATTCTGTAGACGCAGTCGGGAGACCCGGATGGTAGTTTGCCTCCCTGGTGCCAGGGTCTCGCATGTGTCAGAACGTGTACAAAAGATTCTGATAAGGGAGGGAGAGGAGCCTGATGTTGTGGTACACATAGGTA